>PVJL010000092.1:0-129306 GCA_004026885.1 Lyroderma lyra | reverse complement strand
GAAAAACAATATCTTTTGCAACTATAACAAAAAGAATAAAATACATAGGAATAAAGTTAACAAAGAACATGAAAGACTTATATACTGAAAACTATAAGAACTTAAAAGAAACTGAATGAGGACACAAAGAATGGAAAGATATTCCATGTATGTGGATTGGAAGAATCAACATAGTTAAAATGGCCATATTACCCAAAGCAATATACAGATTTAATGTAATTCCCATCAATATTCCACAGACATTCTTTCATGAAATAGATAAAAGAATCATCAGATTCCTATGGAAGCACAAAAGACCCTGAATTGACAAAGCAATCCTACATAAAAAGAATAAGGCTGGAGGCATCACACTCCCTAATTTCAATCTATAATATAAAGCGTCAATAATCAAAACAGCTTGGTATTGGCAGAAAAGCAGACACACAGACCAATGGAACAGAACTGAAAACCCAGAAATGAACTCACAAATATATGGATTAATTTTTGACAAAGGAGTGAAAAATACACAATGGGGAAAAGAAAGCCTCTTCTACATGCAAAAGAATGAATCTGAACTGTGAACTGTCACCATATACCAATTACCTCAAAATGGATTAAACACCTCCACATAAGACATGAAATAATAGAAGAAAACACCAGTACTAAACTTATAGACCTTGGGTTTAGGGAGGAGTTTGTGAGCCTAACCTGAAAGGCAAGGGAAGTAAAAGCAAAAATAAATGATTGGGACTATATCAAACTAAAAAGCTTCTGCACAGCTAAAGAAACCTCCATATAGCAAAGAGACAACCAACCAAATGGGAGAAAATATTTTCAAACAATGCTTTGGGGATAAGGGCCTAATATCTAAAATATATAAAGAACTTGTACAACTCAACAACAAAAGCCTCCAAACAATCCAATGAAAAAAATGGGCAGAAGACCTGAACAGACACTTCTCCCAGGAAGACATACAAATGGCCAACAGATACATGAAAAAATGCATGAGTTCACTAGCTATTAGGGAAATGCATATCAAAACCACAATGAAATACTACATCATATCTGTTAGAATGGCTATTATCAACAAGACAAGGAATAACAAGTGTTGGAAAGGATGTGGAGAAAAAGGAACCCTCATATGCTGCTAATAAGAATACATACTGATACAATCACTATGGAGGACACTATGGAGGTTCCTCAAAAAATAAGAATAGAGTTACCATATGACCTGGCAATCCCACTTCTGGGTATCTACCTTCCAAATTTGACAATTTGACAACTTTATTCTGCAAAGATATATGCACCTCAATGTTCATCACAGCAGTACTTATGGTGGCCAAGCCCTGGAAACATTACAAGTGTCATTTGATAGACGACTGGATGGATAAACAAGCTGTGGTACATATACACAATGGAATATTATGCAACCATAAAAAAGATGAAATAGGGACATTCATGATAACATGGATGGATCTTGAGACCATCATGCAAAGCAAAATAAGCCAGCCAGGAAAAATCCAAGAACCGTATGATTTCACTCATTTGTGGAACACAAAGCTGAAAGCAACAAAGCAGCAAAAACTCATGGACACAGTCAATGGTTTAGTGGTTAGTGGTTATCTAAGGGTATGGGGTGAGGGGGGGTGAGAGAGAAGGGACAGGGACACAAATATATATATATATATATGGTGATGAGAATTGACTGGGTAATGAACATATAACACCACACATGTATGATGTATTGTATAATGGTACACCTAGAACTTATGTAATTTTTACTAATCAATGTCAACTCAATAAATTAATAATTAAAAAAAGCTCCTTCTCATAAAACGTAGATTTCCTTGACAAGTTAATGAAATTTATTTGGATGTTGTTCTTCAGTTCAAAGGATCTCTTTTATTCTCCTGGCTAGAACCCATTTATAACGTCTTGCACTTGGAAGATTTTTCATCTGCTTGTAAATCTTTAAAAAAATTTTTTTCCATTCAATAAAAACCTAACAGGTAATGTTGACTAGGTCATAAACTCTTTATTAATAGTCTAAACATTAAACAGGACATTTTATTATAACTCTAATAATAGGTTAGATTCTATTAAGTGTCCAGAAAACACTAACTTAAAAATATGGATATACTATATAAATTTATACATTTCTGTAAGTTTGTAAATTTGTCCAAACCTATAGCATGGACAACAACAAGGTGAATCCCAATGTAAATTACAGACTTTAGGTGATAATGATGCATCATTGTAGGTTCATCAGTTATAATAAATGCACCACTCTGTGGGGGGGATATTTTTAATGACAGAGGGCTGTGCATGTGTGGGGATGGGGTATATGGGAAATTTCTCTATCTCCTGTTTAATTTTTCTGTGAACCTAAAGCTGCTCAAAAAATAAAGTCTATTTTGTTTAAAGAAGTTCTCACTAAAAAAAGCAGATTTAAAAAGACATCTTTAAAAAGTAAATTTAAGTTCTTATTAAAAAATCTAAAATGATGACAGCAAAAAAATATTTAGGAATTTATCATTCTTCTCCCTTTTTCATAGGTGCCTTTTGAAGTTTTTAAACCAAAAAATGGAACTGCAGAGATGTAACAAGTGTTATGTCTAAAGTCAGAAGCCATTTGTGTTCTTTAAAAGAAAAAAAGGACAAAGGAAAAGCCAATGAAACAACAAATACTATCTAAAATTAAACTACAACACCCAAGTAGTTGGTCTCAGAGACAGCCTAATATGTGTGCCCCGAATCTTATTCTCTTGATTCACCTGGTACTACAGGTGGCAAAACAGCAGAGCAGAATATCACTGAGGCATCCAGTGTTTCCAGTGCAGGAACCACACATGTCTCATGTGGTCCTCCCTCAGTGGGGAATTTTAGAACAGGAGGGAAATAGCCAGGCTGAGGAGAAAAATTTCAGCCAGCCTAAAAGAACTTGGAAAAATTCATTCTCAACGCAGCTGATAGGTAAGAATTACTTAGAAGCTGACTGCAAGACACGTGTATATAAGACACACGACAATTTCCCATTTTTTTTATTTATTTGGTTCCAAAATGAAGTTTTAAAGAACGCTTCTGTAATTTACTCCTCCCCCTTCTGCTTCCTGAAGGGAGTAATAAATTATTTCAAGGGATGTTCTATTTAATAAATGAATGAAGCTTTACGTTAACTTGAAAAAAAAAAAAGGCTTTTTTTCTTAATTCCAGAGAGTAAACATCTAGTTACTAAAGGACTAAAATCTTACAATAATAATATAAAAAATACTTAAATCTTAAAGTATCAATTACTGTATGTTATGGTATTCTTAAATTGTCACTAGATGGACCACTTTTAAATCCAGTGATATAATCAGGCAAAAACTATAGGATTTCCTCACAATCTGAGCACAGTAAGTGGTCTTCTTGCCACTCCCAAACTGATTGAACAGACTGCTGGGGCTGCTGGCTTCTACCAGGTTCCAGGCCTCTGCTCTCAGGACCAGTATAATACTTTTCACCTTTTATTTCATAGTAGGAAAGACAAGGCCTCTTAAAATTACTATTAAGAATTGGTCAAAATTTAACATTCTCCTATTTGATCCTAAAGTATTAAAAACTAAAGTATAATACTTAAAAGAACCACCTATTTTTGAACTCCCATAGCATTAACATTTTTTTCTTAAATGTTTTCCAGTAAATACATTTAAAAAATATGTTTAAACAGTGTCCTAAAATAGCTAATAGTGGCAGTTGTGGCATTAACTCTGGTTTTCTTATTTGTTGTAGGTTTAAAGGTAATAAACAACTTTAAGCCTATATGGAATAAATGAGTCTTTTTACAATGTTATTTCAAATTATGGCAATTTTTATAATTTAAGATCTCTTCTATATGTGACACTATGCCATATCCACAGATGCTGCTCTTAAACAACTAGCAATCTGCAAAGCAGGAAGATAGAACAAACTTATCTTTCGTTAAGTAAAATATTACAAGAACTTAACATATGAGAGGCAGTAGTTTTGATAAACAAAGAATTACAAGTGTTCAAACACTACAGAGAGACCATACAGCTGGAAAGAATCAGGACAGCATTCATGAGAAAATGGAATTTGAGATGTTTTAAATGAAGAGAAGACAATCCAGGCAGAGTGAGGAGGGAAATACCAGGAATATTAAGTTGGTTCGTTAAGTGGGCCACAGAATAACTAGCAGAGCAACAGAAAATGTACTTGGGAAAGTTGAAGGAATCAAACACTGAGAAGCAGGCTCTATTGTTGTATACTACAAATAACTACCTAATATTTCAGAGAAGATAAGCAGCAGGGCCAAAGCTATGCTTCCAAAATTTATGTTAGGATGTGGTAGCATCAGCAGTAGGCACAAAATGGCTTGAAGAAAGGACCCAGAAGTGGGGAGGTAACTGACTGGTAGTCACCGTAATGGTTCAGGCAAGGAGTAAAACGTATAGCAGTGAAAACAGAAAAGGGAATTAAAGAGCCATTATGGAAGGACAGTTTATGAAAATTTAGGCACTCATTTGTCACATATAATTTGGTATTCCATACTAACCACTGATCTACCCAATCACCAGGTGCAAGAACTGAATTTATTAGGGCTAAATTACATCGTGGCTGACCTGGTTTTTCAGCCATGAGAGAGCTGACAGTTTCAAAATCAAACCCTTGGTTTGAAGCCTGCCTAATTTGCAAGATGTTGGTTTTACACCTTGGGAAGAATAAAATTAGGTGTGAGGGCAGCATAAGCCACTCTTGCCACATCATGTCCCATTTTTTCACACATGGCATGGGGAAGGGGCAACTCTGATGCACAGTAGTTTAGTTATCCAGGCTTATGTTTCAGGTTAGGGAGCAAGGGCTCCTCAGCTTGAAGGATCCTTGGAACTATTCAGGGGGTTGTATCACACTGGTTAAAGGTGGAAGTCTTGACCCTCTTACACTGCCTGGTCTTCTGTTCCCTGGTTTCTTTCGACCTCTTTGCAGATTGTTGTGTACTTAGAGAGTTGATATGGAATTACTTTAAAAATCAAAGGCTCAATACTGGGCTACTTTAAATCTCTGCATGCCCTTTCAGAATACTAAAACAAACAGCAGAGAACAGCTGCTTTAAGCAGTTGCTCCTCGGCCTCCATGCTTCTATTTAAGTCATATATTTTGCTCTCTGTAACTATGTTTTATAGCTTCTTAAGATAGAGTTTCAACCTCAATATTTTATTTTGAAATATCTTCAGACTTATAGAAAATATGCAAAAATGCTCCTTTTTTTTTTACTTGGATTTGTGAATGATGAACCTTACATTTGCTTTGCCACTGTTTCCAAATACATATGCACATACATATTACTGTTGTTGAGGTTGTTGGTCACTATTAATATTATTTTGCTGAACCAAAGAGAGTAAACTATAAGCATCATGATCATTTAATTTTTAAAAAATTAAAATGATCTTTTTCAGAGCAGTTTTAGGTCACAGCAAAACTGAGGAGAAAGTACAGAGGTTTACCATATACTCCCTGTCCCTTACACATGCAGAGCCTCCCCCATTAACAACATCCTCCTAATGGAGTGGTACATTTGTTATAATTGATGAACCTATATTAGCACATCATAATCACCCAAAGTACATAGCTTACAATATGGTTCACTCTTGGTATTGTATATTCTATGGGTTTAGACAAATTTATAATGAATGACAAGGTATATCATTACAGTCTGAGGGCTACTGAGAAAGCACCGAGCCATATAATAGGAAAAACAGAGGCATTCATGGATGGATTTTTTTCTGGACAGCCCTCGTATCATACAGAGTATTGTCACTGCCCTAAAACATCTCTGTGTTCCTCCTAGTTACCCTTCCCTTCCCTTCATAATGCCTGGCAACCAGTGCTTTTTTTACTGTTTCCATAGTCATGTCTTTTCCAGAATGCCATATAGTTGGAATCATACAGTGTTGTAGCCTTTTCAGATTGGCTTCTTTCACTTAGTAATATACATTTAACCCTTTTACTATGTTAACTGACTTCTTCAAGTTTTTCTTTTCAAAATGTGTCAAAAGCCACAAAAAATAAAAAGTTGACATTTTGGCTACTTTATGAATTTAACAGTAACATTTTCAGCTGGTTTGTATGTAAATGACATTTATATTTTAAATTTTTGTTATAATGTAACAAATGTACCATTATATTGAATTTCAGCAAAAAACACTCAAACTTACTAAGTGGTATCAGTTAGATTTAAGAATAGATAAATTAGAATCTAATGGCATTGATGACATAAAAAATGTATTACGAAATGTTACATAATATGGCATACAAAACATCTTTGCTGTTGATAGTGCAAGCCACAGGAAAACGTATTTAAAAATTTTGTAAATGGAAAAATGACCTTGAAACCATTTCACATTAAATAACAATTTCACAATAATTATAGTATTTATATTTTTAAGTAAATATAGCTAAGGTGGTACATTTTATTAAAATAAATGATTACACTAAAGCATAAAAATTTCCTATTATTCATTCTTGAAAAACACAAAAATACAGAAAAAAATATATCTGCTTCCCTAAACTGCTTAAATTATCCTTCACAGGGTAAATTTGAATACCACAGTCAGCGGACAGAAATATTCATTTGGATATATCTGAATGTTGCAGTAAAAGGCTTAAAGTTCTTCCATGTATTTTTATAGCTTGACAGTTCACCTTCTTTTAGTGTTGAATAACAGTCAATTTTCTAGATGTACTAGTTTATTTATCCATTCACTTACTGAAGGACATCTTGGTTGCTTCCATGTTTTGGCAATTATGAATAAAGCTGCTATAAACACCTGTGTGCAAGTGTCGGTGTCTGTGTGGAGCTAAGGTTTCCACTACTTCAGGTAAATATTCAAGTAAATACTAAGGAGCACAATTGCTGGATTGTAGGTTAAGAATATGTTTAGTTTTGTAAGAAACTGCCAAACTGTCCAAAATAGCTGTACTAATTTGCAATCCCACCCATGATAAATGAGAGCTTCTGTTGCTCCATATCTTTGTCGGCATTTGGTGTTGTCTGTGTTCCTGCCTTATGCCATTCTAATAGGTAGGCAGTAGTTCTGCCTTGCTATATTAACTTCCATTTTCCTGAACATAAGGTATGAAGCATCTTTTCATATGCTTTTTTGCTATCTGTGTATCTTCTCCAGTGAGGTGCCTGTTAAGGTCTTTGGCTTATTTTTTAAAATCAGGTTGTTTGTTTTCGTATTGTCAAGTTTTAAGAGTTCTTTGTTATTTTGGATACTAGTCCTTTATCAGATGGGTCTTTTGTAAATATTTTCTCCCTGTTTGTGGCTTGTCTTTTCATTTCTTCATATTCTTTATCATAAAGCAGAGGTTTTTAATTTTAATGATGGCCCATTTATCAATATTTCTTTTATGGAATGTGCCCTTGATGTTGTATCTATAAAGTCATGCCATACCCAAGGTCATCTAGGTTTTCTCATATGTTATCTTCTAGGAGTTTTATAGTTTTGCATTTTACATTTAAGGCTATGATAAATTTTGAGTTAATTTTTAAGAAGGATATAAGGTATGTATCTAGATTTATTTATATCTTTTGCATGTGGCTGTCCAGTTGTTCCAGCATCATTTGTTGAAGAGACTATCTTTGCTCATTGTATTGCCTTTGCTCCTCTGTCAAAGATAAGTTGACTGTATTTATCAGGATGTTTCTGGGTTCTCTATTCCATTCCACTGATCTATTTGTTCATTCTTTTACCTATAACACATTGTCTTAATTACTGTAGGTTTTTACTTCCAGTAAGTCTTTTAAGTTTTGTAGCATCAGTTCTCCAACTTCATTCTTCTTCAATATTGTATTGGCTATTCTAAGTCTCCCTATAAACATTAGAGTAAGTTTGTTGACTAAAATAATTTAATTTTAAATACTTCTGGATATATTCCTAAAAATAAGGTCATTCCTTTGGAAAACCATAGTACAATGAACATATTTAGGAACCTTGACATTATTTCAATATTATTATCTAATATGCAGCCCATATTCAAATTTCACCACTGTCCCAATGCTTTCCTTTAGAGCAATTCTTTTCTAATCCAAAATTGCAACTGTGTCTAGTATCAGCTTTTTGATACCTGATTTTAATTATAAGACTATCTTCCATAGCCACATATGTCTGGGGAAATTGAGCATTGAGTTACTCAACACCAGGAGGCACGGTACAAGGAGAACACAGGGCCAGCATCACTGCTCCCACTCCCATCATGTTCTACCCTGATGGAAGGGCAATGCTGGTGATGGTTTTGCCTGCCTCCAAGGGGCAACTGACCCAAGACTATGATGTTCACCCACCACAGCCAGGAAGAGCTGAGCCCACCAGAGGTGTGCTAGGCTGCCTTGTTTAGCCTTACCAACAAATTCACAGTCATTTCAAGGAGCAGTAAGCAAACAGTTTCTGCAGTCTAAGAGCTGTAGGTGGACTGATTTATTTGACCTCAAAGTGTTATTGTATATAGACAATCTACAAGGCAAGAACGCTCTCACCAAAAGTTACTATTATCATTGCTACTATTATTTCCATAAAGTTCCTGACTTTGGTGAAGAGAAGCTAGAAGAACTTCAGTGTCTATTCACTACTCACTCATATGACACCTTTATTTAGTGTCAGATCCTATACCAGGTACTCAGTCTATCTTTGCTTGCAGTGAACTGTTATATCCTCAGCTACAGAAATTAATTCTTGGAAACCAGTTCAATTAAATTATCCTTGAAATGGTAATGACAGAAATAGTTTGCTAACTTGATAAAGACGGACTGATATTTTTAGTGGAAGCCTCTATTCAGCAATTTACCAGGTTCAAATTTGGACATCAAAATTTGAGAGCTTTCTCTAGGTAAAACTTCAACTTTGCCCCATCACTATTCCAACATTCTCCTAAACAGGCTTCTAAGAATGTACATGAGCCATTTGTTGGAAGGAGACCTAAGGCTTTAGATCATGATTATATTATGCCTCAAGGGCCTTATAGAAGCAATAGCTGATTTTATTTTGGGTCACTGACCGTTGTGACAATTGGATATAAAGAGACCCTCTTTCTAGAAAAGTACCTATAAATTTCACATGATCCCTATTCTAGAGACAAAACAATGGTACTGTTCATTAACTCCCTTGTCTTATCTTTGGAGTTCAGCTTCTTACTAACTTCCTTGGTGAAGAGTCCATGCAACCGCCTACCCTAAATGGTCTGTCCAGTCCTTTAGGCTGATTGCTTTGAAGATGGCAGTTACCCTAAGGGTCAGCAGAGAAAAACTATTTGGTATTACATCGAGTTTTATTCAGGGCTTACTAGAATAAAGCAAAGAAATGGGCTGGCCACGTCTGGGATATGCACTGGCTTCATAGTTTATCTCTTTTTTTCCATTTTTTCCCCCTCAATATCACTTGAGATACAGTATTAGTTTCAGGTGTACAACATAGTGATGAGTCATTCATGTAACTTATAAAGTCATCACTTTCATAAATCTGGTACCCATCTGATACCATATATAGTTATTATAATATGAGTATTATTGACTATATGCCCATGAAGTACTTTATATCCTTGTGACTATGAATTGTACTCCTTAATCTCTTCCCCTTTTTCACCCACCTCTCCAACCCCCATCCTGTCTGACAACCATGAAAAGGTTCTCTGTATCTCTGAGTCTGTTTCTTTTTTGTTTATTTTGTTCTTCATAGCTCATCTCTTATGCTATGATTTTATACTAACTCTGTTGAATGGCAAGAAGTATAAGCAGTGAAGTTAATATAAGCTAGATGACATACACTATAAGGATTTTTAATAGGTAAAACAAAAGAAAACAAAGGCATACTTTACTTTTAATTTTTTAAATAATTCAAAATACACAATTTATTAATATAAAATATACTTCAACATTGGCTCTATTTACTATTCACTAATAATAATGTTTCAAAAACATATTTTTGAAAAAGTAAATGCTCCCAGCCCAGCCTGCCCGGTGCTCTTTTTTTTTCATGCACATACTGACATGGTGCTCTCACCCCAACCTGGGCCTGCCCAGTACTCTTTTTGGAATGTGCCTCCCTGGTGCTCTTGGTGGGAGCCATACTGGGCCTGCAAGGTGCTCTTTTGTTTTGGCATCCTCCACCCCGACCTTGCTTGTGCCACCTGGTGCTCTTTTTTGTTGTGGTATGCATCCGCATGCTTGGACTCTCCCGGTGCTCCTGGTGACTGTCAAATCAGGCATGACAGGTGCTCTACAGATGAAGGACCATAGAGCCAGCACCCAGAGGAACCAACCCAGGGTAACCAGCACTGTCCCACCCTAGGCAGAAAATATAGACACAGAGACTGAGTGCTTCCACTAACTCCCTCCTAAAGTTTGCCCTCCCCACCCCCGTTGCACCCCAACTCCACCTAGTGCCTGCTTTATAGCCAGCTGACAAAGGCAAACTGTCATTATCCTGTGAGCAAACAAACCTGTGCCCCTCCCAACAAACCCCGCACCCCACAGAAACCAGCACTATGGCCCAGGGAAACTGCAGCACACAGATGCAGCATCTTTTCCCTGCAATGATCTCCCACCACATTTTCCCAAGAGCAGACACATCAAGACCAAGGATAAAAAAAGTGAAACCCAAATTTCAGGAAAGCTCCCAATGGGAGATTACAGAATAACCAAGAGAAAAAAGTCTAAGTAAGACACTGCAGTGACATCAACTGTGAAGTAAAAGACAGACCCCTTCATATCTGCCAGGGAAAACGTCCTCATGCCCAGGAAAAGAAACACATCAAATACTATGAGCACATTAGGGTTCAAAGCTACTCAGAAAGAATATGAAAAGTCTCCAGAAAATGAACTTATAGATTTGAAAATATATGATCTCAATGGCACAGAATTCAAGACTGCAGTTCTTAAGACACACAGAAAGCTTAAAGAATGTTGGCAGAGTACTCAGACACAGCAAAATGATCTCAGAAAGAAAATCTGTGAACAAAAGGAACACTTTGACAAATAAATTAAAACTATAAAAAGAGAACCAAATAGAAATTGTGGAGATAAACAATGCAAAAAAAGAAATGAAAAATGAACTCACTAGCAGGGCTGATCAGATGGAGGAAAGAATTAGTGATATCAATGCTAGGAACACTGAAATATCACAAAAGAAAGGAGGGAGCGATTCAAGAATCAAAAAAAAGAAAGAGCCATATAAGAAATTTCTAACATCTTTACAAAGAACATTAGAATAATAGGAGTACCAGAAGGGCAGAAGAAAACTCTACAGAGAGCCTACTCAAACAAATAGTAGGTGAGAACTTACCAAACCTATGGGAAGAAGTAGAACCCCGAATTCGAAGAAAACATGACCCCTACGTATCTGGACTCTAGCAGATTTTCTACAAGACACATTATACTGAAGATGTAAAAAATAAAAAACAAGGAAAGAATCCTTAAGGCAAGCAGAAGAAAAAAATATTACAACCTTTAATGGAAAGCCCATCAGGCTATTAGCAGACTTCTCAGCAGAAATCCTACAAGTCAGGAGGAAGTGGAGTCAAATATTCAAAGTATTAAAACAGAGAAACTTCTAGCCAAAAATAATTTATCCAGCAAAATAACCCTTTAGATATGAAGGTGAAATAAAGACTTTTTCAGACATACAAAAGCTGAAGGAATTCTCCAGCACAAAGCTGGAATTTCAAGAAATACTGAAGGAGACTATTTGACCTGAAACAAAAAAATCAAAATAAATGGAAAAGAGTCGGGACAAGAAAAAATTAAAAAGGAGGGAAGTAATGGCCATAGGCAATCCTCATATATCAATCATCACCCTAAATGTAAATGTAAACTCACCAATGAAAAGACATAGAGTAGCAGACTCTATGAATTAAAACGAATTAAAAATCAAAACCCATCCATAGCTGTCTCCAAAAGACACACTTCAGCCATAAGGACAAACACAAACTCAAAGTGAAAGGGTGAAAAAAAATACTCCAAGCAAATGGCATCCAGAGAAAAGCAAGAGTTGCCATACGGATATCTGATGAAATAGACTTCAGGACAAAAAAGGTAATAAGAGAAAAAGATGTAAATTTAATGATGATACAAGGGCAATACAATAACAAGACATGACACTCATGAATATATATGTCCCCAATCAAGAAGCAACAAAATTTACAAACCAACTATTAACACACCTAAAAGGAGTAACTAACAAAAACATAATTATGGTAGGGGACCTAAACACCCCCTTGACAGCTAAGGACAGATCATCCAAACAGAAAATAAATTTAAAAACCACCAGCTTTAACTGATACATTACAGCAATTGGACCTAATTGACATTTATAGGACACTTCATCCTACAACACAAGACTATACACTTTTTCCATAGACCAATGGAACAGAATAAAAAACCCAGAAATAAACCCACAAATATATGGACAAATAATTTTTGACAAAGGAGTGAAAACATATACAAAGGGAAAAAGAAAGCCTCTTCAGTAAACAGCGATGGGGAAATTGAAAAAACAAATGCAAAAGAATGAATCTGAACTGCAAACTGTCACCATATACCAAAATGAACTCAAAATGGATTAAAGACCTCCAAGGAAGACCTGAAACAATAAACTGTATATAAAAAAAACATCAGGACTAAACTTACAGATCTTGGGTTAAGAGAGGACTTTATGAACCTGACCTCAAAGGCAAGGGAAGTAAAAGCAAAAATAAATGAATGGGATTATATCAAACTAAAAAGCTTCTGCACAGCAAAAGAAACCATCAACAAAGCAAAGAGACAAGCAATTCAATGGAAGAAAATATTTATAAACACTTCAGATAAGAGGGTAATATCCAAAATATATAAAGAACTCCTATGACTAAACCACAAAAAAACAAAGAATTCAATTAAAAAGTAGGCAAAAAACCTGAACAGAGACTTCACCCATGAAGATATAAAAATGGTCAACAAATATATGAAAAAATGCTCAACTTCAATAGCTATTAGATAAATGCAAATCAAAACCATACTGAGATACCACCTCACACCTGTTAGAATGGCTCTCATCAACAAGACAAGGAATAACAAATGCTGGAGATGTTGTGGAGAAAAAGGAACCCTCGCAAACAGCTGGTGGAAACGCAAATGGTACCGCTGCTATGGAGAACAGTGTGGAGATTTCTCAGAAAATTGGGAATGGAGTTATCATATGACCTGGTAATTTCCAATTATCTACCCCCAAAATTTGAAAACCTTACTCTGCGAAGACTTATGTACCCAAAAGTTCATGCAGCAATGTTCACAATGACCAAGTCATGGAAACAACCAAAGTGCCCTTTGACAGATGACTGGATAAAGAAGCTGTGGTACATATACATAATGGAATATTACTCAGCCATAAGAAAAGACAAAATGTGACAACATGGATGGACCCCAAGATCATCATGCTAAGTGAAATAAGCCAGACAGAAACAACCAAGAATCATATGACCTCACTCATATGTGGAATATAAAACTGAAAGAAACAAAGAAACAAAAACTCATGGACACAGTCCAATAGTTTAGTGGTTACCTGAGGGTAAGGGGAGAAATGGGTGGGGAAAGAGGGAGGGGGAATCAAATATATGGTGATGGAAAGAGAACTGACTCTGGGTGAACACAGAATGCAACACATAGACAATGTACTGTAGAACTGGAACCTATGTAATTTTTACTAATCGTTGGTGCCCTAATAAATTTAACAATAAAAAAAGCAGTTCTTTCAAAATAAAAAAAATAAAAATAGGTGCTCATTTATGACACATTTAGCCAAGATATCATCTCTCTTGTTATTTGTGAGGGAGCTGAGGAATATGGGAATCACTCTGAATCTGTGAGTTTTAACATATTTCTAATAATAGCATTTCTTTTCAAATACATTGTTAAAGATTTCTTTGGCCACCCTGAAATCCAATTATTAATGGAACATTTATAGAGAAAATAATGTTAAGTATAGTACTTGTACAGAATAACATTTCTCCCTGTTATCTTCTTTAGTCAACCCTTTACTTATTTTTCTCCAATCCTTTATTTCTGAAGTTAAAAATAATCCTTAGTCTGAGGCTATCAAATTTTTTTTTTTTCCTAACCCTAACCCTAACCCTAACCCTAACCCTAACCCTAACTGAGGCTATCAAATTTTAGAATTTAAATATTCTTTCTTGTGTCTTTTCCTACAGACTAATTTACCTTCTTTTTTAAGAAAAGATTTTTACTAAAATATAGCTAACATACAATATTATATTAGTTTCAGGTTTATACCATAGATATTCAACATTTATATTACCAAAGAAGTGATCACTATGACAAGTCCACACTACCACAATATTATTGACTATATTTCCTATGTTGTACATTACATTCTCATGACTTACTTGTTTTATACCTGGAAATTTGAATCTCTTATTCCCCTTTACTCCCCCCTTTTAAAAATTTTCAATTACAGTTGACATTCCATATTATTTTATATTAATTTCAGGTATACAGCATGGTGGTTAGACATGTATGTAATTTAAGAGGTTATCCTCTGATGACTAGTCTAGTACCCACCTGGGACTCACTACACACAGTTATTACTGTATTGTTGACTATGTCCCCTATGCTTTCGTTTACATCCCCATGACTATTTGTAACTACCAATTTGTACTTCTTAATCCTGTCACCTTTTTCCCCTTGCCCCACAACACCTCTCCCATCTATAACCCAGATAAATTTAGTAACTATCTGAAACCATACATAGTTATTATAATATTATTGGCTATATTCCTTAGGCTACTCCCTATATCCCATGACTACTAGGTAACAGCAAACTTGTACCTCTACTCTCTCCCCACTTTTTACCTACCCCAATGTCCCTCCCATCTGACAAACATTAAAATGTTCTCTGTATAAGTTTATTTGTGTTTTATTTATAGTGTTCTTTAGATTCCACATATAAGCAATACCACACTGCATCTAGCTTTCTGTCTAATATACTCGACTCAGTACAATACCCTCCAGGTACATCCATGGCACCACAAATGGCAAGAACCTATTCCCTTCCATGGCTGAGTAATATTCCCTTGTATTTATGAGGGCTGTCCAGAAAAAATTCAAGCATAAATGCTTCTATTGTTCATATTACATATCTGGATACTTTCTCTTTATTCATTCATCCATCAACAGACACCAGGCTGCCTTCACATGTTGGCCATTGTAAACAATGCTGCAATGAACATATAAATACACATATCCCCTTGAAGTAGCATTTTTGTTTTCTTTGGATAAACACCCGAACTGGGTCTTTCTTCGTCTCTTGTTATATCCTTTGTTTCAAAGTTTATTTTGTCTGGTATTGCTACCCCAGCTTTTTTGTCTGTTTCCATTTTCTTGAAATATCTTTTTCCCATCCCTTTACTTTCAGTCTCTGTGTGTTTCAATCTGAAGTGAGTCTTGTAGGCAGCATATATAAAGGTCTTGTTTTCTTATCCATTCAGTCACCCTGTCTTTTGATTGGAACATTTAATCCACTTACATTTAAAGTAACTGTTTTTGATATTAGCCATTTTAACTAGAGTCAGGTGATATCTCACTGTAGTTTTGATTTGCATTTCTCTGATGATTAGTGATGTTGAGTATCTTTTCATATGGTTATTGGCTATCTGCATGTCTTCTTTGGAGAAATGTCTATTCAGTTTCTCTGCCCATTTTTAAAAATCAGATTCTTTATATTTTGGTGGTTGAGCTATAAGAGTCCCTTATATTTTGTATATCACTCCTTATCAGATATATCATTTGTAAATGACTTCTCCCATTCAGTAAGTTGTATTCATTCTGTTGATGGTTTCTTCCCCTGTGTAGGTGTTAGTTTGATGAAGACCCATTTGTTTATTTTTGCTTTTGTTTCCCTTCACACAGGAGACATATCCCAAAAGGTATCACTATGACTGATATTGAATAGTTACTACCTATATTTTCTTATAGAAGTTTTATAGTTTCAGGTCTTCCATTCAAATAGTCTTTAACCCGATTTTGAGTTCATTTTTGAAGATGCCATTAAGAGTGGTCTAGTTTCATCTTTTTGCATGTATTGGTCCAGTTTTCCCAACAGCAGTTGTGGAAGAGATTGTCATTTGTCCATTGTATATTCTTGCCTCCTTTGTCATAGATTAACTGACCATATGAATGATATTATGCATCTGTTTTTGTGCCGGAACCATAATTCTTGATTATTATAGCTTTTTAGTATAGTTTGAAATCAGAGAGCGTGACACCTCCAACTTTTTCTTTCTCCAGACTGCTTTGGCTATAAGTGGTCTTATGTAATTTCACATAAATTTTTATTCATTCTATTTCTGTGAAAAATGCCATTGTTACTTTGATAAAAATTGCACTGAATGTCTAGATTGCTTTAGGTGGGATGGTCATTTCAACAATATTAATCCTTCCAATCCATGAGCGCAGTATATCCTTCCATTTATTTGTGTCTTCTTCAATTTCTTTCTTCAATGTATTACAGTTTTCGGAGTACAGGTCTTCTGGCTCCTTGGTTAAATTTATTCCTATGTATGTTATTCTTTTAGATAAAAATTGTAAATGGGATTGTTTTCTTAATTTCTCTTTCTGATAGTTCATTATTAGTATGTAGCAATGCAACATATTTTTGTATACTGAATTTTTATCCTGCAACTTTACTGAATTTGGTTATTCTAACAGTTTTTTATGGATTCTTTATGATTTCCATATATAGTATCATAACATCTGCAGATAGTGACGGTTTTACTTCCTCCTTTCAAATGTGGTTGAATTTTATTTCTTTTTCCTCTCTGAGTGCTGTGGTTAGGACTTCCAATATTACATTGAATAACAGTGGTTAGAGTAAGCATTCTTGTCTTGTTTCTGATTGTTAAGAAAAAGGTGTCCATTTTTCACCACTGAAGATGGATATTTGTGGGGCTTGTCATATGTATATAGTCTTTACCATTTTGAGGTAAGTTCCTTCTATATTCACTTGTTGACAGTTTTTAAAAATTGAAAGTCAAAAATAGATACTGAATTTTGTCAAATGCTTTTATGCATCTATTGAGACGATTACATGGTTTTTGTCCTTGGTTTTGTTGATGTGATGTATCACATTGTTTTCTGGATACTGAAATATCCTTGCATCCCAGTTATAAATCCTACTTGATTATAGTGCATAATCTTTTGATGCATTGGTTAATTAATTTTGCTAGTATTTAGTTGAAGAGTTTTGCATCTATGTTCATCAGGGATATTGACCTACAATTCTCTCTCTCTTTTTGTCTGGTTTTGATATCAGGGCAATGCTAGCCTCTTAGAAAGAATCTGGAAAGATGCCTTCCTCATCAAATTTTTGGAGTACTTGGGGATAGGTATTAACTAATCTTTAATTGTTCGGTAGAATTCACCTGTGAAGTCAACTGGTCCTGGGCTTTTTTTGTTGGTAGATTTTTTGATAACTGCTTCAATTTCATTGTTAGTAACTTGTCTGCTCAGATTTTCTGTTTCTTCTTGGTTCAGTCTTGGAAGGTTATATGATTCTAGAAATTACCATTTCTTCTAGATTTTCCAATTTGTTCACAGTATTATTTAATGATCATTTGAATTTCTGTGATGTCAGTGGTAATGTCTCCTCTTTCGTTTCTGATTTTATTTATTTGAGCTTTCTCTTTCTTCTATTGGTGAGTCTGGCTAGAGATCTGTCAATTTTATTTATCCTTTCAAATAACCAGTTCTTAATTTCATTTATCGTTTCTTTTTTTGTCCCTATTTTATTTATTTCTGCTGTGATTTTTATTAAATCCTCCCTTCTACTTATTTTGGATTCTGTTTGTTCTTCTTTACTTCCTTTAAGTGTAATGTTAGATTGTTTATTTAGGATTTTTTCTGTTTCATCAGGTAAGTCTATACAGCTATGAACTTCCCACTTAGACTTGCTTTTGCAGCATCCCATAAATTTTAAAAAGTTGTGTTTTCATTTTCATTTGTTTCAAGGGAGTTTTTGATTTCCTCTTTGATGCATGTTATATAATCTCTAGTATTTGTGTTTTTTCCAGTTTTCTTCCTATAGTTGACTTGTAGTTTAATGCCACTGTGGTTTGAAAATATACTTGATATAATTTCATTCTTCTTCAATTTATTGAAGCTTGTTTTATGGCCTAATACGTGGTATATCTTTAAAAATGTTCCATGTACACCTGAGAAAAATGTTTATAGTCTTCAGTTTGGGGAAGAAATGTTCTATAAATGTCTGTTAAGTCTATCCGATCTAATGTGACATTTAAGGCCATTACTTCCTTATTAACTTTCTGTCTTGATAATCTATCCATTGAGGTAAGTGGGGTATTAAAGTCCCCAAGTCCCCAGTTAGTATTGTATTAATGTCAACTTCTGCCTTTATGGTCATTCATATTTGCCTTATATACTTAGGTGATCCTATGTTGGTGTGTAGATATTTACAACTGTTATATTCTCTTCATGGCTTGACCCCTTTATCACTACGTAATGTTCTTCTTTGTCTCTTTTTAAAATTCTTTGTTTTAAAGTCTATTTTGTGTGATATGAGGATTGCTACTCCAGCTTTCTTTTTCATTTCTGTTTGCATGGAATATGTTTTCCTATTCTTTCACTTGTAGTCTGTGTATCTTTGCGTCTAATTTGAGTTTCTTATAGGTAGCATATAGATGGGTCTTGGCTTTTTTAATCCATTTACCTATCCTATGTCTTTTGATTGGAGCATTTAATCCATTTATATTTATAGTAATCATTGATAGGTATGTGCTTATTGTCATTTTGTTACCAGTTTTTTGGCTGTTCTTCTGTTACTTTCTCCTTTTCTTGATCTGTTTCTTTTTTATTTCCTGGTTTTCACTATTACTTTGTATGGGTTCTTTTCTATTTTTTTTTGTAGGTTTTTGATTTGTGTTTGCAATGAGGTTCATATATATCCATCTATATCGACAGCAATCTAGAGGTTCATAATATCCATCTATATCTACAGTAGTCTATTTAAAAATGATAGGCATTTAAGTTCAAATCATTCTAGCAGCACTGCATTTTTACTCCCCCTCCATGCTTTATGCTTTTGACATAATATTTTACATGTTTTTTTGGTTTTGTGTATCCCTATTTATTGTAGTTACAGTTAATTTTGTTACTTTTGTCTTTCAGCTTTTAAAGTAGTTGATTCACTGTGTTTATTATATATTTGTCTTTACCAGTGAGATTCTCTTTCCTGTATTTTCTTATTTCTGATTATGGCCTTTACTTTTCTGCATAAAAGCAATCCTTTAATATTTCCTATAAAGCTGGTTTAATGTGGAGGTAAACTCCTTTAGCTTTTGCTTGTCTGGGAAATTATTGCTCCTTCAATTCTGAATGATAACCTTGCTGGGTATAGTATTCCAGGTTGTAGGGGGTTCCTTTCTTTTAGCACTTTAAATATTTCCTGCCACTCTCTTCTGGCTTGTAATGTTGCTGCTGAGAAATCAGCTGATAGCCTTATGAAATTTCCCGTGTATGTGACTTGTCGTTTTCTTCTTGCTACCTTCAAGACTGTCGTTTTATCCTTAACTTTTGACATTTAATTACAATTGTTTCTTAGTGCGGGCCTCTTTGTGCTCATCCTGTTTGGAACTCTCTGTGATTCTTACACCAGATGTCTGTTCTCTTCCTTAGATTAGAAAAGTTTTCAGTTATTAGTTCTTCCAATGTATTTTCTGTTCTTTTTTCTCTTTCTTCTCCTTCCAAAATCCCCATAATATGAATGTTAGGGCATTTGATATAATTCCAGAGATCTCCTATACTATTCTCATTTTAAAAAATTCTTTTTTCATTTTGCTGTTCTGACTGGGTGATTGTATCCACTATTTGATTATCACTAATCTGTTCTTATGTTTGCTGTCAATTCCTTCTAATAAGTTATTCATTTCAGTCATTGCATTCTTCATCACTGGTTCTTTATTATATTTTCTAAGTCTATGTTGAAGTTCTCTCTGAGTTCCTCTAGTCTATTCTCAAGTTTGGTGAGCATCCTTATGACCATTTCTTAGAATTCTTTGTCAGCCAAATTACTTATCTCTGTTTTGTTAGAGGTTTTCTCCAGAGCTTTTTCTTGTTTCTTCATATGGTGCATATATTGAATTTTTTTTCCATTTTGTTTGACTTTGTGTTTGTTTTTATGAGTTATATGAAATAGCTCTCCCAATCTTGAAAAAGTGGCCTCTGTGTAGACTGTAAAGGAGGAAATTTTTAGAAAAACTGGGCAGCATGCACAGGGACATAAGAAAGTGTCAAGGAAGAGCCTTGAGATTCCCTTCACCATGGCTTGGGTTCCATATCTGCCAAGGCAGCAATGATTACCATTGTCATTTCTCTAAAGTTTTCTAAAGGTAAAATTTACATACAAATAAATGAACAAATTTCATATGACCATTCACTGAGTTTTGGCAATTGCACATACTTACTTAAGCCAAGCACCTATCAAGATGTAAACATTACCATCATTACCTGAAAATCCCATTGAAGCCTGAGTCCTCCATTTTACCATTATTCTTGGAACCTAAGAGTTATATTACAATTTTACATTTTTCACTTAGCATATACATACAAATGACAAATTATACTCCTCTTTTTTCACATCTCTTCCATAACTCTAAATCAGGGATGTCTAACCTTTTGGCTTCCCTCAGCTACACTTGAAGAAGAATTGTCTTGGGTCACATATAAAATACACTAACATAAGCTAAGAAAAAGTCTATGCATAATTTTCGTAGTTTTAAGAAAGTTTATAAATTTGTGTTGGGCCGCATTCAAAGCCGTCCTGGGCCACAGGTTGGACAAGCTTGTTCTAAATGAAACACAATGACCAGAAAATAGCATTACACTTACTTGACTCATAACATTGTGATGTTCTTACAAGGAAGTCGGTCCTAAGATAATATCACCAAGCATACATTAAAGAGCAATGTCATGTCACAAAGACAGCTCCAGTCTAGGTGATTCTTCTGTTGCCCTTCAATAAAAAAGCCTTTACCTTTTCTGCAATTATTATCTACACAGTTCAAATAATCCCATGTTGGCAGCTGGCCTCAGATCCCTCAATGCCAATTGTTTTGAGCTAACTTTTTAGCATCCATAACTTTTGCTTTATACAAAGAATGGCTGCATTTATCCACTTTTCGTCAGAAAGTACTGACAATTTAACAGAATTAGTATTGAAGTGCTGAAAACTAGGGCATCAAATGATCTTGTAAACATCTGAGCACTGTGAGTTTTCTTCTGGCAAACCAGTGGCATTCTAATGAAGAGATTAATCACTAGGAAGGAATGAAGAAGAATTCTCTCAAACACATACCTCCAGGAACCAGAACCTTGGACCCTTCCTGTTGACTTGGATGGCATGGGTAAGACAGACTCTGAAATCCAATCTAGGCCACAGGCAGAAGCACACACAGGCTTCCTGCAGAGCACTCAAAGCAGCAAGGACATCAATCCAAGATTGTACATTTTCAGTTTATGTGAATGAAGCTGTTCACCAATTCAGTATTTGACGGCATCCACCCACTAACACTGCCTGTCACAAAGAATGCTTGGAATTTCCTCTTTGTTAGAGCTGGAGAGTTTCAAGTACAAACCTTACATTTTAATAAAATGACACATATTATTATTACATGTAGGGATTTAGGACATATCCCCCTTGTATTATTAAGTTAGGACCTACTCAGCTAATCAAATTGTTAACCCACATACTAAGAGACAAATATGTTTGTGTCTAAGATAAAACACTTAAGCAATTCTATGAACACTGTTGTATACATTTTAAATAAAATAACTGCTTAAATCACTTCCTTCTTAATCTTCTACTTTGAATAATAAATCCATCATGCCTTTATGTTCACTTCCAAATTTTCAGTGCCTAGCACGGTATCTGACACCAAGCAGCTCTCATTTATAATGAATGGATATATTCTCATTCATTAGGTAGATTCAAAACAGACAAAATACTGGTAAAACGAAAGGAGAAATTCTCCAAGATATTATTTACTTTCTTCTATATTGAGCCTCAAATGAAATAAATTCACCTTTTTAAGCTGGTGGCCACTTCCTCTTTTTACTATGATTCATTTTGAAGGTCAAAGCACAGTGAGACACAATGCTCTGGAGTTTGAAATACCTTAAGTTTTCTGCTTTACAGTAAAATCCAGGTACTTAAAACATGCATCATTTAAAAAATAAACTGAGGGAAAATGTGTGGTAAACACTAAAAATACCACTGTCCTCAGCATTGACTTTAACTGTTTCACTAAATGCTGCTCAGCTCTTGAGCATAAGCTATTCTATTATTTTAAATTGGTAAGCCTTACTTCTCCTAAATTATAGTTCTGTTTATTTGCATATTAGAACTTTCAACTACAATTTGTACTAAATTCCTTCCTTGCAAACTGCCTTAGACTCCTCACATCCCTACTCTGGGAAGAGCAGGTCAGCTTCCTCAGTCCATTTTCTGGCCATTGCTCAGCATTAGAATTGTATGACCAGGACAAGAAATCTTAGCAGTAGCATCATTTGCAGCTCTTACTGCTTTTCTCTTTTATTTAATGATCAAAAGTCATTTGTGTGCTGTTCTACAGAGCTCATAATAGACACCTCTTTATGACACTGTACAGGGCTCATTATAAACACCTGTTTATGACGCTATGACAGAAGCTGCATCAATTGAGGCAGTCAGAGCCAGGAGGAAATGGTCTCCTAACAGAGCAGATAATTCCTACCAAAGTGAAATAGAATTGTGTTCCACATCCCTTTTAAAAATATACCTCATTAACTTTATACCAGTTGTGATGAGATGAATGTGTCCCCTAACTATAATAAAGAAAAAAAAATTATTCAAAATTAATTATGTATTGTATTGTTACTATAAGTAACTTAATGACATTGATAAGCAACTGCTTCTAGTAATTAAAAATAATTTCAGATCAATTATTCAAAAACCAAAGATTTATTTGGTAAACCGTCCCCTACACTCAACAGGTTTATAGCTTGTAACCTTAGGTAAATCATTCAGTTATACATTTTATAGCTAGTTTATCTTGGAGGGTACATCTAATGTCACACTGCAATCACACTATGTGCATTTTGCTGTGATTTCCTTCTTAAGGAAGTAATGAGTGCTTGCTAACACTCAGAAATGTTACTATTAATACTTTGTGGGATAGAACCATGGGGACTTCACTCATAGTGCCTTTGTGTTCAGAGTAAACCCAAAATGTCTTTCCTGGGACAATCATGATTCTGCTGCAGGTATGCCCCTGGCATCTGCTATGGGCTGAATGTTTGTGCCCCTTCCCCCAATTTATGTTACGTCCTAAGGCCCAATGTCATAGTATTTGGACCAGAACTCTCTGAGGGATGATCAGTTCATGAGGTTAGACCTCTCATGAATGGGATTAGTGTCCTTATAAAAGGGACCCCAGAGAGTTCCCCTGCTCCTTCCGTTAGGTGAGGGCACAGTGAGAAGGTGCTGTCTATGAACCTCAGAGTGCTTGTTTCCAGGCTCAATGCCCCATCCCACCCCCATCTCATTCTTCACATTATTTCTGATGAATTTTCTGAAATATAGACCTAATTATGTGCTCTGCTACCCCACCTACTTTCTAGACTGTGTTTATACCTAGCACACAGCACAAGTCCTTCAGGGATTTGATGCTGCTAGATCTATAGTTTCATCCATGGTCATACCCTTTTCTCTCTATAAGCCTCCTTCCCTGTCCTCAAATGAGTTATTCTGACCACAAATCTTTTCACCTGCTGTCTCCAATCCTAGACAGAGCCTCCAACTCATCCTTTAGATCTCAGTACAGCTCTCTACCTTCCTGACGCTACCTGCCTCAGGGGCTCGCCCTGTCTTCTAATGCTTCCCATTTGTCTCTTTGTACAACTCTCTCTCACCCACCAGGCTATAGCTGGCTGTTTACAGGACTGACACCACTACTGTAATGGAAACTCCATTAAGTTATCAACACGATTGTAGTCCTAGCACTTGGTACTCTAAAAATATCTGTTGAATGAGACAAAGAATGAAAGTATGTCAGAGGCCTAACTTTAAACCCACTGCCAACTACTACTTACCAAAATAAATAGTATGTATTTAGATATCCTAAAAAATACTCCTGAATTAAGTGTATCAGGACTACATTTAAAAAAAATTATCTATACTAGTGTTGTCCAAACTTTTCGCTTCCCTGGACCACGTTGGAAGAATTATCTTGGGTCACACACAAAATGCAGTAACACTAACAATAGCTGCTAATCTAAAAAAAAAAAGATTGCAAAAAAAAAAACCCTCAGTGTTTTAGAATTAGTGTTGGGCCACAGGTTTGACATGCCTAATCTCCACTATAGAAAACATTAGCAATTAATGTGAATAATTAAATAGCTAAAATTCACTAAGCATCTGGTATACTCACCCTAAGTAGTAGAACCTATGTATTATTAAGAATGACACATACCTTTAAGTATTTTTATCTCCATTTCACTCATTTAGGAACTAATGATATGCTTAAAACATTCCCATGACAAGGGAGCACTATAAAATCCACAATTACTGAATAGACCTGAGCTCTTCTGCTAGTAGTTTTTGCACCAACACACTAAAAAATAATAATCCCCATTAAACTGGTTATTATATTTGCTATACTATATTGTTTTATTTGTCTTCTATATTATTGCTTTGTCCTTATAAAAAATTTTTTCTAAGGTATCACTATTAGAAATAACAGTGCTTTTCATGTGTACTGGACCTGTTTGCAGGCAGAGCCTGGAGTCTCAGTACTGACTCGCACCCCCTCCTTTACCACTGCTTGCTTATAAGAATTTTACAAATGTTACTTATATTAACGGTAATGGTGGAGCTGAAGAGCACTGAACCATCTCCAAGTTGCATGGTGAGAAACACCAATGATATGGTGGCCTTTCCAAGGCCACAGGCCCTCTCATTTCCCTGTGCTTGTGGACGGGTTTGGTGATCCACTGGCTTTCAGGATTCCATCTGACAGCTTAATGGAATGGATCAATGAGTATAACCTCTAAGAGTCTGTACATGGACTCTTCACCAACCCAATAAGAATTCAGGACTCTCGAGCGTTCCACAGTGGCATCTAGCTCACTCCATGGTAACGGATTAGAGGCTTTGAGTAAACTTAGCTGGTTAAGGCCATGATGAACAGGCTTGCCATAGTTTGCACCCTTAGAACCTGGGCATATGCGGCCACCAAGGCATATATGAATCCAATATATAACATAATTTTGCTTGGCTTTATATTATAGTCCACGAGCTTTATAGAGCTGGGGCATTGGGGGGGGGGGGCAGTAGTATATCCTTAGACGAATTTATGGCATAGGAGTCACTAATAGATATTGGATAAAGGATAGAAAATTGAACAGCCACATGCGAAAGAATAAAATGGGCCTCCTACCTTATATCTTATACAAAAATTAAGTCAAAATGGATTCAAGACTTGAATGTAAGTCCTAACACCATACAACTTCTAGAAGAAAACAGAGGTGGCAATCTCCTTGACACAGGTCTTGATGATGGGATTTTGGATTTGACACCAAAAGTAAAAATAAACAAGTGGAACTATATCAAACTCAAAAAGCTTCTGCATAGTAAAGAAAATCAGCAAAATGAAAAGGCAACCTACTGAATGGGAGAAAAATGCAAATCATTTATCTGGTAAGGGGTTAATTTCCAAAATACATAACATTTTTACCTAACTAAATAGCAAAAATCCAAATAATCAGATTAAAAAAATGGGCAAAAGGTAAAGAAACATTTTTACAAAGATGATATCCAAATGGCCAAGGGATACATGAAAAGGTGCTCTGTATTACTAATCATCAAAACCACAATGACATATCACCACATACTTGTTAGAATGGCTATCATGAAAAAGACAAGAGATAAGAAGTATTGGTAAGGATGTGGGGAGAGGTAATTCTTGTGCACTGTTGGTGAGAATGTAAATTTGTGCAGCTACTATGGAAAACAGTATGGAGGTTCCTCAAAACATTAAAAATAGAACTACTATATGATCCAGTACTCCCACTGCTGGGTATATATCCAATGTTACTGACATATGGAAACAACCTAAGTCAATGCATGAATAAAGATGTGTGTGTGTGTATGTATTTACATATTATATATAAACATACAGGTACACACATACATATACAAATACACATGTATACACACAATGAAGTATTATTCACCCATGAGAAAGAAAGATATCCTGTCATTTCTGACAACATGTATAGAACTTGAGGGCATTATGCTCAGTGAAATAAGCCAATTTTTGACAGAGAAAGACAAATAAGCAATATTTGACAGAGAAAGACAAATATTGCAGGTATCACCTATATGTGGAATCTAACAATAACAATAACAAGTCAAACTCATAGAAACAGAGAGTAGAAAAGTGGTATAAAGGGCTTTGGTGGGTGAGGGAGATAGGGAGAGATTGTTAAAAGCATGCAAATTTTTAGCTGTAAGATAAATAAGTTCTGAGGATCTAATGTAAAATATAATGACTATAGTTGATAAAATCATATAAAAAATTGAAATTTGCTGAAAGTAGAACTTAAATGTTCTCACTCTCTCACTCCCTTTCCCTAGAAAAACATGTGATGTTGTGAGGTAATGGATGTGATAATTCACTAGATGAGGGAAAAGAATAATAATGTATGTGTATATCAATGATCATGATTTACACTTTAAATATCTTTCAATTTCATTTGTCAATTATACCTTATTAAAGCTGAAAAAAAATATCACAGGGGAAAATCCTAACTCTCCTAGGAGATATGCATCCGTAGCAGTTAGTTTTGATTTAAGCATTTCCCTATAAATTTTACCTAGTTCTTGTGTTTCACAAGAATGAGTAAAATTGGAATGTGGTGTGCGTTTAATAGATCACACCCAACTTACGATATTTACACCCACTAGTTTTGAGATGCAGCTAAAATTTTACTTAGAGGAATGCTAAACTATGGGAAAATAACAGCCTTGGCACTGTACACAAACATATACATTATGTCTACTTTGGTTTAAAATATCAGTGCTTTTTTTTTTTACTTTAGATTTTGAGATAGCTAATATTTTCAAGACATTTTAAGTCTATTTTGTTTTGGCTTAGTATTTTCAAAAGGTTTTAAGTCAATTTTGTTTCTCAGCAAGATGTAAAAGTTTTGTTTTTTTCCTTCTGATGGAATTGGTATAGTTAGCTGGGAATGAGTGTCAGAGGTGCTGTTTTAAAAAGTGCATCTGTGGTTATTTTTAATACATTTATGTTTACAATATCCTTTTCACATTTTAAGATATTGATGGTGTCATATTATTTATGTAGCCTAGTTTATGTAGTTCAAAATAGAATAGAAACAATTTAATAGAAAACAAAACAAATACAGAAATTCTCCTTAGAAAAACTGAATGTTAAAAGAAATCCTGAGATGTAATGAGGTGAATTTATTTTAAACCAGTATTCTATACCCAGTCAGCGAGAATTCAAATGGTATGGCAATGACATGAAAGTATCTGTAGACATGCCAGGACTCCAAAACAGAGGTTCTCTAGAGTTAAGATTTGCTTAAGGATGATTTACAGAAAATAAATATTTGACCCAAGAAAGGATCTACATAAAATATAGGCTAAGCAGTAGTAAGCAAAGAATCCAGTAAAAATAATAGCTAAGTTGGAATACATAGTGATTAATAAAGTTTAAAAAATCTAAAAATAATTCTTAAATGACTAAGCATAAAAAGTAATGAGAAAGAGAAGGAAATAAGAGTCTGCTAAGATTTTGGCTTTTTGGTAAGGCACGATAATACATGTTTAAAAGGGCATACTAAAAATATAGGAATAACCACTTAACAACAGAAAATAGATGAAATAATTTCTAAACCCACTAGAGGAAAAAAATTAGGGACAAAAAAATTATCCATCTAATAATAACAGGAGGAAATAGAGCAACTTAAACTTACAACAACCTAGTATGAACAATACCAACTCAGTTTCAATATTATACAAACATTTGGTCTTGTACATCTTGATCTCTTCCCCTTTACATTGTCATTGTCACAGATTATATCTTTCTACATTGTGTGCCCATTAACAATGCTCATTAATTACTAGTGGTCTGTGAATTAGGTTATGTATAATACTATAAGAAAAAGAGATAAATTACAAATAATACCAGAAGTACAACAAAAGTAAAAGACCACTGGTGGTAATGTCCTACAGTCTAATAAAAAAGAGATCTGGCCACCTGCCTGTGAAGCAACACTTTAAACTTTTCAATGTCTAAACACAGTTCCAATACCTCTACCAAGAATGTCATATACTGATATGATTGATATCTATCAGTGGACCTAAATATGTAAAATGAAAGCAGTAGTTTCACTGAGATTTCTCCACGAGCTGTTACTGAAAATATACAATTTTTCAAGTTACAACTTTTTTGTTACAATGGCTACCCTTAAGCTAGCATTATCTTATAGTCATAGATCACTGAGTGCTAAAAACACCTTCTGGAAGGAAAAACTCAAAGAAGTAATCATAACAACTTACATTTTTTCTTGAAAGATCTGCAATTTAAAAAAAAAAGATCTGCAATTTTTAAAAGCTAAGATATATAACTTTTTATTAAAATAAAACAATTGAGAAAATGGACCTTTTTTTTTTCCCTAGTTGAATACATATCAGTTTAGATACAGCAATCCTACCATTTATTTCTTATCATTTTGGATCATTTTATATGCTTCTTGGCTCTGGTACCAACATGCTTAATTTTCTCTCTTTTCCATGTTTAAAACTGAATATAAAGTCAGCATTATATTCTCCAAGAGATAAAAATGACATAGAAACATAGCAGGAAAGAATTGAAATGCTCAGATACACAAGAGGTCAATACTTATTTAAAAATTATCATTTTAAAGAACACTGCATAATCTTTAGATTATTTTAATTATAAACCACCATTCTAACAAACATAAGTCTATTGGTTGATTTTTTGTTTGATTTTTACATGAAGGGAAGGAAAGAAGTTAAAAACAAAACAGTGTGAGACAACAGAAGGATAGAATTTATTAGTCTTCACAAATACATTCTAATCAAATATGTGAGAATGATGAACTGAGTTTGGATGCCTTTGCTGAGCCACCAGTCTACCTTCCCTAACAGTTTTCCCTAAACTAGGTGAGAAGGGGGTAAAAGTGACAATAACAAGCTACATTTGTTTTCAGAGAAGCATTTTAGGACAATATTGCTGCTTTCAAGTAATCCAAATAAAAACCTTCCTTTTCTTTCCCAATAGAGTGCTCTCCTACTTTCTACTATCAGTTCCTTAGAGAGAATCTATGAAAAATTTACTTCTAGAACATAAAGTTGCTACCCTTAGAGATCTAAAGTAACTTCAGGAATATTAAAGAATTTGTTTTTTATAACTAAGTGCCCATGACAATACTGTTAAAAAATGACAGACACAACCCAAGCAAATGTGACAGCCAAGAATTTTGAATGTTAATTATGACCCAATAACATACTGGCTCAAGTGCTTTAATTAAACAACTAAACTTAAATTGTATAAATTCTGTATTCTATTCTATAAAATTTACTGACACAACAAATTACTGACATCCCACAAAAGAGAGCGGGTAATTAATTCTCTATTGGACTGAATTTGCATTTCTTAAATTAAATCAATTGTTTCTAAAAATCCTAAGGATTCTAGGTTACACAATAAAATCAAACAGGCATTTATATTTTCTGTTGCCAGTGTAAAAGGTCTGAGTCAACCTGGAAAGGGAACAGAGATTCAGAACTCTGTATTCGCATTACTGAATTGTCTAAAAGAGAAAATACACAAATGGCAACCTGATCTGTTCACAAATCCCCCCAAAGATAAAGAGCTGACCTTCAGTCCCATCACAAAGTGGCTCAATGTTGAGAATCAACACCAAGAATGTGATGCTGTGACTGGAGTTGAATTAGGCATTGGTATTTCCCTATTTTATGTTTTGGATTATTCTTACAAGATTATATCCCTTCAAACAGCTATAAATGGCATTTTTATTGAGCAAAATTATTTAATTGTTAAATTTATTGGGGTGATATTGGTTAGTAAAAATTACATAGGTTCCAGGTGTACAATTCTACAATACATCATCTGTGTATGTTATGTGTTCATCACCCAGAGTGAACTCTCTTTCTATCACCATATATTTGAGACCCTGTCCCTTCTCTCCCACCCTTCCTCCATACCCTCGGTTAATGACTAACCACTAAACTATTGATTTGTGTCCATGAGTTTTTACTTCTTTGTTGCTTTCAGCTTTGTGTTCCACAAGTGAGTGAAATCACACAGTTCTTGTTTTTTTCTGTCTGGATTATGATTTGCATGATGGTCTCATCCATGTTGTCATAAACGGCTCTATTTCATCATTTCTTATGGCTGAGTAATATTCCATTGTGTGTATGCACCATAGCTTCTTTAGCTATTTATCTATCAAATGACACTTGGGCTGTTTCCATGATTTGGCCACTGTGAACAGTGCTGTGATGAACAGTGGGGTGCATATATCTTTGCAGACTACGGTTTTCAATTTTGGGGGGTAGATACTTAGAAGTGGGATTGCCAGGTCATATGGTAACTCTATTCTTAATTTTTTGAGGAACCTCCATACTGTCCTCCATAGTGGTTGTTTACATTCCCACCAGTGGTATATGAGAGTACCTTTTTCTCCACACACTCTCCAACACTTGTTATTCCTTGTCTTGTTGATTATAGCCATTCTCACAGGTGTGAGGTGGTATCTCATTGTGGTTTTGATTTGCATTTCCATGATAGCTAGTGAAGTTGAGCATTTTTTCATATATCTGTTGGCCATTTGTATGTTTTCCTGGAAGAAGTGTCTGTTCAGGTCCTCTGGCAATTTTTTAATGGGATTGCTTTTTTATTGTTGAGCTGTACAAGTTCTTCATATATTTAGATATTAGCTCCTTAGCAGAGGCATTGTTTGCAAATATTTTCTCTCTTTGCTTTGTTTCCTTTGCTGTGCAGACACTTTTTAGTTTGATATAGTCCCATTCATTTATTATTTTTTTTTTGTTTTGTTTTTGCTTTTTTGGTATGTGGGTAGTTCCCTGGCCGGGAATCGAACCCAGGCCGCAGCGCTGACAGCGCCAGTGCCGAAACCCTAAGCCACTACACCATCAGGGAACTCCTGCATTCATTTATTTTTTATTTTACTTCCTTGGCCTTTGAGGTTAGGTTCATAAAGTCCTCTCTAACGCCCGGTCTGTAAGTTTAGTTCCAATGTTTTCTTGTATACAGTTTATTGTTTCAGGTCTTCTGTGGAGGTCTTTAATCCATCTTGAGTTAATTTTGGTATATGGTGACAGTTTGCAGTTTAGATTCATTCTTTTGCATGTGGTTTTCCAATTTTCCCAGCACTGTTTACTGAAGAGGATTTCTTTTCCCCATTGTATATTTTTTGCTCCTTTGTCAAAAACTATCTGTCTATATATTTATGGGTTTATTTCTGAGTTTTTCATTCTGTTCCATTGGTCTGTGTGTCTGTTTTTATTGAGCAAAATTATTAAGTAAGTTCATGATTTATAGACAATCATTTTCAAAGTATTATATTTAAATCTTCTCAAAACATCTATGAACATCCAACATTAAGAGAAGTTCTATATAAAAAAAATTAATAATATGCTTAGGATATGTGGTCAATCATATAGAAAATAAAACCTCTCTTAGCAGTCTTTAACACAATTAGTTTGATGTGTTTTGTTTTTGTTTTTGTTTTTCCCTTCTGGTCAGTTTCATCATCCAATAATGAATGCTGAAGGGACTCTACAACCAAGCTATGAGAGAGAATATGTCTCATGGGAAAACAACTGGAAGTCCAGTGATTACACCTGCTTATAAGTATTTTCTTTGCTTGGCACTAATTTAGCAGGAGAGCACAACTAAGTGAGCATTACCTAGCTCTGCTCCTGGAAGCCTTCTGTCCTGTAAGGTTATGGACAGAGAATGAAAACATTCCAAACATTTTTATCTTAGCCGTGGCAGGAAGATCTAGTAAACTATGTTCTTTCACAGTTGCAAATAATAGAATACATATTCCTACCCTCATTTCTGATTCCTCAAAAATGAGCTGATTATCTAATTTTTAAGATCTTCCTGGGAAATATAAAGACCATATGTGCTCACACTGGTCTTGCAAAGCTAATTTTCACTTATTCCACAAGTCATACGAACCCTGCACTCAAGAAGCTCACAGTATAAGAGGAAAGAACAGAAGTGTATGTGTAGGTGATTTCCTATTGGATGTGCTCTAATGGAGGTATGTGGAAGGCATCATGGTGGTGTACAAGAAAGAGCAACCAAATCTCCTTTGAGTTAGAAGGAATATGGCAAGAAAGGTACAAACAAAGAGAAGGAGCAGAAGAAATACAAGTTTTGTCACGTGGACCAGAGGTGTGTGAAAAGATCCTCCAGGAAAAAAGAACAGTGCCCACGAAGAGGGAAAACAGAGTATGGACCCTCCATGACCATGATAAGCCATTATCATTTTGAGAACAAGACCAGTCAAACGCCATCTCTATTCTGACCTTTGCCTTTATCTTACAGATTATCATTAAGGTGAAAACAATAAAAGAAAAAAATGTTAGAAAATTTAGCAAAACTTTTATTCTAGTTGGGACACATACAAGTATAGCATGTTATGCTTGTATGCTGTGAAGTCCTAAAAGATGGAGAACATGATTGTTTAATAAGCCTCTTAAACAAAAATAAATCTATATTAAATTATAAAATATAATATTTTTGTTCACAAATATTTTTTCACCTGATGAACCACAATGTGTTTGTGTATGTGAAAAAAAATCAGTAGGCTAACCAGAGTATCCTTAAAGAGGGAAACACTGGGAGAGCAATACACTGACACCTATGACACCTCTGTCCATGAGCTCACAGACCAGCACCTCGTGGCCAGGAACTTAACAAGGGCAGTGCTCCCTAGGAAGATTAAGGCCAGAAAGTAGAAAATTTTGAAACAGTGAAACTCTGTTTACTTTTTGAATCCTTATTTTGTGAAAAAGATTACAGATGTGCAACTAGGGAGGCTGCAATAGATATGAAGCATTCTATTCATTCAAAAATATTTAATATTTAACCATAAGTTTATTGTTTTAACTGCAATGCTTTTAACTGCGCTTCAGAATTTGATCCAAAGTGGCTTGTATCTCTGCAAGTAGCCACTTGTGTTGTTTCATTAAAATTACTTATTTTGAAATCGTAATGTCTAGCTTCTCTGAAGTAAATAAATCTTACTCTAGATCTCATCTTGAGGACTTAGTTTACTCTACATTGTATGATCTAAGGAAGCAGTACTGTAACTGTTACATTGAAACCCTAATTTCTGCAACATTACTTCACAATTCTCTGTAGAACTGTCACCTGACTTTTACATAGCTTTCATATTCAATAAATGTGTGAAGTTGAAGCTAATGAACCACACAGGTATAATTAAGTCTCTATGTCACAGACATATGTTATGTGGAAACAGGTAGGTTCATAATGGACTATTTTAGTCATTATTATTTATCCTCAGTCACCTTATGAAAAGGCATAGCAGACATCACCTGCCATGTTACAAATGAATATAATAAAGCTCAAAGTAATGACTTGAAATGCAGTGTTTGGCCTTAAATTTTGACAAGTCCAAGCTCAGTACTCTTTCTACCAAGTTCCCTTGAATCTAAGGAATCAACATGTCTCCATGGTCCTATAATTTGCAAGTATTTTCTCACATTCTGTTGGTTATCTTTTCACTCTCTTGATATTCTCCTTTGATGAAAAAATGTTTTTAGTTTTTGATGAAGTTTAATTTATTTTTAATTGCCTATGCTTTTATTGTCATATCCAAAAATTCATTGCCAAAAATGTTATGAAGATATCCCCCTGTATTTTCATCTATTTATAGTTTTAGCTAGTAAGTTTAAATCTCCAACTAATTGTTATTTTTTGTATATAGCTCAACTTTATTCTTTTGCATATGGTTATCCAGTTTCCCATCATTTGCTGAAAAGACTATGCTTCCCCATTCAATCTTGGCACCCTTGTTGAAAATCATTTCACCATATGTATAAGAATTTATTTTGGGGCTCTCTATTCTATTCCATTGTTCTAATCTCTGCCTTTATGCCAGTACAATACTGTTTTAATTACTGCAGCTTTATATAAAGTTTAGAAATCAAGAAGCAAAAGCCATTAAACATTGTTCTTATTGAGACTTTTGTATCAGTATTTATTTATTTATTTATTTTACAAGCTATTCGTTTTTATTGTTAGACTTATTGGGGTGACATCTGTTAGCAAGGATTACATAGGTTTCCGGTATACAATTCTAGAGTGCATTCTCAACTTGTTGTATAAGTTCACCACCTAATGTGACTTCTCTTTCCATCACCATATATTGAGCTTCCCCCCACTCCTCTCCCACCCCCTCCCCTTTCTCCCCTCCCTAACCTACCCGTCCCCAAATAAACATTAAACTATTGATTGTGTCCATGGGTTATTTGTTTATTCATTTCTTTTTTCTTTGCTTTCAGTTTTATATTCCACATATGAGTGAAGTCATACAGTTCTTTGCTTTTTCTGTCTGGCTTATTTCACTAAGCATGATGATCTCCAGGTCCATCCATTTTGTTGCAAATGGCAATATTTCATCTTTTCTTATACCTGAGTAATATTCCATTGTGTATATGTACCACTGCTTCTTTATCCAGTCATCTGTCGCAGGGCACTTTGGTTGTTTCTATGTTTTGGCCACTGTGAACAGCGCTGCAATGAACATTGGGGTACATAAGTCTTTGTGGACAAAGGTTTTCAAGTTTTTTGGGTAGATCCCCAGAAGGGGGATTGCTGGGTCAAATGGTAGCTCCATTCCCAATTTTCTGAGGAACCTCCACAGAGGCTGTACCAATTTGCATTCCCACCAGCAGTGTATCAGAGTCCCTTTTTCTCCATATCCTCTCCAGCACCTGCTCTTCCTTGTCTTGTTGACAATAGCCATTCTCACAGGTGTGAGGTGGTATCTCATTGTGGTTTTGATTTGCATCTCCCTGATAGCTAATGAGGATGACCATTTCTTCATATGTCTGCTGCCACTTGTATTTCTTCTGCCCACTTTTTAATTGGATTGTTTGGTTTTTTGTTGTTAAGTCTTATTAGTTCTTTATATATTTTAGATATTGGACCCTTATCTGATGCGTTATTTGCAAAAATTTTCTCCCATTCAGTTGGCTGTCTCTTTGCCTTGTTGATGGTTTCTTTTGCTGTGCAGAAGCTTTTTAGTTTGATATAATGCCATTCATTTATTTGTGCTTTTACTTCCCTTGCCTTTGAGGTCAGGTTCATGAAGTCTTCCTTGAGTCCTAGGTCTGTAAGTTTAGTACCAATGTTTTCTTCTATACAGTTTATTGTTGCAGGTCTGATATGAAGGTCTTCAATGCATTTAGAGATAATTTTTGTATATGGAGAGAGTTCACAGCTCAGGTTCATTCTTTTGAATGTTTTTCCAGTTTTCCCAGCACCACCTACTAAAGAGGCTGTCTTTTCCCCATTGTATGTTTTTTGCTCCTTTATCGAAAATTATTTGTCCATAAATTTGTGGGTTCATTTCTGGGTTTTCAGTTCTATTCCATTGGTCGATATTGCTGTTCTTCTGCCAGTACCAAGCTGTTTTGACTATTGATGCTTTGTAATATAAATTGAAGTAAGGGAATGTAATGACACCAGCCTTATTCTTTTTATGTAGTATTGCTTTGGCAATTCTAGGTCTTTTATGGTTCCATATAAATTTACTAATTTTTTTTATCTATTTCATGAAAGTATGATTGTGGGATTTTGATGGGTATTGCATTAAATCTGTAGATTGCTTTGGGCAGAATGGCCATTTTAACAATGTTAGGTCTTTCTATCCATGAACAGGGGATATTTTTCCACCTCTTAAAGTCTGTTCCAATTTCTTTCAAAAGTGTCTTATAGTTTTCTGTGTATAAGTCTATCACGTTCTTTGTTAAGTTAATTTCCAGGTATTTCATTCTTGTTGTTGTGATAGCAAAGGGAAGTGACTCCCTCGTGTCTTTTTCTGTGGATTCGTTGTTTGCACATAGGATTGCTGTTGATTTTTTTACATTGACTTTGTATCTTGCGACTTTACTATACTTGTTTGTTGTTTCTAATAGTTTCCTGGTGGAATCTTTGGAATTTTTTATATAAAGGATCATGTCATCTGCAAATAGTGACAAGTTGATCTCTTCCTTCCCAATTTGGATACCTTTGATTCCTTTCTCTTGCCTGATTGCTGTGGCTAGAACTTGCAGTACTATATTAAATAGCAGTGGTGACAGGGGGCATCCCTGTCTTGTTCCTGATTTTAGGGGAATAGGCTTCAGCTTTTCCCCATTCAGTATGATGTTAGTCAAGGGCTTGTTATATATGGCCTTAATTATGTTGAGATACTTTCCTTCTATATCTATTTTATTTAGTGTTTTGATCACAAATGGATGTTGTATCTTGTTGAAAGCTTTTTCTGCATCTCGCATTTCCATCTCAATCTTCCTTATGTTTTGAATTTTTTTGTTAAATTGTTCCTTTTGTTCACGGAGTTCCTTTTTTATGTCATTCATCTCCTTTTCTATGTGGTTCATCTCAGCCATGGTGTTCTGCCAGTATGTTTTCATTTCTCTCAGAACCTTTAGAATGGCTATTTTAAATTCTCTGTCACTTAATTCAAAAACTTCTGGGTCTAAGAAGTTGTCTTCTGGATAAATTTCATGTTCTTTCTGAGGAGTTTTAGTTTTTAAGGAATTCATCCTGTTTGCTGGGTTCTTCCTCTTTGACATGAGGGCATTATGCTCAGTAGTGGTGCCCAGAAGCTCAGCTTGGTACTTTTGGAGTGTCTTGTTGTAGGGCAGACACGAGGTGGCACTGGGGGCCAAGTTTTGGGAGAGAAGGGGTTTGTTTATTTCTTATCTCCTGCTATGTGCACATCTATTGTGGTCCCTCCGCTTCCTGTAGATAGTTGGTTGGGGAGGCTGTACGAGAGGGGAGAGGCCAACAAAAGGCGCTCCAGGGCAGCTCCACCTTCTGCCCTATGCTAGTGGAGCTGGGTGATGCAGGTCGAGGCTGCTTCTGTGTATCAATATTTATAAAGCCTTAACTTAAATGTGTCTTCCTTTCACATACCACATCAAACTCAGCAAATCCAGTTGCCTCTAATTCCAAAATACATTCCAAATCCCCTGTTTACTATTCTAGTCCAAGGTATCTTCTTCTCTCATATCTGACCTATTCCCACAGCCTCCAAGATGCCTTTACTCTGGCCTTTATTACATAGTGAAACTCCATAAACTTCAAACCGTGTATCAAATCATATCTCTTCTTTCCTGGGCAACAGAGAGTATTTAATACCAGCTCTTTAACACGGTACACAGGTTCTCCATCCTCACCTGCTACTACTCCTGCCTCAGAATTTCCACTTCATTCATACTGCACTACAAAAATGCCCACATACCTCTTTCACCATGCCTTTCTGCCCTTTCGGTCTTTGCTCAAATTCATTCTCTGCTATTTCAAATGCCTTTACAGTCCCTTTCTTGGTTCTTTGTAAAGTTAGCCTTGATAGCTTAGAGAATCACTATGAGGAAAAAGGGGTAACTCAGGCTCTTTCTTGCCACATTTCCACCGGAATGAGGCACACCTGTTAAGTAACCATGACTTGCACTTTCCCAGTGGCAGCCATTTTGTTGTTTATGTGCCTTATGAGCTAGCTTCTTGGCTGCCTGCCACTTTTATTCTCCTGCCTATATAAAGGAACGGTAACTATGAGGGAACTCCTCCAGCCATTTTGTTGCTGCTCCACTTCTGGAAAAAAGGCTATGTTTAAATTGCCTGGGGCTACTTGATTTTTCTTTGGCATGCCCAGATCCAGGGTGAACCACCCGGCCTCAGTTGTTTGCAATATAATCACCAACTCCAGGAAGCTAACTCTGAAACTCTCAATCTGGTGTCTCCCCAGCATACACACACACACTCACACAATCCCCTACCAACCTATCAGCCATGCTTACCTCTTCACTGTTCTCATATCACTTGCACAGAACTGAATTATTAAGCTTTGTAGAGTCTTTTATAACATGTTTATATTACCTTTTTCTTTCACTACAATGTGAGATCCTTAGGGGCAGGGATGATTTCTCATTCATTTTGAGTACTATATCCCATTATTTAGCACAAGGCCAATTTTATAATAAGTAAACATTCAATAAATGCTTCTTAGCAAATGTACAAATGTATCAATAAAATACACTGATACTTTTTCTCATTCAGCAAACATAAAACTAATGACATCTTGATGATTAGTTAATATTCAACTTTAATCTTATAGTTATTGAATCTCTACTATGTGTCAAGTATTACCTAGTCACTGGGAATACAGTAATGAAAAGTTTTGTCTTAAAAGTTTTAATCAGGCAATAAGACACGAAACAGGTAAACAAGTATACATATTAGGAAGGAAATAACAAAATATTATCACAAGAATATAATTAGAAGGGGGTATGAGCTATTTTTAAGTACCATGTAGACTAACATCGGTTAACATTTAGATGAAGAAAAAGAATTCTTTATTAAAAAAACAGAAATGTTCAAGCTATTAAGATAGATGGCCTTAATCACCAATACAAGTACAGTAATACCCTCATCTTTCAAAACATTTTCCATCCATCTCTCCTCATAATAATGGTATCTCTAAATTAGAAGTCAGTGAAAAGAATGTTACAACTATTTATATACTAAAATACAAAGTTATTGAATGATCTCTAAGACATATATCTAAAATAGAAAAGCACGGTAGAAAAGAGTATTGTTTGATACGCTTTTTGTATAAAAGTAACGGCAGGAAATACATACATATAAGTATGTAAGTTTATATATGCATATATAGTGAGTTTATTACTTACACACACACATGCATACCATCTCTGGAAGGTATAAGAAACTGGTATCTGCAGCTGCTTCAGGAAATGGGAATTGAGAAGTTGCAGAAAAAGTATGGGAAGAAGAGTCACTTTTCACTGTATGTCCTTGGGTACTTTTTGAATTCTGTATCATATATGTTAGATATTAAAAAATCAATTAAATACTTCCAGTATGAAATAGGAGGGGGAAAATGTATTAAAGGTACGGAGATCTAGAGTAATTATGATGCCATTGAAACCTAAATAATGATTCTTAAGAGTTTAACTTTACCTGCTTATTTAAAGAAAAAACATAGGCCAAGAGTCAGGGATCCTGAGCCCATTAATGTTTCTTAAAGGTAGTTCCAGAGATAACTATGCTCAAGTTTTCTGTGGCTCACTGTACAAAAGTCATCATAGCTTGAACACACATTTTTTTTTGTTGAGGTACAATAAACTAAAACATGAACTGCTGTCATGTATTGATGAAGAAGATAAAAGTAGAACATAACTGCAAAAATCAAATACTGGCAATATTATTTGGTTTTACCATAAGTTTCCAAAAAAGACTTCCACCAATTTTAAGAGCTAAATAAAATAGCTAAAAGAACACCAGGAATTACAGTAACGAGTTCTTAGGAGGAACACTGTTAGGATGAACACTGTTAGGACACGGAGGAAAACGCTCATTCATTCCATATGAGAGTTCTATGGAGTGCTCTCAGGCCTTAAGTAGTTAAGGATAGTTCAAACTCTAGCCACAGGAGACACACAATAAGCAAATGAAAAAATAAAAAGTGATAAACTTTAATATGTCTGATTGTGAAAAACAAAGCAGGAAAGGAGAATAAAAGGGTGGTCTCCAACTTTAGATATGGGACCCAGGGAAGGCCTCTTTAGAAGGTAACAGCTGAGTAAATGCCTAGAATATATAGGAAACAGCAAACCATGCAGATAAGGAGAGAGGTTGGGTCAAAGCATCCCAGAAATTTAGCCCAGCAAGACTAGGCTGACCACACGTACTGTTTGAAATGGGACAATACCATTACTTTCTGTCCCATTTAAATCAGGACAACTGATCAGCCTATCAAATGAGCACTAGAGAAGCAACATGCAGATCAGTGCTGACACCAGGAAGTGAGATGTAGGGAGAGTGTAGGCCAAAAACCTAAATGAAATGGGCTCAGGAAAGAATGAAGGGGATAATTTGGACACCAGTGGTTCAAAAACCACTCTATATAAAGAAGAAGAATGAACCAACAGGAAGAGTACATATGGTCAAGATGAATTTAAAAATTTTTAACGTGATAAAAAATAATTCATGAATTTAAGATGGGACATTTCAGAGAAGAGAATGGTGCTATATTCTTGAGTAAACTACACAGCAGTTGGTTATTACAGTATTATTCACAATATCCTCTAACTGAAGACACCTATCAATAGAAACAGATTGAATTAATAGCATAAATGAATATAGCAATGAAAAGGAATAAACTAAATGCAACAAAACTGATAAATCTTAGAAGCATAATATTAAGTAAAAGTAGTCATGCAAAAGAGAATGCCTATTGTATGACTACTATATGATTCTAATTATATAAAGTTATCAAACATTTGAGGGAGTCTATTGCATCAGAAATCAGGATCATGGTCACCTGGAGCAGGCGGGAGAAGTAGCAAATAGAAGGGGGATAGGGTGATCCCAGGTACAAACTGCATTCTATTTCTTGGACTGGATAAGAATTATGTATTCATTTTGTGATTATTCATTGAAATGAATATCTATTTATGCTCTGAGTATGATCCTATGTTTTACAATGTTTAATAAAAATGTATTTAAAATTAATATAAGTAAATGAAATTAAAAACAGAAATAAATAAAAATGAAATAAAGCAAGGTACCCTTTGATGTCCTCAGCCTGTTAACAGAAGAATTTAAGTAGTGACTCATAAGCACTTGCTACGGACACAATAAAAAGATTCTTCCCCTGGGAAAGAAGTTTAACTTGAAGAATTGTAAGTCAACTTCAAACCTAAGAATTTAACAGATGAAAGAAACTTTTAAAAATTGCTAATAAAGGTAATAGTTAGCTTTTAAAACAAGGCTGCTAAAACTTTCACTCAAAAGTAGTAAGATTTTCTTTTTTTTTCTTTTTTTTGTAGTAAAAGTTAATATAGTATACAAAACAGAGCAACCATGGTATCCTAAAAATAATTTTTCTAATCTATTAATGACCATTTATGCTCCTTAAGATCAAATCCTACAAATAATCCATCAGAGACAAATCAGTGCTTCTGTTACATGAAATCTATGTCAAATCCTGGCTTCCTTCCCTGGCATTTCTCTATAATAAAGTGACAAATATGTTTGTGAAAAAAATGTCTTTAGAGACAAACTCACAGCTGGTGACTTCTGGAATCAGTTTTTTGCACTTACCAGGGAGGATAGATATGGATGACGTCTTGTGGTTGCCCTCTGAGGTAGTGTGCAATCTCCTTGGTGAAGAGAACCTTCAGGCCAGTCCCAGGGACCTCACCTTGAGAAAGGCTGTCAGCCTGTAGCCCCACTAACTGTTCACACATGGCAATTTGGATGGAGCATTCCTCATGCAGCTCTAGAATCTTCACAATTAATATACCAGATCTTCTACCTAGAAGGTGAAGAAAAGAACAAAAGAAAAAATAAAGTTTAAAACACACAGGGTTCACATGTGGATAAAGTGTCATGAACAGAAGAATCACATTCAGATAGCTTTCTTCACCTGGAGGAAATGGTTTGTATACTCACTCTGCAGAGTAAATACAGATTCTAACATGCTTGCTTAACATCTTTTTTATTTTTTTACTTTTTTTGGGTGGCTCCCTGGCTGGGAATCGAACCCAGGCCGTGGCATCGAGAGCACCAAAGCCTAGCCACTATACTACCAGGGAACCCCAACATCTTTTTTAAAAAACAAAATAGCCTCCATGTTATATTTAATATATTTTAAGCAACATAAAGTACAATCTTCTACTATAAGGAGATAGTCTTGCACATATGGAAAATAGAGCATGTTTTTACTCTCAAACTTGAATCATTTGATAACCACAATGAACAAGATATGGCTACCTATTGATCCCTCATATTTCTTATACGCCCCCTCTACCTCATGAACTGCTTTATTCTCTACTTGAAATGATGCAGTATGACTGATTGGCAGCAATTGTTCTAATGATTATAAAGGTTAAAAGTTGAGGATGTGTGTGGAATGCTGGGTGTTAGGGCTCTAGATTTAAATGGGTGGAATTCAATCTGGATTCAAGTACTGGCTCTCTTATCCACTAAGTCAACTTACATAGCATTTCAACACCTCAGTATTCTCATGTGTAAAATGGGGATCATGCCACCTGCCTCAATTAACATTTTTAATAATTAAATGAGGTAAATGAAGTTGTCAGTGCATATAGCCTATAACTCAGAGATCCCAGATATGTCCCAGAAATTCTTGTCACATGCACCAGAAGACTGAAACAAGGATTCATATCTCAGTATTACTTGTAAGAGCAGAAAATCAGAACTAGCACAAATCAATTAGGAGGAAGGATAAATTGCAGTGTGTTCACACAACAGAACACTATGCCAAAGTTAATGTGAGTGAACCAAGTCTACGAGTAAGAGATCTCAAAAACAAGAGGGGATACACAGATATATAGAGCATGACACTTATAACATTATATTTTTAAACATAGAAACCCATATTATTATGAATACATATGTAATAAAAGTATATATATATACTTGCAGAATACATAGAAAACTTATGATAACTGATGTATCTAAGGAGAGAGCAAGGAGTGTCACTCAGGAAAAGAACCTGGGAATTTCCAACTTATCTGTTATATTGTTTGTTATAAAAATATGTCGATTAAAAAAGACAAAAGATTAAAATGTGTTATTAATTCTAGGTGGTGAGTACACTTATAATTTTCTATTACTCTGTTTTTTAATTTAAAAAATGAATTAAATAAGATTTCAAATGTTAAGTGTCTAGCATAGTGCTTTGCTAATAAAAGACACTAGTATGAGTTTCTTTACCACTTTAGTCAACTAGTTAATAGTCAATAATAAAAATTAATATTTAAATACTGTTAAGTTTTTAGTTATACAATTTAATTTTGTTTCCATTTCTTTCTTCCTTGTTTTTTTTCTGTAATTTTCCACTTAACCTGAAATTTTCCATCCCTTGCTTTTTCTAAATGCCAATAGCAGGTGTTCATTATTTAGCAAGGCTACAAAACCTTCCCAGATCATGATCTTGAACTATTATTTCCTAAGGTATATATCTATCTTGCTACTATATCTTAAGGTAAGGAAGGAAACAAAACGGGGGAAGGATATGAACAAGCATAATAAGTTACTCAGTATGGGGAAGGAGATGGGGGAGTAAAAATAAGTATTAAAAAAAGGCACTGACAATGAAGTGAACACAACAGGCTTTTGCTTAATAAAAAGCAGCTTATCTTCAATTGATGAATAGGAAAAAAAGTCAGGACAACACAGAAGACACTTCGATGCACACACTATTTATCTTGGGCAAGGCAACCAGAGCAGTGGTGGAAAACTAGGGTCTTTAGCAGCAAAGGGAAAAGCCCTACTAAAAATTTAGGGGCTGCACTAGCCACAGGTGCATTTTTGGACATATTTTAAGAATTTTTAAAACTTGTACCTACCTATACTTAGGGGTCATCCCCAATACTGTGTAGCAGGCTTGCCACCTCACCCATCAACTACTGACAGCAGCTGCTATCCAGAGCTCCAGGGCCACCTGTGTGTGCCCTTTTAACACCTGCTGTCCCGCTCAAGGTCAAGTGGGTCAACTGAACAAATGCTCTTGGTTCTGTGTGGCTATAGTACCTGGTGTGACAGCCTCCAGCCATGCTCAGCTCCCTGCCCAAGCAACACAAGTTTTCTCTTCATGTGCTAATTAATTGCCTTTTGTGGCTCTGATTAAAAAAGTGTTTTCAGTGGGCTGCCCCAACCCTACAATTTCCATGGAGCCTGACAGATTTTATAAAAGGCAAGATATTGCAAAAACACATAAATAAAATTATAGCAGAAAAAACATATTACTACAATGAATCATGGTGCTACTGACCAGAGTTTCTTTGAAGATTTTTATGATAAATCCTGACAATATTCCAATAACTATGAATTATACTTGAGATGTACAGTACCAAATAACTTGTAGAATAAATACACTTTATGATACTGACTATCACTACAGCCCTGGTACACTGCAGCATGCTTGGTGACTAAACAGGCTTGGGAAGCAATAATGAGTGGCACTATCCTGACCTCCCTACAGGGCTGGGAACAATATTACACTCTCCATTAAGTACTCTAAAATGTCCCCTACAGAACCTCTAACACAGCCTCAGGGAGAAACCAGTGGCCTGTTGCCCTTGAAAAAAATAAGGCAATGTAACTTCCTTATTTAGGAAATAGTTTGAGGGAGAAATAAAGCATGGGGCAACCTAAAACAAATTAGTATTTGAGGTAAGCTTTCAATCTGAACACAAGCAATACTGGCTTTACAAATGAAAAAGACTGTTTTGCAGTTAGATGCATGGTACATATAAGGCCATTTGTATGCCAGCAGAGCAACAATTGCCATTAATGCTGTTAAGACAATCAAAATATCACCTCATCTAGGAACTGTTTTCAGAACCAGCCAAAAGCAATTATTTATTCCCTTTGAAATCCTCAAGTACCTATACTTATTATCTATACTTACTTTCTTGTAACAGTTGTCCTTGTTTTTAAATAGAGAGACAGTATTAACTATCCTCAAGAACACTGCAAACAGCAAGAGATAAAATACAAAAAGCTCATAGTGCAGGGCTTGGTCCATCACACCTGCAATAATGTCAGCCAATGTGACCTAGGTCACTGCTATTATTAACTTTTCAAGGCATTTTCAAATCTATCAGCATACTTGATCTACAGTAACTCTATGAAAAAGGTAAGAAAGATATTAAACTCCTTTTCTGACAAATAAGAAAACTGAAAAAGTTAGTTGCTCCAATACATTTTTAAGGTCTGAGAGGATTACTGGAAGATCTAATCCTAGAAACTGAGTATTCTTACAAGTCGAGACAAACTGGGTAAATGCCAGTTAAAGGTAGGAAATTGTGAATGATGCCTTTTCTTCCTACTTTATTATACTCAAATATAGGATTTGTTTAAAATGTAAAGAAAGCAGATCAGGTTGAGAAACGAACTACAGTGAGTTTCTTGCTGTAGCTGGACATGATGAGGAATTTAACAATGGCTACTACACTGAAAAAAAGAAGAGGATAACTTGTCATAGTACTAAACACTAAAGAGAAAGTGCCACAAAGATCAAATGGTAAGCACAAATATCAATATTTAATGCTAAAAACTTTGAATGATTAAGAAACAGGAATAGAAGCATTCATATAGAAAATACACTACAAGATCTAATAACTTCTATCCATATATATGCCCAGAACATGAAACAGTTCTCAGTCAAAAACAGAAAATATTTAATTTAAAGGCTAATGTTTGTTGAATGAATGTATGAATGAGTGATTTATTTTATCAGTAACTGCTCTTTAAAAAGTCTTTGGTTTTAAATGACCAAGAGGCCACAAAAGAATTGAGTAAATAATATAAGAACAAAATGTATTTGTGACTACTAGGTTAAATGACTTCTTTGAAATACACAGGTACCCACGGTCCATTTATATGCATGTCAACTCAAATCCTCTTAAGTGGGTTATGCTGAAGAACTAATATATATTATGAGGATAACTTTCATGAATACTTATATAAGAAATACAAGAAACTAACAAAAACTATATAAGAAGTGCCAAGTGAAACAAGTTAGTATGTAAGAAGATATTGAAATCACCCCTCTATAGAGCAGAGAAACCATCTGTAAGTTTGTCTAAGAGGAAACTTTTCATAATATAATTGTTGAATTAACTTTAACTTCCTGCATTTAATTATCAAAACACTGACCACATAGTAATTTGGCATTTCCCCATAATATTACTACTTTGTCTCTCTTTATCTTCATAGATATCCCAACAAGCTAATTCATTGTTTTGTTTTAAATGTATGTCCTTCTATTCTCTGAAACTGGTGCTATTTTCTCTCATTCAGGTCAAATCATTAATAAGTGCCCAGCATTCCTTTTCTGGATATCAATAAGTCTTTACCCATCATGTACAAGCAGGCACAGGTACACAGATGAGGAGCAGGGCGAGGCTTTGCAGAAAGGGTTGAGGACTGACGTCAGAGGATTTTAGAGTTCACCTGTTTCCCACGCAAACAGAACCTTTGTCCTTAATACCTATTGCAATCACTCAAATTACCATGGCATAATCATTTCACATTTTAGTCCTTTTAAAAGGTATTTTATAGCTTTTATGCTCAAAATAATATATGCATCCAATACCAAATGGCCTTATTTGGGGTGCTTCTGTTAGCTACTTGTGAAATTTTAAATAACATCTTTAACCAACTCTATGTTCCATTCTATTAACCTCTGATGGTTATCTAGGAACTCCTAACTTTGTTAAATGAAAAAGGGCTTATAAACCTTTCTACATTTTCCCCTCCAATGTGCGACACAATTCTGCATAATTCCACTTCATTATCAAGGTTAATGGTCACAGTGTGTCCTATAATCTATGACGAATCTCTGTGATCTGGCCATAGTCTGATTCTAAGAGTTAGAAATAATTAACAAATTTATATTAGCACAGTTACATAAATAGAATTCAATGCTTGACTGGAGTCCTATGTAGACTGACCAGATGTAACATCTTAAACAGGATGGAAAATGATGGTACTGTCCTGTTTCAAATGGTATGTATGGTCTGCCTAGTCTCACTGGGCTAAATTCAAGACGTCAGTAGGATGACCATATGTACTATTTGAAACAAGACAGTACCACTGTTTTCTGTCCTGTTTAAAATGGTATGTCTGGTCAGCCTAGTCCTAGGAATACTTTAGAATGAGAATATGCCTAACCTCAAGGCCAAATGATTTGACTGTAATAATAATCCTTATTAATGCTCAACTGAGCCCTCCAAATGCCAAAATAAAATAGGATTGTATTCTGGTGGCCTTAACATTCCTATTGCAAGTCTAATCTTGCCCCACTGCACCCTTTTAGAGAAGAGTCCACTCCTGTTCTGGTTAGGACTAAATGCAGACTGCTGGAGCCTGGGTGGCACTGAACAGAAGATCAGGTCAGAATGATCAAGCAGGGAGAAGTCAGGTCTTATCATTTTATGGACTTGGGGTATTTCCTCTGAGTGCGATGAGAAGACAAGGGAGAAGGCATATGATTTGTTTTGTTGAGAACAGATGGAAGACACAGGGAAGAAGCAGGGGAGACCAGTTAGAAAACGACTGTAGCAATCCAGGACAGATGATGTCAGTTAGCTTGGACCTGGGGAGTGGAGATAGAGGTGGTAAGAAATGTTGGAAACTAAATATATGAGGGCTGTCTGGAAAAAATCCAACCATAAATGCCTTTATTTTTCCTATTATGTAGCTGGATACTTTCTGGACAGTCCTCATATTTTAAAGATAGAGTCAGTAGTACTTATTGATGGACTGGAGGATATGACAGAAAGTAGTCAAGAATGACTCCAGTATTTTTTTACCTAAGCAAGTAGAATAACAGTTAATGTTTACTAAGATAGGAAAGATTTCTAGATGAGATCTCTCTCTCTTTCTTTGTGTGTGTGTGTGTGTGTGTGTGTAGGGGTGAGAGAGAAAAATACTAGTTACAAGATATGAGTTTTAGATACATTAAGATGCTTCTTAGTTATTGTAATCCTGACCCCAACTTACCTCCCTAGTTTAATACCTCACCATTTTGACTTAACTGTTCATAAGGCCCACCAGAGTTATCTTTTCAAGTATAAATTTAATGATATCCACCCTTCTACTTGAACCCTTCAATGGGTGTCCACTGGATAAAATCCAAACTACTTTGCATTGTATAAAGATGTCTTTGCTACCTGTTACTTCTTTTTGTTTCAGCCTCAAATTTCATAGCTCTACTAAAGTACCGTCAAATTATTTCTATAATGAGGTAAAAATAGACCATACTTCAAGAAGCAGGTTCCATCACCATCTCCCCAGTGAACTGTGAACAGAACCCTCCTTTACCATCTAACAGTTTATTACTGTCCTTTCAATCATCACTGTATCTGTAACTTACCAATTTTAACATAAAGAATGAATAATTTCATCTATTAAACCATGAACTCTGTGCTGTACCTGGGTAGGTACCCATAAATACGTACGAGCTGAATAAACCCTAATACAAATTGAAGTAAAGAACTTTGGGGACTATTTTTCTAGTTTTGATTTCATTGCCAAACTAAGATGATTTTGACTTTCTCCCCTTACCTCAACTGGACTTGATGTGTACCCAGATAATTCAAATTAAATGTAATTTTAAGTGACGCTCCAGTAGAAAATTAATACTTATTAATACATTCTAAAATCAAATCCAAATGATGTTTTATCTGTTCACTGTATTATACCAGTTTTTTCATTAATATGCACTTAAAGGCAAATTATATGATTTGCACATCATTATAGTATCTTTTCTTTTGAGAGGCTACAACTATGCCTAATTTTATCAATGATTCCCAAAAACCTAGCAATATTATTCTCCTTTAAGTATTCAATAAGGGAGTGTCTTATTAGTTACATTAGTGCATTATTATTAATACTCGGCAAATCAAAAATTTACTTTCTAAGTGTTTTAAACTGCTACCAGATTCATTTCACAGGTAATTTCATAATAAAATTCATAAAGCTCTAACCAGAGGTCTAGATTTTAATACATCAAAACTAAATTCTGAAGAATTCACATCTTTACCCAGTAAAGAGCACAATTACTTTTTGTTTAAAATTCATGCTCCCCCATAAAATTTTAAGTCATCTGGCAATGATGAACAGACACATTTCTTAACCACAACTGCTTACTGAGCTGTAAACAATTGTGCTTTCACTTCTTGATTCCACATTTTTTTTGCCTTTCACCCAGTTTAAAATATTCTTTGCCAAAAGCCACAATAATTCTAAGCATGAAACAGAAATCTGAAACCCAACCCTTGAAAAAAAGAAAAAAAGACTAGACAATACTGACCAGGCAATTGTAATGTTCATCACAGTCCACAGCAATGAAAAGAATCAGAAATTAGCACAGGACACCAATCACATTGGATCAGAGTGCAACTACCAAGCATGTCACTGTGACTTGTTCTGAAGGGGTGGCTGTACTGTTCTACAGAGGGTGAATGGGCAATAGAAGATCCCATTTACTAAGAAATCCAAGTAAGGAAAAAGTATGCAGAGGAACCAGGAAGGCAAATTTTAATAAAATCAGAAAAGAGGGGATACTCTGAACTAAATGTTTGTGTCCCCCTAAAATTCATCTCTTGAAGCTCTAGTCCCTACATGGCTGTATTTGGAGACAGGGTCTCTAAGAAAGTAATTAAGGCTGAATGAAACACTAATCTGACAGAGTTAGTGTCTTTATAAGAGCACCAAAGATCCTTCTCTCTGTGCTGAGCACAAGGACGGCCATGTGAGCATACAGCCAGATGGCTGCCATCTACAAGCCAGAAGGAGAGCTTTCACTAGAAACTGATCACAGTGGCATCCTGTTCTTGGAATTACAGCTTCTGGAAATGTGAGAAAATAAATTTCTGTTCTTTAAGCCACCCAGTGTATGGTATTTTGTTACGGCCGTCTGAGCCAAGACACGTTAGTACCTAAAGTGGGACGCTGCTGTAACAAATACATAAAAATATAGAAGCAGCTTTGGAACTGGGTATTGGGTATGGGATGGAGTTTTAAAGTGTGTTACAGAAATATGGATGTTAAGAGTGATTCTGGTAAGGTATCAAATGGAAATGAAGCACAGGTAATTGAAAACTGAAGGAAAGGCAGTTGCTATGGAGTAAACCAGTGGTGTCCAAATGTTTGGCTTCCCTGGACCACATTGGAAGAAGAACTGTCTTGGGCCACACATAAAATACACTAACACTGACAGCTGAAGAGCTAGGAAAAAAAAGTCACAAAAAATTCTCATAACATTTTAAGAATTTGTGTTGGGCCAAATTCAAAGCTGCCCTGGGCTACAGGTTAGATATGTCTGCACTAAATGTTTGTGTCCTCTCAAATTCATATGTTGAGGTCTTAATCCCCAATGTGATGGTATTTGGAGGTGGAACTTTGGAAGGTAATTAGGTCATAGGGTGGAGCCCACATAAATAGAATTAGTGTCCTTATAGAAGGAGAACAGTAAGGAGAACAGTAAGAAGGGGGCTGTCTAAAAGCCAGGAAGTTGTCTCTCACCAGCAACTAAATCTACTAGCACCATAAACTTGAACTTCCCAACCTCCAAAATCATGAGAAATAGACATCTGTTGTTTAAGTGTCCCAGTCTATGACATTTGTTATCACAACCTTAAACTGACTAACACAGCAATTTTTCTTATGAAGTAGCAAAGAACTTGGCTGAATTGTGTTCTAATGTTTTGTAGAAGACAGAACTTATGAGACAAGAGACTGGATATTCAGCAGAGCTTTCTGAACAAAATGTTTAAGGTACAGCCTGGGTCCTTCTAACTTCTTACAGTAAAATGTGAGAGGAAACAGATGAATTGAAAGAAAGAAGCAAAACTTCAAGATTTGGAAAAATTCTCAGCCTGTCCATATTGCAAAAAATGAGAAAACATGTTGGGACAAGAACATCAATGGTATAGTTAGACCATCACTTGATAAAGAGATCATAGGATTATATAAGCAGGACTGTCAGTTTGAACTGAAGGAGACTGAGGCCAGAGGAAATGAAGGAAGGTTGTTGGACTTCTTACATCCCACAGGATAGGGCAAGAGAGCTATTCTGTGAATGTGTACTATCCTAACAAGGAATGAATGACCCCCAAAGGCAATTCAGAGATCATCAGGGCTGCCACTCCCACCACAAGCGCAAGAAGCAGGGCTGAATATTTCTCCTGGGTTTCAAAGGATGGGGCCACCTCATTGTTTAGGTGGGCAAGGATGCCCCATCTCAGCCTCAGGGGTGATTTACAGAGAGCCACAAGGGTAAAAGGCCCCCAAAAGCCATGGGTGACACTGGAGGGCAGAGCACCGAACCACTGAGGATTTTTCTTGACCATTAAAATCCAATGGAATTTACCTCTGTTGTTTGCACTTGCTTAGGACTTATCACTCTTCTTCCTATTTCTTGTTTTTGTAATGGGGATGTCTATTCTATATCTGCCCCAGCATTATATTTGGAAGCAAATAACTTGTCTGGTTTCACAGACTCACAGCTGTTGAGGAATTGTGCCACAGGATAAACTACCTAGAGTCTTATTCATATTCGATTTTGATGATATTTAGATAAGACTTTGGAGGCTGCTGGGATGGAATAACTGTAGTTTGAATGTGAGAAGGACTTAAATTTTAGGCTGAGGCAGAATGTTATGGACTGAATGTTTGTGTCTCCCAAAATTTGTATGTTGAAGCCCTAACCCCCAGTGTAGCTATACAGCCACTCCTCACTTAATGACTTACCTGTTTAACAACTCCTGGGACTTACTGGGACCAGTTCTCTAGCACAGGGAGGGAATCCCCTTTTTCAGTTTGTGTTAGTCTCAGGAATTTCTTTTCTTAGTCTTTGTCTTGTGCCTATAGTTAGTTAGTATGCACTACATGAAGCATTCACAATCATGCAAGACTATACATTTTATTTATATGTGTGGTGTCCCATGATAGCTATTGAAAAATACATATCCTATGGCACCATGACAAACCACAAGACACCAGCCTTTAATTTCTTCACTTATTAACCAATTTGCTATCAACCTAGTCATAGGAACAGAACTTGGTTGTTAAGTGAGGAGTGCCCGTTTTTAGAGATGGGGCTTCTAAGGAAGGCACTTAGGTTAAATGAGGTCATAAGGATAGTGGCCCTGATTCAATGACAGGATTAGTGTCCTTATAAGAATAAACGCCAGAGATCTCTCTCTCCCCTCATGTACACAAAGAGGTCATGTGAGCACAAAGCGAGATGGCAGCTGCCTACAAGCCAAAGAGTCCTCACCAGAAATGGATCATGCAGGCACTCTGATCTCAGAAGTCCAGCCTCTAGAGCTGTGAGAAATAAATGGCTATTGTTTAAGACACTAAGCCTGGGAGGGCTATTACAGGTTAAACTTTCCAAGGTGTGATGTAAACTGAACTAAACCAGTGTGAATACTGACCCCTTCCACTCTGAGTACCCAAAAAGCAAGGTCTTCTTTACTGAAAAATTGCCTTACTTAAAACCTTATTTCATAGTACTGTGGGTAAGATAATACTTTGGGCTCAAAAAATAAGATTAAAATGGTATCTAACAATCACAGTGAAAACAACTTTTGAAAGGTCATATGGCTAAAAAGAAAGTACAGAGGTAGATATTTGAATATCTCTATTTTTATAAATGTAACAAAACTGAAAAAATAGATATGATGAGAAAAATTTCTGAAAACCCAATTATAAAATAAAAAATTACTAATTGTGGGTGGCTAATAGAGTCCTCTAGACTAGAGTTTAGAGGCACTCACCCATTTTTCTCTAAACAATCCTAAAGGCCAGAATTGCATGTATATTGGTGGGTATGGAACAGCATGCCCACTAAAAGGCCAAAATACTGTAAATCTGTATAGCAAACAGATCTGAAAATACACTTACTGATGTGCTGACAGAATCCTGGGTTCCCTCTTGCTATGTTATTGTTGATACTCCAATATCAACCCTCAATCCCTCCCCCTTTGTAACAACTATTAATATATGATAATAAACAACTTCTAATTTGCCACTTAAGTCACTTTAAATTGGGTCAAAATAAGCAAAAATCTATAATTAGCCAGAGCAATGCATGTCACACTTCCTAAACAAAAGTGTGTATTTTAGTCTTGGGTTCTATCTTGTAATAAGATAACTAACATTGTAACAAACACTAATAGAGAAGAGAAGGAAAAGGAGAGGAGAAATTAGCTTAAGGATGAAAATGAGATGATGTTATGAAGTGCCTCTCTTGAAAGGCATGCAGTGAGAGACCAGGGAATTCCAATCACGGAAAAAGTTAAAGGTAAGTGAAATATTCACAGGGACTGCAAAGAGAAAAATGCTCTGAGAATGATTTTATAGGGGAACAATATACAAGGCAAAGTAAAACAACAACACACAGAATTTTTAAAGTAGAAATAACCTAAAGCTTAATAAAGTCAACTTTTCTCAGTAAAGAAACTGAGTGGCAGATTAAGTGATCTACATAGGCCTTTAACTCCAGCAGAGTTGAGACCAGAACAGACATCTCCTGATTAGAACCATTTTTGCACTCTAGTGTCATGAAATATTTTAAAATTAACCATGGACATTCATTTATTCGCTTCATACTTTCTGAATTATCAAGTGCTGTTCAGGGTTCCTAGGTAATACCTATATATCTTTGTAGCATTCTGCAGTTATTATTTACTTAGACTTTGTGTAATTACAATAGAACAAAAATACTGGAAGTATAATTACAAACAAGGAAAGAAAACTAAAGTAGGCCTAGTGGTCAAACTTTATATCATGAAAGACACAGTTTTCCATAAAAAAGAAGTATTTAGTGTTGTGCACATACGTAGGGTGGCAAGGAAAACGGGCAGTGGGAATTGAGACTGTCAGGTAGGCTGAAGGAAAAAGCAAATATGTCACACTGGAGAATTTAAAACTGATGAACATTTATTCCAAGACAAGAGGCAGTCAATGGAAAAATTTTAAAGCAGATGAACGGTATCAGATTTGCCTCTTAGGGTGATAACCTTGATAAGCTAAAACGAGGAAAGGTCAGTGGCAGGGAGACCAGATAGAGACTGATACAATAATCCAGACATGTAGAAATACGGGCCTGAACTGGTAGCAGATAAAATAAATGAAGATGTCTTGCATGAGAGACAGTTCTGAGGTAGAATCATCAGAATCTAGGGAACAGATAGATTGGAAAAATATACAAGAACATCCAATTAAAGACCACTCAGTTAATGGGCCAGGTGCAGGGGAATGCTGGGTCTGAGGGAAGCGTAGGATGCTTACATGCAGGTGTGGCTGGGCATGAGCCAAGGAAGCCAGCAGGACACAGAGTTACCAGACGGCCAGGCCTGGCCATCCTAGGGGAAGCAACGTAGAGATCTCCAACTACCCAGTAAGGGCACACAGCTCAAGAAGAAAGCCAGATGAAGCCTGAGGAACACCTGCTGATGCTGTACACAAAGGAGGAAACAGCACAGAATCAAGAAGGAAAATGAACATGAGAGGAGGCAAACCAAGAGCGAGTAGACCTTGAAGGACAACCAGCTGTGAGTGCTGCAGGAAGACAGCCATTAGGAACGACAATTTCTGTCTGCTGGTGGAAACGAAGCAGCTTCACACTGGGATAGAAGAGTTGTGAACACAGATCTCAGGCTACTCTTTTAAATCACTATAACAATACAAAAGCACAGTTTCCAATTTTTTCCAACTTTACAAGTTATTCTGTTAATCTAAGAACTTGTTTATTCTGTTTGCAGGCTGAAAAGTTTCCTATTTTGTAATAGCAATATTAACCACTGCATCTGTTGAGAAAGATAAGTTGTACTGTATGATAAGCAGCAACTCATTCTTAGATCACCACTTTTCAGTAAGATTTGTGCTGCATAAGCTATCAGAACAGGACCACCTAGCCTGTCAACTCACTGTCCCTTGGCAATCTTTCCTGAAAGAAGAGGAAAAGTTTAGACATGTACTTTCAAACAGGTTTCTCCAGGCAACAGAATCCCAAATAGAAAACCTATGACTTATTTGAAAATAAAAATGAGCTGAAGAAGTTTAGAAAACTAGATTGTTGGAATGGTTAAGATGACATACTCAAGATTTCACAGCATGACAAATGTCAGTATGATAATGAAATAGTTTAGAGGGCAAAAATGACAATTTGTTGAACAAGCCACAGAAAATACTGACTTGTCAATATCAAAACTCTTCTAAAGGTCAAAAACAGGGTTTTTAACATAGAGATAATTTTCATTGTTAACAAGGTCCCAATTTAACACTATGAATGAATTTCTATTTATCAAGCCACATATGGAATTCAACAGAAAACATATCTTACCCATTATAAAATTCATTTAGAATGAACTAATGTAGCAGTTTTATTTTGGGATCATTTACAATAAGACACAGAAAATAAAAATTCTTTTAAATCTCAGGCCTCTATGGAAACAATCTTAAAACTGTAGAACAGCTATTTTTCTTTTCATGTAAAAAAAAAAAAATGAAGAAAGCACAAAATAAAACTACAGGGAATTCGAAGGCATCATTTAATTCTACTATACTATCAAACCTCATTTCACAGATTTTTGGTAGAAAACTTCACAAGAAATAATTTACTTCTAGGAATAAAGGTGAAAAGATGTGGCAGAAGCAGCTCAACTATACGTTATCCAGAGAGTTGAGTTTGGTATTAAGTATCTGCTACTCTATTTCTCAGGTCTCATCATTATTTTCAATAAAATCATAAAATAACTTGACATTAGAAAAGTCAAATATGAACACTTTACTCTTCTGTTAACTTCCACTTAAAATGATAATTAGAAATTACAGTCATTTGGGACATGAAATCACAGCCTGAACAGAAGACAAAAATAACATCAGTCTGCTTCCTGACTTGAACTCAGCGAAGAGTATTCACGTGACTTTTCCTCACCCCTGACTACAAAGAACCCTATTAAATACCACTGCTGCACTAAGAATATAAAAGAAGAGGAAAAACTAAGCTTAAACACTGTAATTGGCTTTCTGGTTTTACTGGTCAGAGGGAACCTGGAGATAATCCAAAGACAGCTCCCTTAACCCCAGAAGAATGAGGAAGTTAAGAAAAGGAAGTGGAGCAAAACTTCAGCTAAATCAGAGCTAATTTACACAGAATAGGTCACAAGCAGTGTTCCTACAACAGAAACAAAGGTGGTAAATAAGGAAATCAAGGAGTTTAAGAAAAAATGTTAAATGACTTTTTAAAGACTATGAATTACAAAACTAACAAACTTTCTTCAATCCACGCCCTCCTTACTTATAAATCTAAATACCCATACCTATTTAAAAACCTGTCATATTATGCCAAAAATCCCCCATGCCCCACAGGAACTAATTTAAAAGGCATAAAAGTGTCAAAAATCAGCCAAATTAAATGCACTCAGCATACACCTCTTTACAAGCTTTAAATACACAATATTAAGAGACTCAGATTAATCATATGTATTTTCTAACAATTATTTTTCAACTAAATTAAGGGATGTTACTTTCTGAACCAACTTGCTTTGGTAGAAATAATCAGCCTAACATTTTGTACCTCAAGTTACTCTTTAACTATGAGAAAATAATGCATCAAGAAAATTAGGTAAATCTTTTCAACACTTATCTACAGAGAATTCTTGGCTCTTCTTCCTGCTCACACTGTTTCTATACAGAAAATGCTGGCCCTGACATTCTATCTTCCTCTCTAGACTACTTAAGTGGTAAGTCTGGAGTATAACCCCATTTTATGGGCTTCCCAGCCTCAAAGGAGCACCTTGAAAGTGGTAAGGAAGAGGCAGATGCCAGATTTCTGGCTGCCTGTTTGCAACAAGGCTGTGGGGACCCCAAAGCATGAGTGCCACAGTCACTTCTCCTGTGGTGGGCCAGAGGGACACTGGGGCAGTGTTCTCACAGTCTCAGCTGTCCTTTCCATCAGGAGCACAGAAGTGCTCATGTAAGGCTTAGGCAGGTGACAAGGAGAGCTTCAGCAGGAGTGCCTAATGGAAACCTGTGGTGGTATAGATTACAAAACCAAGTCTCTGAGTGTGTCCACAGGTAATCATGCTCAAAGACCAGAGCACCTACTCTTTGAATTCTGAAAAACTGCCTCACTGGAAAAACCAGTCGCATTATTACATTTTTCACTTCCTGACATAAAGGTATACATTTTAGTAATTCATAAGTAAAACTCAGGGTAGTATTCTATACCATTTCAGATCCCCCTCAGCCTTCTTTTGACTAACACAACCTTTCTCTAAATCAGTGGTTCTCAACCTGTGGGTCGTCAACCCCTTTGGGGGTCGAACAACCCTTTCACAGGGGTCGCCTAAGACCATCGGAAAACACATATCAGATATTTACATTACGATTCATAACAGTAGCAAAATTACAGTTATGAAGTAGCAACAAAAATAATTTTATGGGGGTCACCACAACATGAGGAACTGTATTAAAGGGTCGCGGCATTAGGAAGGTTGAGAACCACTGCGAGTCTAAATCCTCCCCCTTTTTTTCTCAGTTACAGTTGATATTCAGTATTAATTTATATTAGTTTAAGATATACAACATAGTGGTTTGGCATTTATGTAATTTATGAAGTGACCCCCCCAATAAGACTGGTACCCACCTGGCACCACACATAGTGAATACCATATTATTGGTTACATCCCCATTATTATTCATTTTCTCCTTTCTTAATTATGAAAAAATATATTTGATTTTAATAAATTACTTACTTAATGAACAAAATATTTAAAAAGAAACTCTCTCTCAACACCTTTACCAAGAATAACTGTTGTTAACCATGTTAAACAATTCATTTCATATTATTTACTAATACTTCCAAACTACTATATAGTGTGAAAAAGTCTAAAAGCATTAGTTAGAATTACATAAGAACACTGTCTTCTTTTATTAGAGTTAATCATCAGAATAAGGAATAGAGTATTATCTTTCAATTTCTCTTGAAATTGTATAAATGAAATATTTTTCAAAGAGTAATTCATAGCAGTCACTCTCCTTTAGAATTCTTTGGCTTCATTTCTTTTGTCTAATTTTCCAAATTGTACTTCAACAAATAAAATTTTACAGATGTTATTGTAACACCTTCAAGTATAAAATATTGTTTAGTTTCCTGCAAAAGAATAAAGCTTTAATATTTTTAAGGAAGCAAAAAAAGGTAAATGTAATGTTTTGATAGAGTTAGAGAGGCCTGTCAGCAATGGACCCATATTTGTTGCTAATTAGTTTATTTATTTTTTTAATTTTTAAATTTATTTTTATTGTTAGACTTATTGGAGTGACATCTGTTAGCAAGGATTACATAGGTTTCAGGCTGATTAGTTTAACTGAATGGAAATGTGGATAAAAAAAAAGGAGTGGGGGGTTGTGATCTGATCATAAATGCCTAAAGGGGCAGGTCATGGTAGGTAGTCACACCCTGGTAACTATAACTTCTTTAGTAGGAGGTTTTTAAGGAAGCCTTGTCCATTGTTCTTAAGCATCTAGGTTAACACTTTTGAGATGTCAGATGTAATATCCCTCAAAGGAATAACTACATTTAAGAAGGCACATAATCTTGTTAACCTGTACTATAACCCCCCACTTTGATTTCTCCTAACTTCATAAAATCTTCTTGCAGTCATTCCTTAATTTCAATGCATAAAAGAAGCTGCAAAACTGTTAATTCTCAGGAGCATTTGAGATCTAACTAAACTCTTATAAAATTTCTCTACAGGTATCGACATTTCTTACATTGACATTTACTTAGCATAGTCGGCAAGATTCTGAAGAAGTCCACTTAAAACCATCCTGTGGACCCAGACATAGTGCTAGGTACAAGCAAGGGCCCATTGTTCCCGACTCGCTCCCCAATTTGCATTGAGTAAACCTGGGTTAGTTTCCAAAGTTTACTTGATGCTTAGTCTCCTTGCTTTAAGTATCAGGCCATGACTTTATTTGAGCTGCTCTTAGAAAATCTTTGGACGTATTAGAGTTGAGATAAGCCGGGGGAAAAATATGTGTTTCTGCTTTTAATTTTTAAAATTTTGGATTTTTAATTGAATTGCTTACTAAAAGTCTGAACAAAATCTTTCCTGGTTATATGAGAGACTGAATTGTCTTTAACTCCAAAAGAGAAAGGACTTGGTTCCCCAACCCAAATAGCTAATGGGGTGACGATAGTTTTTCAGATCCTGGAATCAAAAGTATCAGAGATGAGCACTGAGAGTTGTCCAGCACAGTAATGCAGCTGGTCTGGAAAAAGCTGGCAGCTGGCAGGAGACCCCTGAAGAAGAACCTGTACTAGGTTCATCCTTGAGAAAGGGGCCTATGTCTTGGAAAGCATAGTGGTTCTGGCAGTGTGCCATAAGCTCCTGTTGGCCCTGCTCAGGTAATCTTAGGTAATTAAGAATGTATGTCACACTGGGATAGAGCATAAAGCAGATATTTACTGCATTTGCCTTATCTAAAGACATGCATGTAAGGGCTGGTTTTCCCTAAAAGTTTGTTCGGACTCCACAAATCTCAAAATTAACATGGGAAATCATGCCTCTGAGACCAACAAGGGCCATAACAGTCAGCCTCCCATTTATCAACAAGATGGCCGACATGAGGATACTGTGATACTTCTAAATTCATTTTTGTGTGGTGCACAATTAGAAAAAGCCAGCTATAAAATTAGGCAGAATGAACAGAAAGCATATTTAATTCATCTCTTGAAGCTTCAAAAAAGATGATTTTGATAAATGGATCAAACTACAATGTCATTTAGCTGTCAACCCAATTCTTTGAAGTATTAAAAATGGCTGTCCTTATTTTTAAAAAAGGAACGTCACTTGTAACTTAACTTGTCAAAGACAGATATAAATGATAAATGTCTCCAAAACAAAATTTGATTCCAAATGTTCTCTGTTTGTGTCTGTCTGTACATGTCTATATACAGATGTTGTAAATGTGAGATACTTTTCTACCTCCTAATGGTACTGTTAAAGGCAAGCACTTACAAGGGCTGAGTACTCTAAAATTCTCAGAAATATAAAAACTAACTCAAATGCTTTTCAAGCTCACATGGTCTAAAATTAATTCTTAATAAGTAAAGACTAGTTTAAGTTTGTTGGTGGAAGTAAAACAGACATGTCTTTATTTTGCCTGGGTTTTATAAAAGTAAGTCTGTATTAATAACTGACTTTTATGTCTATGAAAAATGTTTCTAGAGGTTATAATATGTCCAAGCTAAAAAATGCTAACTGAGTATTTCTTAGTTCTCATTATACATTGAGGCTTTATGGGTTAAAATCTCAATATAGGTAGGAATAATTTTGCAGTGTTTCAGAAGAGCCCCTGAAACACCTCAAAAGATTAGAAACTGCATGAGAAGCACTGTAAAATAAGTGATGAAAACGTCTAAGGTATATTGTATGGGTATACAATGATTGTAAATTAAATCAATAGTCAGGACTATGGGAAATCCAAGATGACCTCTTATTTCTTCCCTGCTCCTTGGCTCCCTATTTTTCAGTTTCTGCATTTCTTCATGTATATGTCACCTGTTTGGCTCAAATAAACTTTTATAAAAAATTCTCTACAGGTTGGGATGTTCTTATGTCAACAAAAGAAACAAGAGACAGTAAAAAATGAAAATAAAACACGAGTTGACATACTATCGCCACCTATTATAAAAATAAAAAGAGAGATGGTACCAATTTATTGTATTTGTCTAGTGAGTAAAAAAGGACAAAACTTAATAGAAAATCATTTATTTTTATTACTTGAGTGGTGGTGGTTATAGGGGTACTTGCTTTTCAAGTACTTGTTAAGCTGCATATCTATGTTTTCTGTACTTGCTTCATGATATACAAGGACAATCTGGAAAACATCCAGCCATAAATGCCTCTATTTTTCATATTACATGGCTGGATACTTTATAAACAGTCCTCGTATTTCAGAACAAAACAGTAATTTAAGAAAAGCAAATAGGAGTTCCCTGGTGGTGTACGGGCTTAAGGCTTCGGCTCTGGCGCTGTCAACGCTGCGGCCTGGGTTCGATTCCTGGCCAGGGAACTACCCACATGCAAAAAAAAAAAAAAAAAAGAAAAGAAAAGCAAATATTCGCACAGTAAAGGCAATGCAAATCAAAATTCCAAAGCTTTAAATTGTACTTTTATATTTTACTGCTTGAATTTAGTGTATACTAAATAAATGACCTATTATTGGACTTCAATAATAAGCTAAAGAAAATATTTCAATTAAAATAATTTTGTAAAAAAAATATTAAAACTCTGAGCATTTCAGGTAACATGGACAAGAAAAGATGCTCAATATTACTAATAAAAGAACTGCAAATTAAAACAACACTATTACTTCACTCCTGTTAGATAGCTATCATCAAAAAGAAAAGAGGTAACAAATGCTGGTGAGGATATGAAGTAATGGGAGCTCTGTACACGATTAGTGGAATCATAAACTGGTATAACGACCATGAAAAACAGTATGGAAGTTCCTCAAAAAATTAAAAACAGAACTACCATATGATCTAACAATTCCACTTCTGGGAATATATCCAGAAATGAAAACAGTATGTCAAAGAGATATCTGCACCCATATATTCATAACAGCATTATTTACAATAGACAAGACATGAAAACAAACTAAGTGCCCATCAACAAACAAATAAGATTGTATGTGTGTGTGTGTGTGTGTGTGTGTGTGTGTGTGTATGCTGTCCAGAAAAAATTCCAGCCATAAATCTTGTTTTTCATATTGCATGGTTGTATACTTTCCAGACCACCCTCATATATACAATGGAATACCATTCAGCCATAAAAAGGCAATCCTGCCATTTGCAACAACATGAATGAACTTTGAGGCCATTATACTAAAGTGAAATAACTCAGACAGAAGGACAAATACTGTATGATCTCATTTACATGTGGAATCTAAAGAATAAACAAACCAAAATAACAACAAATCAAATTACAGAAAAAAAGGTTAGATTTGTGATTACCATGGGGGGGAGGGGAAATTGAATCAAAGTGGTCAAAAGGTACAAACTTCCAATTATAAGATAAATAAGTAGTAGGGACATAATGTACAACATAATAACTACCATTGCCACAACTGTACAATACATGAGGGCTGCCGGGAATTCAGCGATATATGCCTCAATTACTTCCAGACAGCCCTCATATATGAAAGTTGTTGAGAGTAAATTCTAAGAGTTCTTATTAGAAGGAAAAAAATTACATATAGTATATATTTTTTTGTTATCTATATGAGATAATAGATGTTAACTAAACTTATTGTAGTAATCAATTCATGATACAGGTATGTCAAATCATTATGCTGTACAACTTAAACTTACATAGTATTATATTATATCCCAATAAATCTGAAAAAATTAGAAAAAGGAAAAAATATGGGCTATTCAAAATCTCCCTTAAATAAAATACAATTTTCCTTGCAAAAATTAACAAATACCCAAAACTCTACTGTTCCATAACTCTTTAGCCATCTTCCTTTGATATTCTGACCTGTAAACCAGACAGGTGCTGTAGGTATCCATTGTAAATCTGAAGCTCTCCTCTATGTCCTATCCAGTATAGCATCTTTCCCAACCCCACACAGATCTTCCACTGTGCCAACCTGTGCCTAGATTCTTTCTTTGTTTATCATCTATCTAAGGTGCTATAATAGAAGTTTCATGAGTGCAAAGATAAAATCTTGCTTATCTAGGGAGCATACTGCCTGATATATAGGCAGTATATAAGCACTTTTTGAATGAATACATGAACAACCTGTTTAGTTCCTTACCTATGGACCCTTTACTGACACCATCCCATCTCTACCACCAGGTTATAAACACCAGTAAAGTAGCAGTATGGGAAAAGAACATTTATTTCATATAACTAAAATCAACACAAAAACATAGGCACACATAAAAATTTTCTTTGTGGTAATAGAAGAGAACTGACTGTGGGTGATGAACATGTAACATAATACATAGATGATGTATTATAGAATTGTTCACCTGAAACCTATATAATTTTTATTAATGAATGTCACCCCAATAAATTTAACAATAAAAGATTTTTTCTTTGCCTAAGTTATGACATAACAATTTTACAAAAAAATTAAAAAGAAGAAAATTTTAAAAAAGACATTGTGAATATTGGTTGCTTACCTGCTACAATACAATTTTAAGGAGACTTCAGGGGAAGCAGAGTTTGCCAGTCCAAAATATACCTTTTGAGTTATTATTTTAAGCTTGTTATTTTCAAGACACAAAGACTCAGGACAAATCTTTAACTTTCTCCACAACTGCCTAAAAGAATTTTTGAAAGAGGATGTGCCTCAGAAGTGAGCTATTATTATAGATAACTATAGTTTAATATGAACTAGTGTGTGAAAGAAAAACAAACCTAAGCAAGGCACTAAGGATCAAAATCTTCTCCGTATCCCATTGTTAAAGGAAACATTTATTTACCATGTATTTGCTTTTATATCTCTATGTGAATTGCCTTCCTGCCCTTTAAGTCCCAACTGCAAAACCCCCTTCTCTGTAGCTCATGATGGCATATAAGCCTTAACTGACCAATGTGTCTTTGAGTCTCGTATTCTTATGGAAACCCTGTATATACATAATAAACTTGGTCATTATCTCCTATCAATCTGTCTCATGTTAATTTGATTATTAGTCCAGCCAAAAAACCTTAGAAGATTAGAAGTAAATTTTATTTTTCTATTGCTATAGAATCAATGATTTTTAATTAGCTAAATAAAGTTACCATTTTTAAAAGCCTTTTGTTTAACAAGAATAGGCAGTGACTTGATATTTAAAAGAGTAGAGGTCCTATCTCTCACCTCCAACTACTGTTCTTTATTTAACAAATAATCTCTCATTCTCCAAACTAGACAACAGAATGTTTGGATATTTTTATGACCTAGAAAGCATAGTGCACCACTGCAGAGTTACAGTTAGGAGTGAGCAACATGAAGAGCTGTGTGTGTTAGTATCTCACTCAAGTGCCTGGAAGAGAGAAGCAGTCAGTGAGTGCCATCTATCACTTGCATTATCTGCATCAATCTGAACTACAGTGTCATACTTAATTACATCATCTCCACAAAACTTTCAGATCTAGCATCCAAAAACTGAAGAAGAAATAATAAATGGAAATCCACTCCCCTTCCCAAACGTAGAGGCTGTTCTCTAGAGGAGAAAAAAAAATCAACAAATAAAAATACTCCCCCTCAAAAAAAAAAATCTTTTAAGAGGACATATGTAATAAAACATGACATCAGAAAAATAACAAAGGCAGTCAATTCTTCACAGTGAGAAAAATAAAAAATACTTTTAAAAGACTAGAAAATTAAAATTATAAAACAGAGAAAAGAGAAAGTAAGAATTCTTGAAACCTGAACTTATTTATGTTTTTCCACTTTGTGAGTCAATTATAATTGTGGTAAAACACACATAACATAAAATCTACCCTCTTACCAAATTTTAAAATGTATAGTACAGTACTGTTAACTATATTCATATTATTGTATAGCATATCACAACAACTTTTACTGTAAATCAATTTAAACACATACATTTTGAAATAAACTAAAGTGTAAAATTATATGTAATTACCTTGGATTTTCTGGATTTTTTTATAATTAAATTTACTGGGGTGACACTGATTAGTAAAAATCACATATATCCCAGATGTACAATTCTATATTACATCTTCTATATGTTGTATTATGTGTTTGTCACCCACAGTTCTCTTTCCATCACCATATATTTGTGTCCCTGTCCCTTCTCCCCCAGCCCCCCCAACCCCCTTTACCCTCAGGAAACCACTAAAATATTGACTGTGTCCATGAGTTTTGTTTCTTCATTGTTTTCTATTTTATGTTAACAATCAAACTGAATTTCTCCATCCCTTTCCCTTATTTTATCCCCTCTCCCATCCCTCCTCCCATCCTAAAAAAAAGTCCCTCTAACATTCTTTGTAGACTGGTTTGGTGGTGATAATTTTTTTTAGCTTTGTCTTGTTTGAGAAGCTCTTTATCTGTCCTTCAATTTTGAATGCTAGCCTTGCTGGATACGTTATTCTTGGTTGTAGATCCTTGGTTTTCATCACTGTCAATCCCTATTGGCCTGCAAAGTTTCTGGTAAGAAATCAGCTGAGAATCGAATGGGTGTCCCTTTACAAGTTACTACTTGCATTTCTCTTGCTGTTTTTAGAATTTTCTCTTTGTCTTTAACTTTTGCCATTTTAATTATGTGTCTTGGTGTGTTCTTGTTTGGGATCATCCTACTTGAGATTCTCAGTGCATCCTGGATTTGTATGTCTATTTCCTTTGCCAGGTTAGGAAAATTTTCAGTCATTATTTCTTCAAATAATTTCTTGATCCCTTAATTTTCCTCTGTCACTTCTGCCACACCTATTATTCTGATATTTTTACATTTGGTATAGTCCCAGAGAAATCTCAATCCATCCTCTTTTGGAAATAATTTTTTAATTGATCTGACTAGGTGTTTTCTGCTGGGTCTTCCTGCACATCACTGCCTTGAGCTTCTATTTTATCTATTTTAGTGACTTTTATTCCATTGTTCATTTAAGTTAATGCAGTCATTATCTCTGTCTGGTTCTTTATAATGATTTGTAAATCTTCTCTGATGAGTACTATGTCTCTGTTGAAATTATCAATCAGTTCCCTAAGCATTTTTATAATCGTTGCTTTGAGCTCTGTTTCTGATGGGTCATTTGTCCCCATCTCTTTAATTTGAGCTACCTTTCTCTGGTTTCTCATTTTGGCAGCCTCTGGAACCTTGCTGCTGTCATTTCTTTGGTGTTCACTGCTGATATTGGGTGGGCAGAGATCTGTGGGGGAGGGGTGCTTGCAGCTTTGTTTTCTTCTTGTGGCTCTGGGGGTTGTGCAGGGAGTTTGGGCATGATTGTACCTTTCTGTTCTTGGTTTGTCCTGCATGTGAATTCTGCCCTGTGTCTTGGTGTCAGTTGTCCTATATGCTGGTCTTTCACATCGTCCTGGTTGTGGGCCAAGAAATGCGCACAGTTCTCTCTCCTTCTCAACCAGATCATTCTTGTCTTGACTCCTCGTCATCCAGCTGCTCCTCCTCCTCTGGGAACTGGAGTGAAGTCCAGCCACTGCAATTTGTGGGCCAGTCAGCACCTCCTTGGGCCAAAGTGAAGTGATTGTGGTATCTCACACCCTACCTGTGGGCCTCCTTTCTTCTGTCCTGCAGAGTAAGGTCCAGAGTGCTCTCCAGCCACCTTCTTCCTCCTCCCTCCCTCAGTGGTAGAGTTCCAAGCCAGGACCTGCGCATGGCCCCATCCACACTCTTCCCTTTTTATTTTTCCTTTGCTTAGCTCTCTGCCCACCTGCAGGTACCTTAATGTGACAAACGGGTTTCTTAGCTGTGATTGTGCATTATGTACAGGGTCCTTGGTTGAAGTATAGGTGTTTTATTAGTTGTAATCTCCAGAGGAGTTTTTCTGAGGTCTCCCTCACACTGCCATTTTGTTGTCGTCCCTTGAACTTATTTTAATCAGATGCACTAATAGTTAGTACATGGTTAAATTACCTGATAGAGTCTAATAACTAAATAGGTTTGTGTGAATTTATTTTAAGGAGACTCAGTAACTGACCTAGGTGAGCTTGTGTGGGCTATCAACTATATGAGGAGTGACACTCAGGAGCCAGCTAGTGGTGTATGTGAAAAGTAAGGTTTCCTAGGTAGCAGAATCAAGATGCTGTTGAGCAGTGCTGGAAAAAGCACTGACAGAAGTTATAGTATTTTGTAGCCTATACTTTACAAAGTTTTAGCGGATGATACCTCAGTGGCAAAAAGGTGAATGAACTAAAAATCCTAACACAAAAGCTATTAAGTGTTAATACCAATGGAAATAACAAGTTTATTCATTGCTCTTATAATAATAATCTAAATTCAATACAACGTACTTACTACTTTTGAACACATACAGATGCATCTACACACATAGAAAACCTACAGCATTTCAATCTTCACAGGCATAACAAAGGGTGTTCCTAAGTGAGAACTCACACACACATGTACTCACTGACTACTCTCAATATATTTCATAACAGAAAGATCAGAGAGAATTCTTCTGTGGACAACAGTGAATGCTACTGCACTTCATTGATTTTGCTGTCTTCATCCCCTTCCATCCCGCAATCTTGTATATTAAGTTTAGAGGGGACTTTTAGGAACAAAATCTCACGAAAAATAATTTACCTGAAGCCCATTTTTTGTTTATTTGTTTTTTTTTGGTTCCACTTGTATTTTTTCTCTTTAATCTCATCCTGAGCAATAGAAGAAGTTCACTGATTTTTTTTTTAACCTCAGAATATCTATAATTATTGTTAGTTTTAAAAACTTAGATATCAAACATATTGTGAAAATATTTGTTATACCATTAATAGACAGAGGTTGAACAAGGGAATTGGTACACAGCCTTCACTACACTGACATTTACATAACTCAGTCACATCACAGGCTCATGTTCTCAGTGCCTGTCTGGATCCTGCCTCCCAAACAATCTACCTAGAATGAGATGGGCCATGATCACAGGCCACTGAGGCAGACTGTCTAATGTAAACATGGCTCTGCCATCCACTAGCTGGGCACACAGGGCCATGCCCATTCACATTTTCTATGTCTTTAAAATAGGCATGGAGAACCTAACTGGCATGGTTGTTGTGAGAATAAAACTAGTTAATAAGCATGTGAAACATCTAGATAAATGTCAAAGCAGTGCTGGAAAACTGTTTCCCTTCAAAAATGAAAAAGAATAAAGTAGGTCTTGAAGAGATATCTAGAAAATATTTTTTTCTTGCTTCTCGAATCATACATTCTCTATTCCATAGCCACATTTTAAAATGCATATATATCCAAGACATCGCATTGGAAATAAAATCCAATCACAGCCTTCAGGTATGTGGCATCTGTCTCCCTCTCTCTTCACTATCATCTAATACATACATATGAGGGCTGTCCCGAAAAAATCCAGCCACAACTACCTCTATTATTCATATTACATGGCTGGATACTTTTCAGACAGCCCTTGTACATATTGCACCTTGTGTGCAGCACATATGCTTGTCTCTGTTCTTTAAACAGCCAAGCTCAAGTCCTCCTTACTGTATCACAAACAGCCAAGAAAATAGGCATATATTTAAATTTTATTCAAGTTTTAAAAACCTTGAGATATATATCTTTTACACTGAAAAGTACTAAAGGTACAAACAAGAAAAACAAAATTGATTATTAAATGGTATAAGTGGGAATAATAAAACAGTTCAGAAAAGTAAGCTATCCATGAGGAAAGAAAACAAAATTTTAAATAAACAAATCAAAGGTGCTAAAAATTTTTTTAAGCCAGAATAATATGAGTATATTTGAGACATTCACTGAAATATTTCATATTAATATGCAATGTCTTACTAGACATGTACTCACCATTAACACCTGGCAATTGCACCATTGATTGATTATACCAGAAAAATTAAAAACCTGTGTTTACTTAAAAACATGTACACAAATACTCATAGCACCTTTATTTGTAATAGCTCAGCAATCCAAATATTCTTCAATGGGTGAACAGTTAGGCAAACTGTGGTATATCCACATCATGGAATAAAACTCCTAAGTAAGAGGAAGCTGACTATTGATATATACAACCTTGGATGAATCTTAAGGAAATTATGCCAAGTGAAAAATATCAATCCCAAAAAGTCACACAGCATATTATTCCACTTATATAACATTTTTGAGATCACCAAACTAGGGAAAGGTGAACAGATTAGTGGTTGCAAGTATTAGAGAGGAGGGTGGAAAAGAGGTGGCTGTAGCTATAAAAGGATAGAATGACAGATCTTTGTGGTGATGGAACTGTTCTGTATCCTGTGTTTTATTCATGGCATAATTATTATAAATACCCTCTCTCCTCAAATTAAGAAGGGAAATTATAAGAAACATTCCAAATAAGCTATTTGGTGCTTATGTACCAAACAAAATATTACCTTTTCCCTTTTCATTCCAGGCACTCAGTCATACTAGGTAGCATTTTATATTTCAACCTCTACAAAATATTCTCTCAACTCTGTGCTTGAGTATTTGGTCAGTTTACTTAAGCAGAAGCTAGGGTAACAATGTATGGTGATTGCTAGTAATGTAGTAATATGAGGAACTAAGAAAACGATCTGTTATCTTCCTATCACAATCATAAGCTTTTAAGGTACCCTACACAAATCCACGAATAACACAGTCTTCGCAACATTCAAACTTAGATCCTATGCAACTCAAACTAATGCTGCCTCAAGTATGCAATACAGATCTACACATTGAAAGACTACCCTTTCCCAAAGAAAAATCACATTTATATTGATATTTGTAATTTCACTGATTCCTCAATCCTTTGCCTTCTGGGTCCTAACTTTCTACAGACCAAACAGGTAATTTAATGAAGGCCTATACTGATTAGTGAATAACATGGACTTGAGAGATACTTCAATACTGGGCTTACTCATCTATATAATATGTTTAGCCTGCAATTTTCTCATCTGGAAAAGAAGGAAAGAAAACTCCATCTTAGTAGATTACTTTGCATACTAAATGACTTAATATGTAGTAAGCCCTCGGCATTGCCCCTAGCAGACAGTAAATGTCCAAATGTGTTACAACTATGAGGAACATATTGAAGGTGGAAAGAGGGCAGACAGAAGTTATTTTCCCTATTTCTTAGGAATTTATGATCCAAATTAAAGTTTGTCTAAGTCTTGCTTTCACCTTGAGGATATTTACAATATTTCGAGATTATAAAGTCCACAAAATTTAGGATAGTTATCTATTGGACACATAAAGTCTACTTTGGAGTGTTTGGTTATTTCTCAATAGTACTATCAGGAGGAAATTGATAAAGAAGTACAAAAATTATTTTCACGAGGTAGGGTGTGGTATCCTTGAAAGAGCATGGCACTCAGAGTCTGAAGGATGGGGTTGTAGCTCTGTTTCTTCCTTTATCTGGATGAAGAAACTGAGCAAGTCATTTCCCTCTTCTAGGAAATGTACTCCCCCAAATGAGGAGTTTAGACTAGAAGATCTTCGAGAACCCTCAATATTAGCATTCTACCTTTTCTGGAGGGGAAAAAAAAAAAGAATGTGGCATGAACACCAACGTAGTATAGTACTTCCAATGATCTGGACTTTTAAGTATGCAGCGGCAAGATTCCAAAGAAAAGACGGTCCCAGTCTCTATGTTTGTTATCCTCCTCCTTCAATTCTCCCACCCTGTCTTTTCCATCCTACAGCTCGTAACTCTACCCCAACCTCTCAAAACAAAGGTGGTCTCTATCACTAAGAAATAAAAGTGGCCTCATTGAAATCCAATAATTCAAATATTTATATCCAGTTTCAAAGAAATCCAAGCTTACCATTCTCTTATATGATTATTTCAAAAGAAGGGAGGCAAAAGCAGAACAAGAAAGAGGAGCACATTTGAGAATTTTAGTGGCAAGGCCATTATATTTCTGGTTCAAGCAGAACAAAAGAAATTTGTAATTCATGGTACCCCAAACTAAATTCAAAATGATGAATGACACAAAGATAATATAGAAACTATTTAGAGATGTAGATGAACAGATTAGGGAAAAAGTGATCACTCCAAGTCAAGGTCACTCACATTTGACGGGTTAAATACACACATGTATATATCTACAATATAAATAGAACACAAAAGATCACAAAGAAGTTAAAATAATCTTATATTGTAAGATCACAAAGGTTCTTGTTGATGTTTATTATTAATAAATAAGTCTGAAAAGAAAATAATGATGAGTTAAGCATAGGGCTAGCACAGTGCTATCGATTATATTCCACCCATTCATAATTAATTCAAGGAGGGATACATGTCTTAGATCAATGAAAACCATTTCAGGATTTCTGGTAAAATATTAGGAAAGAAAGCATTCCCTTTATTGGACTTGAAGCTGGAACTTACCACATGCAGAAGACCTGCCAACATTTGAAAAACCAGTATGATTAAAGCATTATCCTCACCCTGTGACTTCAATTATGAGTACTATATTCCTTTTTGTGCTTAAGCTAGTGTATTTTTTTTTTTTTAAGTGGTGAAAGAGTAGTGTATTAGAAGTAAAGAGTACACTCCAAAGAGGTAGGAGCAGGCTCAAGCAGACAAAGTGGCTTAAGAGCCCGATTTGTGAGGCTTCGGTCGTTCTATTCTCTTAAACTAGTGTATTATTGACTTCCTTGAATAACACAACTAGGCAATCTTTATGTATGCCTACCTTTCTGATGGATCAAATGAATTGTAAAGATAATTATTTAATATTATAATCCTTGATATGAAAGAAATGACAAGTTACAAAATAATAAATGTAACACGATGATCCATAGAATTATATAACAGAAAAATTATTCTTGGGTTATATGTATCAAGTCATCCTGAAGACATGTGAGGTTCTATCTGGAAAGTATCCAGCCATATAATATGAAAAACAGAGGCATTCATTGATGGCTGCATTTCTTCTGGACAGCCCTCATATATGCATACATTTATAGTACAATATTCTAATACAAGAATATGAGAGAACACAGTTGCTAAAATATAGCTGGAAAGGATTTTAAGGTAATAAATAAGAATTGAAAAGTCTTCCAAAGGAATGTGCAATAGTTGAGAATATACTAGTTGAATGTTATATCTAGCATTCTAGTTCTATCTTGTATTCTAACATGTACAAAAATAACCTGAGTCTATTAAAATACATATTCCAAGTATCACTCTGTAGAGACAACTGTTTAAAAATGTCTTTTTTAATTTTCAATTACAGTTGACATTCAATACTATATTAATTTTAGGTGTATAGCATGTGGTTAGACATTTATATAACTTACAATGTGATCCCCCAGTAAGTCTAGTATCCACCTGTCATCATACATAGTTATTACATTATTACTGACTATATTTTCCTATGCTGTACTTTACGTCTCCATGACTACTTTTAACTGTCAATTTGTACCTCTTAATTCCCTCATCCCTTTCATCCAGACCCCCTCAAGCCCACTCCCTTCTGGCAATCATCAGTTTGTTTTGTGCATCTATGAGTTTGTTTGTTTTGTTGATTTTGCTTTCTAGATTCCACATATAAGTGAAATCATACAGCATTTGTCTTTATCTTATTTCACTTAGCATAATACCTCCTGGGTTCATCCATGTTGTTGCAAAGGGCAAGATTTAATTCCTCTTTATGGCCAAGTAATATTGCATTGTATATTATGTGCCACATTCTTTAACCAATTGTTCGTCGATGGACACTCAGGTTGATTCCATATCTTGGCCGCTGTATATGAAATGTCTTTCTTTGGAGAGATTACTATTAAAAGCAGATTTAGAATAGATGACCATGATCACACCTACCTCTTCTCCCACTCCAGATGAAGAGACAATCAGGAAAAAACCATGAAAAAGAACACTGTCTCACAGGAGACAGAACTTTTCTCAGTGTATAAAACAGTTTAAATATAAAAAATTTGTTAAGAAAGAAAAGTTTTAATTGCTTGTAATAACAATTTTTGAACTGCACAATGCAATTCATTAAAAAAGTCCTGCATCAATTCAATGAAACTTGGATTATGGTAAAAATAAGAGTATGCAAAGTATATCACACATACTAAGGTTAATGTTGTTTATGAAATAATAGTTTTGAGTATGTGTGAGTGTGTTGGGGGAGTGGGGGGTGTAGAGTGGATGAATGCCATGTGTGTATTAGTAGATGATGTATTTCTCTCTGGGTTGCAGTCACAAAAATCTGAAAACTACTGCCTTAGATATAGCAAAAAAAAAGTTCTAATATAGAATGCACCAAGTCAGGTCTTCAAGAATAAGTCTTCCATTGAACTATGAGAAGCTCTATGGGGAGACTTTATGAGAATAGACTCATCTTTTAAAACAATTTCTGAGACCTATAGGACACCTGGAAAAAAAATAAAATCATGAAAACAGTAATGATCTACTTACTTCCAATGTTTTAAAGTAAAATACTTTTAAGTGGCATGCTTTTTACCCACAGTCTCAGGTGCCAGTGCAAGACTTACCTGAAAGTGTCTGTTGGTAAGAAACACACTGATGTCTCCACAAAGAAATGGCAGATCTCTCTCGATTCTGTAGTCCATTTAGTCTTTCTGCTAGCCCGCCTCTGTTTAATGAATTATAACATACTAAGTTTAGTTTTAAAAAGTTTTGGAATAGTTGCAACATTTATGTTTTATACCTTCCAACCACAGACAAATAGATAAAATATGCATATTTTAACTTATTTGATATTACATTCTCTTCCCAGAGGCCCAATCCTCTTAGGTCTACTGACCTAAAAAAATCTACTTTTTAAAGATTTCTTAGAAGCCCAGTTTTCAGATTATTTAAAATATGCACTACTCTCAAATCAATATGATTTCCTGTCTATTCTCTCTTACTTTACTTTATTCCATAAACGTGTACTGATTACTTCCTGTCCTACCTAGCAAAATGCTAGGTGTCAGGAATATAAAAATGGCAATGAGCCACACCATTGAGGGTGCAGGGAAGAAGCTGGGGGCAGGCGCAAAATCTGCTCTGCAGACAATGGGCAAATAGTTAAATGTAAAGGGGGTTGAGAGCTGCTGTCAATAATAAAACTTGCATAGTGTTGATAGGTAAAACACTTCTATAAGAGGATTTAGGCATGAGCTCATTATTTGGACCACAGAGATAACTGAGTATTAATCACAAACACAGAGCAGGGATACCAACATCACAAAAACGGAAAATTTTTCATTTATGGCAGGATGATGATTCAAAATAATGCAAATACAGGCACTTCATGAAAACCCTTACCTATCAATGTATACATATACATACGAGGTCATACAATTAATCTCACAAACTCAATCTAGAAAAAGTGCGACATACCTTATTCCTGATTATCACTAGTCAACTTCGAAGAACTCCCCTTGGGAAGCTATGCACCAATGCCAGCGCCTAGTCCAACTTCAAAGAGATTTTGGAACTCTTTTTCTGGAATGGCCATCAGATCTGTCATTACCATAATCTGACAATTAAGTTCACAAACTTGCCACCATGCACTTACGTTGCCAGCACAGCAACTTGGTAAGGTGTCACAACCTTGCCAACAGCTCTGACGGCCATTCCAGAAAGAGTTCTGAAATCTCTTTGAAGGATGAACTAGGTGCTGGCATTGGTGCACAGCTTTCCAAGGGGAGTACTTTGAAGGTGACCATAGTGATATTCAGCAATGAGGTATGTAGCACTTTTTCCAGAATGAGTTCGTGAGATTAACTGTATGACCTTATATAATACATACATATTATAAAGGCATATAAACATATATATATAATATATATATTATATTTGATATATATATTATATATATATATATATATTATATATATATTTGATTCAGTGAACTACTGGGTTCAGAGAAGTCAGCAGTTCCCAACATAGCTATGATCTCAAGAGAAATCAAGATCAGTTAATTACCATTATGACTACATGTTACATAATTTATCAATATATTATCTCATGCTTATGTTCACTGACCATCTCACTACATTATTTATTTTTCTAATAATACCCATTTGACGTAAAAAGAACAGATATCAATATCTAACTCATAGATGATAAAATCAGAGCTTAGAGAGAAGTTAAGGAAATTCTTCACTATTATCTATGAGGGATGGTCAAGAAATTCACAGAATGGGGGTGTTTATCAGAGAAGTGGAAGTAACAGTGCACACATTTTGATTATGTGGCTTCTTATTAGCAGTTTATGGGGACTGTTGCCCTGGGAAAGCCATGGTTTACAAGTGGCATAACCTTTTAAGCAAGGCAGAGAATAGACTGAAAATGACCTCCATCCGGGACGTCCTGTTGAGGCCACTTCCTCAGACACTGCCAAAAAGAAGTTGAAAAACCTGTAGTGGAAGAAGCCAGATTGAATAATAAGAAGGTTTCAGAAATGGTTGAAGTATCACCTTCAACCACTTGGAATATTCTCCATCAGCATCAAAGGAATTCCAAAGTCAATGCAAGGTGGGTACCAAGAATGCTCACACTGCTTCAAAAACAACAGTCTGTTAACTGTTAGCCAAAGTTTTTGGACCTCTGCACAGATAATAAAGATGAAGTTTTAAAGCGGGTTGTCACTGGAGATGAAACTTGAGTTCATCATTATAAGCCTGAGTCAAATCAGGAGTCCATGCAATGAAACGAGAAGGGCACACTATCCAAGATGTTCAAGGTGTCACAATTGGTTGGAAAAATTATGGCTACTGTTTTTTTGGGATACGGACAGTATCCTACTGATGGATTACAAGGATAAGTGTCACAACAATGGTAGAGTATTATTTCAGTCTACTGAAACAGTTAAAAGAATCTGTGAAGGAGAAAAGAAGAGGAAAATGGACCAAAGGGGTGTTGCTTTTGCACAACAATGCGTCTATGCACAAGAGCAATGTTGTGCTGGCTACTCTTCACGACTGTGGCTTCCAAATGTTAAACTACCCTCCCTACAGTCAAGACTTGGCTCTGTCTGATTATTACTTGTTCCCAAACATGAAAAAACAGCTTGGAAGGAAGAAACTTACAGACGACAAAGAGGTTAAAGCTGCAATTTCAGCATATTTTGAGGGGAAAAACAAAACTTTTTTTTGAGGGTATAAAGTATTTAAAGTTCTGAAAAGTATATTAGGGTTAAGGGTGAATATACTGAAAAAGAAAAATAATAAATCGGTTTTTTTACCCTTCTTCCCTTCATTCTGTGACTTTCTTGACCACCTCTTCTAACTAGCCAGATGAGTAACTAGTTGTTGAAACCAGAAAGGATTTAGCACAGTATCTGGAATTCAAAAATTGTTAGTCATTAGTCACTGGTGTTACTGATTTTTTAATCATTTTTCCTTGCATCCTATAATCTTTCCACAATGATCAAAAGACCTTATTTTAATACATAATATATAATTATCAATACTACCTACTTTGTTTTCTTACAGGCTCTTGTTTTCTTATAATCACTAATTATTTCTGAATGTGTACATGCATGTGTATAATATATATAACAGCAAATTTAAAAAAAATCCTCATTCACAAATATGCCAAAGAACCTCCACTTTATATACATATCTACCTGTTTAATATGTATGTAACCTCTTCTTCAAGGTATCCAAATTGAGAAAGAAGAGGTCAAATTGTCACTATTTGCGGATGACATGATCCTTTATATAAAAAATTCCAAAGATTCCACCAGGAAACTATTAGAAACAATTAACGAATATAGTAAAGTTGCAGGATACAAAATCAATGTACAAAAATCAGCAGCATTCCTTTATATAAACAATGAATCCTCAGAAAAAGAAATGAGGGAGTCAATTCCTTTTGCTATCACAACAAAAAGAATGAAATACCTGGAAATTAACTTAACAAAGAACGTGACAGACTTATACACAGAAAACTGTAAGACACTTTTGAAAGAAATTGGAACAGACTTTAAGAGGTGGAAAAATATCCCCTGTTCATGGATAGGAAGACTTAACATTGTTAAAATGGCCATTCTGCCCAAAGCAATCTACAGATTTAATGCAATACCCATCAAAATCCCATAATCATACTTTCGTGAAATAGATAAAAGAATTACTAGATTTATATGGAACCATAAAAGACCTCGAATTGCCAAAGCAATACTACATAAAAAGAATAAGGCTGGTGGCATTACACTTCCTGACTTCTATTTATATTACAAAGCATCAATAGTCAAAACAGCTTGGTACAGGCAGAAGAACAGAAATATAGACCAATGGAATAGAACTAAAAACCCAGAAATAAACCCACAAATTTATGGATACATAATTTTCAATAAAGGAGCAAAAAACATACAATGGGGAAAAGACAGCCTCTTTAGTAGGTGGTGCTGGGAAAACTGGAAAAACATATGCAAAAGAATGAACCTGAGCTGTGAACTCTCTCCATATACAAAAATTAACTCAAAATGGATTAAAGACCTGCATATAAGATCTGCAACAATAAACTGTATAGAAGAAAACATTGGTACTAAACTTATAGACCTAGGACTCAAGGAAGACTTCATGAACCTGACCTCAAAGGCAAGGGAAGTAAAAGCACAAATAAATGAATGGGACTATATCAAACTAAAAAGCTTCTGCACAGCAAAAGAAACCATCAACAAGGCAAGGAGACAGCCAACTGAATGCAAATAATGCATCAGATAAGGGTCTAATATCTAAAATATATAAAGAACTAATAAGACTTAACAACAAAAAAGCAAACAACCCAATTAAAAAGTGTGCAGAAGAGCTAAACAGACACTTCTCCCATGAAGAAATACAAATGGCCTGCAGGCATATGAAAATATGCTCATCCTCATTAGCTATCAGGGAAATGCAAATCAAAACCACAATGAGATACCACCTCACACCTGTGAGAATGGCTATTATCAACAAGACAAGGAATAACAAGTGCTCGAGAGGATGTGGAGAAAAAGGAACTCTGGTACACTGCTGGTGGGAGTGCAAACTGGTACAACCATTGTGGAAGGCAGTGTGGAGGTTCCTCAGAAAATTGGGAATGGAGCTACCATTTGACCCAGCAATCCCCCTTCTGGGGATCTACCCAAAAAACCTGAAAACTTTGTCCGCAAAGACATGTACCCCAATGTTCATCGCAGCACTGTTCACAGTGGCCAAAACATGGAAACAACCAAAATGCCCTGTGACAGATGACTGGATAAAGAAGCTGTGGTACATATACACAATGGAATATTACTCAGGTATAAGAAAAGATGAAATATTGCCATTTGCAACAAAATGGATGGACCTGGAGATCATCTTGCTCAGTGAAATAAACCAGACAGAAAAAAACAAAGAACTGTATGACTTCACTCATATGCAGAATATAAAACTGAAAGCAAAAAAAAAAAAAAAGAAATGAACAAAGAAACAAATAACCCATGGACACAATCAATAGTTTAATGTTTATTTGGGGACGAGTGGGTCAGGGAGGGGAGAAAGGGGAGAAAGGGGAGAGGGTGGGAGAGGAGCGGGGGAAGCTAAATATAAGGTGATGGAAAGAGAAGTCACATTAGGTGGTGAACTTATGATACAGCAAGTTGACAATGAACTGTAGAATTGTATGCCTGAAACCTATGTAATCCTTGCTAACAGATGTCACCCCAATAAGTCTAACAATAAAAATGAATTAAAAAAAAAAGAAAAAAAAACAAAAAAGCTCTTCTTCATATCATTCTGTTTAATGTGAAATAACTCATTTATACTCCTTCTCTGAACAACACTATGGAAGTACTACTGTAATCCTCATTTCACAAATAATGAACTGAAACATGAGACATTAAACACCTGTACAAGGTGAGACAGCTGATGAGGGGCATAGCTGGATACACACCCAGGCAGTCTGGCTCCACATTTCACAAGCTTAGCCTCAACGATAAAGAGCAATACTTAAGCAAAACACTGTATACTTTCCACAATGACCTAGATAATTATTTGTCAAATGTTTTTCAATCCTATGGCTTTAGAGAAGAGATTTACAGAATTTACTCATCTTATACCTGAAAGTTTGTACCTTTCTACCAAAGTTTCCATATATATGCAACCTGCCACCTCTCCCCTGACAACCACTTTTCTACTCTATACAAGTTTGACCTTTTTTTTTGGTTTGTTTTTACATTCCACTTAGCAGGCCTACATGCAGTACTTGTCTTTGTCTGGTTTGTTTCACTTAGCATAATGCCTTCAAGGTCTATCCATGTTGTCACAAATGGTAGGATTTCCTTCTGAATAATATTCAAGTGTATATATAATTTTCCACATATACAGAAAGTGCCAAAAATTGTACACGCATTTTAAGAAAGAACAAAACTGTATTAAAATTGTAATACTCAATATATACCGATAACAAAAGATGAATACAAGTCATGTTTGACTTCTGCAATTACAAGAAGTGCTCAAAGTGGTTACTATCAATGTCCAGACACTTCTGATTATGCTGAACTACTACTTTAGCAATGTTAACCAAAGAGCCCACTTGTATCACTGCACATGCCATTTCAATTTCTTCCTTAAATACCACCAGTGCAGCTAGTTTTCTATGGTACACCACATCCTTTAAGGTCCCCCATAGGTAGAAGTCAAGGGGTATTAAGTCAGGAGAATGTGGGGAAACTCAAGTGCACCTCTTCATTCTATCCACTGCCCTGGCAAATTCTCATTGAGGCAAGCTCTCATGTTTGGGTGGAAGTGCAGTGGAGTGCCATTTGTTTGGAACTAAAATTGATCATTCCCAAAAAGTGTATGAATTTCAGATTAAATGGATATGAATAGCATTTCTAGGTACACTTAACCAGTAATGGCACCTTCAAAAAAGAATGGTCCAATTAGTCCAGTTAATGACAGTTCACACCAGACACTGAGGCCCTTTAAATTGACTTCTTTTTCCACATGAACATGTAGATTTTCTGGAGCCCAATACATACAATTATGTCGGTTCACTGTTCCATTAAATTTAAACTCTGCTTTATCAAACCAAACCACATTCCCTACAAACTCCTCATCCTCTCATACCATGTTTTGGAACCACTCACAATACTGCACCCTTCAATCACGGTTGTCTTCATTCAGTGCATGTAATAACCTTGGGACGAAAACTTTACATTGTGCTGTTTTAAGACTGTTTCATATCCTTGTTCTCCTAACTCCTGTCTCACGTGCACATTGCTTGGCAGACTTCTGTGGTAAGCGTGTAAACTGTTCTAACACCATAGCAGAAAAAAGCAGAACCTGTTACTGTGCAAGGCCTCCCTCACACATAGTACCATGCAACTCAAACTTACCATGAATGCATGTAATTGTTAGGCGTGTTGGAGGTTCTGGTATATACTCAAGTCTCTATTGCTCTTATCCTTCCACAATATCATCGAATTTTAAATACCACTGCACAATGGTCTTGTGCTCCTCAAACCATGATTCTGTCATTTTCTTTGACTGTCTTGCCTGTCACATGGTGACACTAACATTCATTTAACACCATCTTTTGAGTGTTACCATAATTCAATTTCGAAAAGTAATACATAAAATAACATGTCTTAAAATGTGTATACATGTTTTTGGCACCCCAGTATAATATAATGTTATCTATAAACAGAGACAGTTTTATTTCTTCCTCTCTGGTTTGAATGTCTTTTATTTATTTTAATTACCTAACTGATCTGGATAGGACTTCCAATACTGTGTTTAATAAAAGTGACGAGAGTGGGCATCCTTATCTTGTTCCTGGTCTTAGAGAAGATGATTTCAGCTTTTCACCACTAAGTATGACATCAGCTGTGGACTTGTCATATGTGACCTTTTTATGTTGAGGTACATTCTTTTCATACAGTTTCTTGAAATCTTTTATCATAAATTGGTATCTGTCAAAAGCATTTTCTGCATCTAGTGAATGTTCATATGATTTATCACCTTCATTTTGTTAATCAGGTGTATCATGCTGATCAATTTGTATATGTTGAATCATCCTTGCATCCCTGGAACCAATTCCAATCAATCATGGTGTAGAATCATTTTAGTATATTTTTGAATTCAGTTTGCCAATATTTTACTGAGGATTTTTATATCTATGTTCATCAGATATATTAGATTGGCATTTTTCTACTCTTATGGTGACCTTGTCTAGTTTTGGTATTAGGGTAATACTAGCCTTGTAAAACATGTTTGGAAGTGTTTCCTACTTCTTTTACATTTTGAAAAATTTTAAGAGGATTGGTATTAATTTTATAATGCTTAGTTAGGTAGAATTAAGCAGTGAAACAACCTGTTTCTGTACTTTTCCTTGGATGTGATGTTTTTGAATAATGATTCAATCTCCTTACAAGCAATTGTTGCATTCAGATTTTCAGTTTCTTCCTAATTCAGTCTTCCTAGGTTATGTGCTTCTAGAAATTTATCCTTTTCTTCCAGGCTGTCCAACTTTTGGTGTATAACTGTTCATTGTAGACTCTTACGGTCCTTTGTATTTGATTAGTATCAGTTGTAATGACTTCTCTTTCATATCTAATTTTATTTTATTTTATTTATTTTTTTAATTCATTTTTATTGTTAGACTTATTGGGGTGACATCTGTTAGCAAGGATTACATAGGTTTCAGGCATACAATTTCTAATTTTATTTTAATCTTCTCTTTTTTCCCTTTGGTATATATAGCTGAAGGTTTGTCTGTTTTGCTTATCTTTTCAAAAAACCAGCTCTTGGTTTCAGTGATGATTTGTCATTTTGGTCTCTATATCAAATATTTCTGCTCCAATATTTATTACTGCTTTTCTTCTACTAACTTTGGGCTTACTTTGTTCTTCTATTTATGATTCTATGAGGTGTAAAGAAGTTAGGTTTATTTGACATCCTTATTTTTTCTTAATGTAGGTATTTATGTCTATGAATTTCTGTCTCAGAACTGCTTTTGCTGCATCCCATTCATTTTGGTAAGTTGTATTTCCATTTTCAATCAAGGTATTTTTTATTTTTGTTTGTTTTTTTGTTTTTTGTTTTTTGTTTTTTGCGGTATGTGGGTAGCTCCCTGACTGGGAATCGAACCCAGGCCGCAGCACTGACAGCGCCAGCGCTGAAGCCCTAAGCCGCTACACCATCAGGGAACTCCCTATTTTTCATTTTTGTCTTTGGATTTCTTCTTTGACTCGTTGTGCAGGAGCATGTTTTTAAACCTCCACATATTTATGAATTTTCCATTTTTCTTATTGTAATTAATTTTCTAGTTTCAAACCAATGTGGTCAAGAAAGATGGCTGATATGATTTCAATCTTCTTAAATTTAGTAAGATTTGTTTTGTGTGTGTGTGTGTAGGGGGGGAGCTATCCTGAAAAAAAAAGTTTCTTGTGTTCTTGGGAAGAATATGTAATCTGCTGTTATTGGATGGAATGTCCTGTAAATGCCTGTAAGTCCATCTGATGTAACATGTCTAAGTCCCTGCACCATCCTCCTGCCTCGTCTTAGGAAATGCCACCTCCATTTTCCCATCTGCCCAATAAGTCATATTATGAGAGGGTTTCCTGATTCCCTGTTCAAAACTGAAATGCTCTTCCCTACCTCTGGGCCATCTCTATCACTCTTCTGCTTCCTTCCCATTAAGTTTATCTCCTTTTGACAAATTTCTACTTCTTGGCTCCTTGTCAGCCTTCCCTCTAACACAGGCCAGGCTTTAGTTGCCTCTGTACACTGCTGTGTCCCCAGGTCCTGAAACAGTGCTGGGAAAGTAGCAGACCATTAATAGGGTTGGGGACATGACTTGCTGTAATTGCAAGGAAATGACTTCAACAACATTCAAATCACTTTATTTGGCTTCCTTTCTTACTCTTTCCAGAGATTACTAAAAAACACCATTCTCTTTTGAGGCTGTAACTTCTTCACTCTGGGCATAAGGCCTTCTGTCTTATTTTATGTAAATAAATAAATATATTTATGGTGAACAGACATAAACTAAATCACCATACTATGTCCATCTCACCAGACTCAGTCACATCCTTACATACTTCCCTCCATTCCTATGCTCAAGATAGGCCTCTCCTGTGCAGCCTCTAATTCCCCACTTCCTTTCTTGAGCACTGACAGAGGAATTATCCCTAACCTCTCTGTCTCTGCTGGGTCCTCCCTATTGTTCTTTAAATCTGTTTCACCTTTCCTCTGAAATCTCTTTAGACACTGGATCCATTTTAAGCCATTAGCAATTAAGCTCCCCACACTGTTTCCAGATCCTATCAGAGGAGTCACAGCACTCTACTTGAGTCTTGGGTACTCCTTGAGCCATGGTCCCCTGGTTTGTTCCCCTAGGAGTCCACTAACATTGCCATTGGACTTTCCTCAATGTGTATTACTGTACTTGCTGTCTCAATGTAGATATATCCTAAACAGATAAAATAAAGGTGCTCTCCATTCCCACATTTACTATTTCTACTGAATGAAACTCCTTTTTTGCCTTGAAACACTCTACTAGGTTTACCTTTTGTGACACTGCTTCCCACAAATTCTCCTCATTTTCATTGGGGTTCTGGTTTCATTGTTTTGTTCTAATTTAAAACAAAGAGATCATGGATTACCCAGGTTTGGGACACACCCCACTACATGCTCCTTCACACGTCCTGCTGGACCCTCCACGTACCGGCCCTTTTGGTTCTTACAACATACCAGCCTGTTCCTTGTCTGTGAGTCTTCGCTCTCTCAGACATCTTTGCATTTGCAAGTGTTTCCCTAGTAACCAAACTTATAAAAGTAACCTGACTAGTCTATATTTATTTCTATTTCCCTCTTTAGATTATGTATTACTTGAAAAAAAGACTAGTCATTTACTTGTCTTAATTGTTTAAGACAGCACCTGAAACATTGATGCTAAATAAAATTTGGTGAACCCAAACAGCCCATCTGCAGGAAGCAGTCACATAAGCTGGTTATGACAGAAATAGTGAATGTTCAATCTCCAGAACTTAGAACTTCCATAATTGCTTATAAGCAATTACAATTCTATTCTCTCAATTTTCTTCCCCAAATTAATAATTTTTAAATGAACTTTTAAATTTGGGAGGTCTTTAAAGAAAGATAAAAACTTTAAAAATGTATTTAAAAAGAAGTAATTTAACCTTAAAAGCTTCATCTTCTTTGTTGAATTTTCAGGAGTCCTGGGAAACTTTGCCTGTTTCTGGGGTGTATACAAAAGGTTCTCTGCAGATTTCACCCTCGTGTTTACCAGTCTATCCATAACCTGCTTTCCATCTGATCCAAAAGCCATGTGGTATTTGTGAGAAGATTCTGACTCAATGAACAAGACATTCTCTGAGTTATCTTTGTTTTCACTATCTGATGAATACTCCAAAATTTCCGTAGAATTCATCTGAAAAAAATTAAGAGAAATGCAATTAAATTTGAAGAAATCTTTACACAAGACCACAACTGCATATGCCTATTATTCTATTCCCTTATGATTATAGTCATTGAACGAACTTTGTACATATAGTATCTGTAGCTTAAATTTCTATTTTGGCACAAAATCCAAAGTAATCACCCCATATGAATATACCTAAAGAAGAGATTAAGACAATTATAAGCCATAAATTCTCATAGAATCCACCAAATTCAATACAAATATTTTAATCTTCCTTTAATAAACTAAAAGAAATGTGCCATAAAATCAGTTTTGAAAACTGAACTAATACCACCAACCTGAATGCCTGATGATAGTCACTGTAATCTAACAGCTTACATCTTTTGGATTTTGAAATTTAATGTAAAATAAGTAATATTCACTATTTATTGTAAACCAAATATAAAGAAAGTTGTCTCCTCAGGTATAAACCACTTAACTCTTAAGGAGTCTCCAAAAGATAGAGGTGAATTCTTGACTTTCCAGCACAATTTCAATATATTTTCCAGAGATTAGTTTTATTTTAAATTGCTAATATCATTAGGAACTATATAATAAAATGAGTTACTGCCTTTGTCTCCTAACATTTCCCAAAATGTTTCTTCTTTCTCCTACTCAAATTTCTGAAATACCAATATAAGATTTTTTTTTGAAAACTAGATTATAAACAAAATCTTATATCACACAGTCTAATTGAGGAGATAATCAAAAACTTTCTTCTGCGATGTTTTGTCTTTTCCCAGACACACACTAAAACTTTTAAAGTGTGGTAGGTATTTTATTTTCCCATTACTTGGTTTTGCATGTTGTTCTAATGTCAGCAAAAATTTATCCTTCAACATTTTAAATTTTCAGTGTTTAGTAGCCCCTTCTAATTTAATACCTATACTAAATTTTAAATTTACTAAATGTAAATTATATATTTAGTTGAATGAATCTCTGTATCTGGTCAATTCACACTGTAAGCATAGATGCCCCATGAAAAGCCCTATTTTGATGGATCAATATGGACTGTGTCCCTGGCACTGTAGCAGGCTGAAGCGAGTGAAGAGGTCACAGTATGTAAGGATTATTGCTTGTGTGTTCATATGTATGCAGATTCACTGGTATGTGTGCTTACAGGGTAGCATTAGAGTTTTCACCATTTGCTAATCTACAAAAAAAAAAAAAAAAGGTTTATCACATCTGGATAAACTGTTTCTGAATATTTTATAGTTACATTCCTTTTAAGAGCTCAAAAAAGGACATCACCCATCCCAACATCTCCTCCAAAAAAATGGCTGGGTAGTCACCTATTACTGGGCACATTTAAAATAAGAAAAAGGACAGTGAAAAATTCAAATGAAGACTTAGTTCCACTATCCATTTCACAGTTTCAATTGCATATCTAAATTACTGCAGAAAGCTGCTAACTCACTAATGAGGACTAGGTTTTCACATGTTTTCCCCACAATACAGCTTCTAAATAAATACTAACAACAGGTCATAAAAAGAACCAGAGCAGTTTAGTATAAAAATTAAATTCCTGGACACTGAAAACTTTTATACAATCCTTGAGAACTCCAAATTTAATTTCATCTTTTTGTAATAAAATGTCTTTTCATTCAGTACCCTAAATTTTACACTTCATTTGAGAGCAGGGTTTCTCAACATTAGCAACAGCTGCCTTTTGGGCTGGATAATGTAGTGGCGAATTGCGTATTGTAGGATGTCTAGCAGTATCCCTGGCCTCTAGCCACTGGAGAGTAGCACAACCCCACCAATCATGACAGTCAAAAAAAGTCTCCAGATATTCTCAAATTAGCCCTGGAGGATTAAACCACCTCCAGCTGAAAAACACTGTCCTAGAATAATGTCAACAAATAACCAGCCACATGTGGCCTGTACTAGGGATTCAAATGCAAAAGTGAAGGTGACACAGAACTTTGTAGGGATGGGGAGGCCCGAACAAAATAGTTATAAAACATGGTAGAAATATTATAATCGAAGTATTGTTCAGGCTCCATGTGGAAGACATCAGGGAAACAACATAGCCAGGTGGGGCACAGGAAAAGGGAAGAAGAAGCAGCTGCACTTGAATCAGGATCTGCCATCTACAGCTGAGTGCTAAATGTAAGTTAATTAGGCAGAGGAAAGAGATATAATAACACTTGAGGACTTCTCACACTAAAGACGATCATACTAAAAAAATTATTCACGGCTCATATTTTCACTTCACCTTCTACTTATTCCTTCTTTTTCAAATACTTATTTTTTTTTAGAATATATTAGGTTTACAATAAAACTGAGAAGAAGGTATAGAGATTTGCCATATATGCCTTGCTTCCATACGTGCGTAGCCTGTCATATTATCAACATCACTCGCCAGAATGGTATATATATTTTTACCAAGGCAAAACTTACATTGACATATAATCACACAAAATCCAGTTTACCTTATGTTTTGTTCTTGGTGTTATACATCGTTTGGGTTTAGACACAGGTAATAATGACATATATCCATCATTATAATATCGTACATAGTATTTTCACTGCCCTGAAAGGCCTCTGTGCTTTAATTTATCCCATAGTTTACTTTAGATGAGACATGCCCCTCACCTTAGACAATTAATTTAATTTCCCTATGCCGCTGCTTCCTCTTCTTCAAAGTGGAAATATAATAATACCTAACATATTAATCATTTAGTAAAAGTTACCATCATTTTTACCCCTGTAGTAGTAACGTATTTTAGTTTTAAATTTTATATTTTTTAATTTTGTGTTTATTTTCTGTTTTTACTTTTAATTTCTAAGAGGATCTCTATATCAAGGACAATGAAGAACACTATCTTCAGCAGTAAATCAAAAAGACAAATAATGCCTTAAATCAGCAGAGCAAATCATGTGCTCTTCACACAGGCATTTCTAACATGAAACAAAAGGCACAACAAACACCTTTAGGAAAGAAAAACTAGAAGCCATCATTTTAACATACTGTACGAGGTCTGACAATTAAGTTCACAAACTTATCCTAGAAAAAGTGCTACATACCTTATTGCTGAGTCTCACTATGGTCACCTTCGAAGTACTCCCGTTGGGAAGCTATGTAATGACACCAGAACCTGGTCTACCCTTCACAGCAGTTTTGAGACTCTTCTTCTGGAATGGCCATTAGAACTGTCATCATATTACCACTGATGTCCTGAATGTCATCAAAATGTCTTCCTTTCAATATTTCCTTTACCTTTGGGTTAAAAAAAAAGCCACTGGGGGCCAGATCAGGTGAGTCGGGATGGTATTCCAATACAGTTATTGGTTTACTGGCTAAAAACTCCCTCACAGACAGTACCACGTGAGCTGGTGCATTGTCGTGATGCAAGTGCCATAAGTCGATGGTGAAAAGTTCAGGCTGTTTTCATCTAACTTTTTCACACAGCCTTTCAGCATTTCTAAATCGTAAACTTTGTTGACTGTCCAGTTGGTACAAATGCATAATGAACAATCCCTCTGATATCAGAAAACGTTAGTAACATCATTTTGACTCTTGATTTGGACTGACAACTTCTTTCGTGGTGGACAATTGGTTGACTTCCATTGTGCATTTTGAGGCTTTGTTTCAGGGTCGTATTGATATAACCATGTTTCATCAACAGTGATAAAATGGCCCAAAACATCATCTTGCCTCTTCAAAAGGTCTTGGTAAACTCTGAGTTTCCTTTGCTTTTGTTCATTGGTGAGCTCCCTCGGAATCATTTTTGCACACACATTTTTCATGCCAAGATTTTCAGTTAAGATTTTCCTAAGTGTTGCTCTATCAATGTTTACTCGGTCTGCTATGCTTCTCAGTCAGGTGACAATGTTAAAGCACAATTCAATGAATTTTTGCAATGTTTTCATCACTTCTGCTTGTGACTGGCTTGATGATGACCTCTCTTCATCAGTGACACTTGCTCTCCCCTCAAAAAACCATTTAATCCATTTGTACACTGCCATTTTCTTCATAGCATTATCCCCATAAATTTAGACTAACACATCCCTGATTTCACTTCTACTCTTGGCAAGTTTAACAAGAAATTTAATGTTTGTTCTCTGTCCCAATTCAAGCTCCAACATTCTCATGTTGGCACACAAAAACACACAACAATAATGAATGCTACTCAACAAGACACTGCTATGTCAATATAAACACAGCTGTGAGACACAGATATAAGAAGGTTATGAAACCTTACTGAGTTGTTTGTACAGTGCTGCCAACATAAGTGCATGGTGGCAAGTTCGCGAACTTAATTGTCAGACCTCATATTTTAGAACTACCCCCAAGCGCATAATCCCTGCTGAATGTGGAGGAAGTCTCCTCACATGGACACACAGAAGAACTATAGCTGACCACACTAAAGCACCTTTGGCCAAGGCTGACAGTGAAAAACTCATATTCTTTGAGAAACGATGACGTGTTCATGTGCACTTATGTGAATAAGTGTGTGTGTATGTACAGAGATGTATGTCTGGGACACAGACAAGGAAAAAAATCAAAGATAGGTCAGAGGAGCCTGCAGGTTTCTAATTAGATTAATGAGAGAGAAGAACCATGAGTTTTAGAATGAGAAAGATTTGGTTTTAAATCATAGCTCATCTATTTAATTTTTTTGTGACTTTGGATAAGTTTTGTAGACTTTCCCATGCCTCAGTTTAATCATCTAAAAGGTGGAAAAATTATTCTAGCAATATTTCAAGAATTAGATACAATGAATATGATGAAATATTTGTAGCACAGAAAAGTTTTTAAAAGATATAAAAATGCATGTACCCATTATCACCCTATCACCCTTCATTAAATATTAATATTAACATGATGCAAATTTTCTTTCAGTTTTTTTTTAATGCTGCAGTTGAAATTTCCTGTTTCCATTTTCCTCCTTTCTAGAGGTAACTTCCTCCTAAATAACACAAGTTATTCTTTTTTTATGACACACATATGTACACACACACAAATACTGTACAGTATTATTTTGCAAGCTTTAACTATAAAATTACCTCTCAACACAACTCAATAACCTACTTTTTCCATCAATTTTTAAAGTATTTATCCATGTTCATACATCTAGCTCTATTTCAGTGCTGCCCAATGCAAGAAACATGTAATTTTAAATCTTCTGGAAGCCATATTAAGAAAATAATGAGGTAATGAATTCTAAGAAAATACTTCATTTTACCAAATATATCAAAATATTATTTCTTTTATTTCCAAGCTGTTACCAGAGTCACCTTTAGCAGTCCCTTCATGGCAATATCAGCTTTTGCAATAAGTACTTTAAAACTCTTCCAGGCTCTACCCATTTCTCAGTTCCAAAGCCACTTCCTCATTTTAAGGTTTTTGTTACAGTAGTATCCCACTTCTCAGTACGTATTTCTATATTGGTTTGCTCATACTGCCATAATGAAAAAGCATACACTAGATGCCTTAAACAACTGATGTTTAATTCTGTGGAAATTGGAAAGTCCAAGATCCAGGTGCTAGTCAATTCACATCCTGCTTAAAGCTCTCTTCCTGATTTGTAAATGTATACCTTTCTGTTATGTCCTCACAAAGAGGAAGGGGAAAGAGAGCAGGAACTGAAGCTCCCTCCTTCAAGTTTCTTCTTATAAGGGCACTAATCCCATCATGAGGGACCTAACCTCACCAACCACCTCCCAAGGGCTCCATCTCCAAATACTATCACACAGGGCTCAAACATATGGGTTTAGTGGTGGTGGTGGTGGTGGTGGTGAACAATTCAGTATACAGCAATCTTCTTACACTTTTTATTTTTACCTGATAGGTATAAAATGGTATTTCACTCATTTCAAGGGAATCTGCATTTCCTTGATTACTTATAGGGTTGATCATCTTTGCACTTGTTATTGGCTCTTCATACTTATTCAGTGAACTGTTTGGTCATATACAGTATACTCTCAGTTAATTAATGCCCACGGGGATTGGTAGATGTCGGATAAATGTTAAGTAGACCTTCCATTAACTGCATCTCAAGCAACTGGCTGCTTGAGAGTGCTGGTTGCTTGAGATCTAGTTAACGGAGAGTCTACTGTACTTTCCCCATGTTTCTAGTAGGAGAGATAATTACTTTTTAATCACTTGGATCTATCTATGTGTTACATAGTAGAAAGGAAGATTATCAGAAAATTTATTACAATTTAAAAGTGACAAAGGAATAACTAGTACATAAAATTGACAACCTTTCTAGTACTATAACAAAATTTACTCAACAAAATATTTTTTAATTAATTATTATTACTGGTAGGTTGCCTACTGCTACACAGTAACACAATGAATGAGCTTGGGCAAAATTATTGTTCCTTGAAACTACTTATGCTTTATCAAATCATGTTATTAAGAAATGAATTACTTTGATGGATTTGAAGTACCAAAAGAAAGATTTAATTTTGTTTTATTTATTTTTTTATTGTTAGACTTATTGAGGTGATATTGGTTAACAAGATTTACATAGGTTCCAGATGTACAATTCTACAATGCACCATCTATGTGTTGCATTATATGTTCACGACCCAGTGTCAGTTCTTCTTCCATTACCCATATATTTGGCTCCCTCCCCCTCCTCTCCCACCCCTCCCCCCTTGTTTTCTTTTAAAACACTTATATTTTACTATATTTTCTCCTGCTTCCTTTGTAAAGCTAAATAACTGATGCCCTCTTAAAACTTTCATGTAAGATTACTTTCTTAAGGATCACCATAGATAAAAACTGCATTTACTAACAAAGTAAAAAAAGAAGCAGAGTCTAATCACAAGATTAAGCAGTGCCTCTGTGCTAAAGCTACCTCAATGACAAATGAAACAAATAAGCCAGATGAAATACTGGTCTCTGAAATAAAAGCTTTTAATTCTCAAATTTATAGAAAGGTCACACAAAGAGCAACAGGGGACTATCAGTAATAAATAATCACCTCATTTTTAAATGACAGGTCTGTAGCTAAATACTTATGTAGTTAGTAAAACAAAAGGAAGAGAGCAATAAACTGAAATCATTCCTTGTAATAACTAATTATAAGACCAAAAAAAAAAAAAAAAGCTCATTTGACTTACATTTTATGCAAAAACAAAAGTCTCAAGCCATAGGTTTTAGTCCAAGCAAGAAGGCGTGGGTGGGGGGTGGTTCAGTGAAGACACCTTGTGTATCCATTGCTGTGGGGCCAGGTCCTGGCTATGCCCTGACATGCAGGGCAAGGCATTATTTCTCTAGACCACATCCTGCAGCACACTGGTTTCTGCTCTCTGAGGCTTCGCAGCCAATTACTGAATAGGCCCAGACCTGTCCTTGGATCTTATGAGATCACTGAGAGCCAGGCTATGCTAAATTCACCATGTTAATTCTGGGTTCAGCCTCCCTTTCTAAAAGTCACACCACGAATGAGACAAGTCAGTAGCATTTTAAGGAAAGAACAACAGAATTATAATGCTCTGCCTGCTTAGAAACTTTTATAGCCAGTATCAACCACTGAATGTTTTTAAAGAGGTTGGAAGTGGGGCAACAGCAAAAATCCTACAGAAGATATGCCATAAGAGCTGTTTCAAGTCAACTCACCAAAACCAAGACAGCTCTTAAAATTAAGAATAATGAAAAAGTATTGGTGGCTGATAAACCAGCAAATTTAGTTAGTAAATGCCTTCATTTCCACTCCCAATTCTAAAATGAAGTTCATTTATTTAACACATCAATTGAGGGCCTGCTATGTATCAAGAATCATTCTGTGTACAATGGATATAGTGAGGGTGGGAACACCAAAATACTTACTAATGTGGTCTTTAAATTCTAGTGAAATCATCACACAGACACACACAAACACATGCACACAACATGGGCTATTTTCTGGCTGTTTATCAAAAACTATACTGGTTGTGTAAAAAAGGACAGTAAAACCATAAAAAAAATAGAAAGAGTGTATCAGACTCCTTGCTGCTAACAGAACTTTATCTTCTATTGGGAATAAAATTAAATAAAAGCAACACAATTCTAAACAACCGTCTTAAACTACTGGTAGGAGGTATATTTTCACTGTTTATTTGGTGTGCTTTTATGGCAAACTTCATTCATGAAAATCAGAAACAGTTTTTGAGAGGGAAAACCAAAGCTATAGATTTTCTCACACATTGAAAAAAAATAAACAACAACAACAACTCATTATTTCTGAGGTAAACAGGTTTAACAAGCTACACCCATGGCTACACCTCTGTAATTTACTTGGCTTGCCTTCCCCAAGCCAAATATGTTTCCAACCTCAAATTCCAACCTGATGAGAACAGAACTCAGGTTCTATCAACATGGGGTCACAAAAGCACCATTCCACCGAACTTACCGTCCAAAGCCCCTGTTCTCAGGAGCCCAGGGAGAAAATGAGAATCAGCCAGAGCAAAGGAACTATCTTAAAAAGGAAGGAGAGAGAAATTACAATGCTCAAGAAGGAACCTGCTGGATCAGTCAAAGTTCAACAAGAAGCAGCAGAGCATAGAAAAGGGCAGAGCATGCTGGAGGCCAGGACTCCACAACAAAGGGAGTAGGAACCTGCCTAGAACCAAGTCCATGTGGGCTGGCTTCAAGTGATTACAGAGGACAAGAAAGAAAAGCACCCCTCTCTCCAGGAAGACAGTGTATGACTGTGGAATAGGGATACAGCCTGTGATGAAACCTGTCTGGCCACTATGTCTGTTTCAAACCATGTTCAGAGAAAAGATATAACCCTGAGTCTTCCTTTGTATAACACAGCCTTCTGACAGACCCAGGCAGGAGCAGCCTACCTTGTCCCAGGTCTGCTGGAGGCTGAAGGGTCATCCAACTCAAAAGCACATTCAAACCCTCAAAATTAAGAGAAGCAAAAAAGGAACAACATGTTCTAAAAATTAATGTGTTTATTTATGCAAATGGAACCAGATGCAAAACACAAGGTGCTTCTGGTTATAAGCCAGGTTTTGTTTTTATTTAAGGCAATTAAAATGCTACACAATAGAGAGCTGGGGAGGGAAAATATGAAAGATATTGAGAGAGAAGCCTGGGGAAGGTAGAAGTCATCAAAGGAAACAAGCCAAGTAAATACCCTAACAGAACAAAGGCAATAAACAAAAGCAAAGACAGCAAAAATACATATATTGCAGGGTGGACCCCAAAAATAAACCAGAATTATCTTTCTTTGATGTGAGAGGGACTGTGCACTCAGAATTTGTTTCTCTGAGTCAAACGATCAAACAAAAATTTTTACCTGAAAGTTTTGAGATGGTTGCAGCACAATTGTGGAAGAAACATCTGAGTTGTGGCAAACAGGTGACTGGTTCTTCCACTATGGCAACACCCCTGCCCACATCACACTGAGTGTTCAGCAATTTTTGACCAAAAACAGATGATCCCTGTGCCTCATCCTCCCTATTAATCAGATCTCGCCTCAAATGCTTTTTCTGTTTGTTTCTCTGGATGAAAAAAGTCCACAAAGGGAAACATTTTGCTGATGTGGAAGAGGTGAAACAAAAAACGAAAGAAACACTAAAAGGCATCAAACTTGATGAGTTCAAAAATTGTTTTGAGCAGTGGAAAAAGCACCTCAGGTATATTGCTCAAATGAAGAGTACTCAGAAGATGACTAAAGTTTAAACGTGTAAGAATAAATACACAATTTTTTATAAATAAATTATGGGGTTTTGTTGGCTTCCCTCTCATATCACCCTGCACAGTGAACCTATGATTTGCTCCTCCAAACGTGAGTTCATGGAGACGTTAATAAGTATTAAAAGAAAATGAGCTCCAGAGTTAAATCATTTTAATAAACTGGGCTGATAAAATTAAATAGTAAGATTTCTCAAGAACCTTTAATATACCATGTGCGTTGTGACTTTTAAGAGAAAGCTGTAATATGCAGTGTTTCCTAAACTTATTGACCACAACTTGACCAGTTTTTAACTGAGGATGTCATGGAACTGAAACCTTTAAAAAACTTTCTATATTTCAATCATTTTAACCATAATCCCTCAGTAGTGAAATTTTCCATAATTTTGTCTACCTCTACCTTAAAAATCATATGCTTATACAGTTTAATATTTTCTTTACAACTCAATCATTCTTGTAGATAACCATTATTTTGAACTTTGAGGTAATACAATTCTGCATACGCCAGATGCCTTTCCCTCCACCTACAAGGTTATTTATTGGCTGGCTCCAATCTAACAATACCCAAGTCTGCTCCTAACTGCCTTTCTGATTGACTACCAAAGTGACAGACTCCTTCCTGTTTGTCTTGGGTTAGAAGCCAGGAAACAGCAAGGCTCAATTTCGGACATCAGGAAGACTATAAAGATTAATAAAACAGATTCTACTCTTTAGAGATTTGTATCTGGCTGCTTTGGTCACAATTGAGTTGAGCCACTAACAATCCAAAATACTGACTGTAGAGCAAATCTAATAGGAATTATTTCAGAGACATAGGGCCTCTTTCCAGATCCAAGGTTAGCTGAAAATGCCCTAACTTCTGGAAGGTGGCATTTGATTATGTCTTATATACACATGGAGATGCTTCTTCAAAATCATCAAACCTTATCAAAATAATCCTGACAAGCTTCCTTTAAGGTGAAAGAAGGCAAAGTAGGTATACTGTTATAGAGGAAGATTAAATGATCTATACAGAGGGTGCCAAAAAAAGTATATACATTTTAAGAAAGGAAAAATACTGTATTAAAATTGTAATATTCAATATATACCAATAACAAAAGATAAATAGAAGTCACATTTGACTTCTGCAATTACAGTAGGTGCTCAAAATAGTTATCATCAGTGTCCGGACACTACTGATTACAGTGAACTACTATATGAGCAACACTAACCAAAGTGTCCACTTGTATCGCTGTGCATTCCATTTCAATTTCTTCTGAAACACTGTCAGTATAGCCCATTTCCTACAGTACACCACATCCTTTAAGATCCCCCACAGGTAGAAGTCAAGGGACATTAAGTCAGGAGAACACGGGAGAAACTCAACCAACGTTCTCGAATTTCAAATACCACTTCAAAATGGTCTTGTGTTACTCAAACGACAATCGTGCTTCCTCCATTTTCTTTTACTGTCCTGTCACATAATTACTCTAACATTGATTAATGCCATCTTTTGAGCAAACACCATACTACACATTGTTACCATAATTAAATTCAACTTCAACAAGTAATACATAGATAACAAGATAACATCTCCTAAAATGAGTATACAGGTAACCCACATATAACATGGCACTTCTATAACACAGTTTTGCTCTAACATGGTTCGAGAATTGGGGAAAATCTACATACAACACGGAATCCTAGAACACAGTTTCACTCTAACACTGTTTGAGAATTAGAGAAATCCCGGAATAACACAGAGTGTAATAAGAGCTTTTAAGAGCAAAAGACACCTCATTTGAAATTAGGGAAAATTTGGAGGAAATGACATCTGGAAAATGCCAAGATGTTTCAGGGGATGATAGCACAGGTGAAAACAAAGAAGTTATATACTTTACTCTAAAAAGCATAAGAAAGGCCTAGACTTAACCCAACAGTTGGAGCTGTATTTTCTAAATGAAGATCCTTCCACTGAAAGAAGCACAACGTTTAAGAGAGAACTTCACAAGTGCATAGCACCATGTAATGAAATTTATAAAGATCTCTCAGCTAAAAGCAAGCAATCTAAAATAACAGATTTTTTGCAAAAAGTACAGAAGTCAAGATTATGCTAAAGAAAGTTCAGAGAATGAAGATATCTTGTCAAAAAGAAAATAAACTCAGTTAATGGTGCTTAGTACAGATGACGAAGAAAACATTATTTAATACATATTAATATGTTATACTCTTAATGAAAATTGCTTTAATAAAGATATTTCTCTTACCTATAAAAATATACTAGTATGTTTTTTTAATTTTTGAAACCTAAAGCCTTTTTTTGTAGCAGTTCTTTGTTTTGTATAACACAGCATTTTTAGGAATCTAACAACTGTGTTATACGGAGGTTATCTGTACATTTTTTTTTGGCATTCCCCATATGTAGCTGTCCAGAGTCATGCAACAAGGGAATAATCTCAGAAATCCAATCTATTCACATAATATCCTACACATACTATACCAAATTCTATCTAGAAAATAATGCCAACCGAAAAAAAAAAAAAAAGAGAAAATCACTCACACACACCGCTCCCCCAAGAGCTACTGATATGCAGAAAGGCAAAATGGATAGATGATGCACTATAGAAGTGTATACACCTGGAATCTATGTAACTCTTGATAACCAAAGTCACCCCAATAAGTCTAACAATAAAAATATTTTTATATATGAAAAAAAGAAAGGCAAAACGAATTATGTCTAAAGAAGAAATTTGTCCTATGTATTTTTCCAGAACCATGAGGTTCAATAAAAGGACATTAATATTAAGGAATTTAAAAGGTATAATGTTTCATAATGATTATTTCAATAATTAAAAGGTAAAGTTTAATATACTACTGGGAATTTTATTGGTCAATATGAGCTAAAGCAATATTATGGAGATAAATCATCTCTGCACAGAATTACTCTCTGACACTGATGCAAGAACATGAACTATAAAAAGAAATTTCAGACTGTTTCAGTCTCTATAAAAACTAGAAACAGCAAAGGTAGTCCTATATGTATTCTCAGAAGGACTTGTTTTCCCGAATGGCCCTTGAATGGCACTTGGGAATTGATTTCTTGGAATATTCTAACTCATCCAAATGTTTTTCATGCTCAGTACCTTGGCCACGCTATACTTTTGTCCAGACTGTCTATGAAAACAGTGTAATTTATGGTGGACATCTGATTTCCTTCTGGGGTACTGGAGTTTTGGTCACTGTAGTCAGTGACCAAATACTGTTAACCTAAATGATCAAACCCTGATAGAAATCAAGTGCGCTTCCTCGGTAGACAACGCTATGCACATGTTGCTAAGATTTACTGCTAGAGGAATAGTGTAGTCTGTGCAACTCCCTTGGGAGAGAACTTTTAGAAGCTTGTGTCTGATTTTCTCTGGATTGGTCATGATGCACCTTTTTCCTTTCCTAAATTTGCTCTGTATCTTTTGCTGTAATAAACCGTAACCTGGAATACTTGATAACGACTTCTGAATCAAAAGGTTTTTTCTAGCAAATCACTAAACCTACCGATGATCTTGGGTAACCTAGATGCATAGAGTTTATAGGATTCTATTAATTTTAACACACTTTCCATCATTTGAATAGAGTGAGAGGTACAAACTAGTCCACACAATCCTAGTAATCAGGTATGGCTGAATATAGATAGATAGATAGATAGATGATAGATAGATAGATAGATATTTTTTAATAGCATATATTCAAGGCTTACAGAAATATCAGTCCCAATCCATAGAAGCCATTTAAGGTTAGATGCAGTATATGGTTTTAAAGCAAATCACCAAGTAGAACATGGGTTGGCAAATTCTTCTGTAAAGAACCATACTACAAGTGTATTAGGCTTGGTGTGCCATACCATCTTTCACAAATACTCAACTCTGCCACTGTAGCATGAGAGCAATCACAGACAACAAACTAGTAAGGGTAGCTGAGTTTCAGTAACTTTATTTGCAAAGAAAGGCTTCATTTGGCCTGCAAACTACAGTTTGCCAACCTAGTTTCAAAACAAGTGAACCACAATAAAAATTATTTTTCCCAATTTCTTTTCTAGGTAAACTACAGATTAATAATAATAATAATAATAATAATAATAATACAACTAAGGAAAAAAACCAAGATTCCTTTTTGTGTCATCACTCAATATACTTTAATTTTCTACAAAAGTAAACCTCAAATCACCTAAATTAGAAGTATAAGTAAATTTTAAAATTCAACTTAATATTTACTGATATCACTGTGATCTCAGTACAATACCAGAAGTTATAAAGAAAAAACCCAAGTGTAACACTGCTCACTAGAACTAGAACCTAGACTGGGTTGAGTTTTCCCTACACTGGCTTTCTAATGCTTCAGAACAAATTACCGTGAACTAAGAAGCTTCAAACAATACCTATTTATTACCTCACAGTTCTGTTATTCAAAGTGTATCTGGGTAAACAGAAACCCAGGCATGGCATGCTGGGTACTCCACTAAGGGTCTCAAGGCTTAGAATCAAGGTGCTACCTGGTTGTCTTCTCACCTGGAGCTCACATGACTCTGGCAGTTTTCTGATCCTCACAATAGACAGACTAATGTCCCTGTTTTCATTTATTTTATTTTTTTAGTTTATTTTGTTTTTCAATTACAACTGTTATACAATATTATATTAGTTTCACGTGTACAACAGATTTACTAGATGTTTACATAACTTACAAAACGACCACACTAATAAGCCTAGTACCCATGTAATACCATATATAGTTATTACAATATTATTGACTATGTGCTATAAATTACATCCCCAAGATTGTTTTTATAAGTGGCAATTTATATTTCTTAATCCCTTCACCTTTTTCACTCAGTGTCCAAACCTCCCTCCCCTCTGGCCATCATCAGTTTGTTATCTGTATCTATGTGTCTGTATCTGTTGTTTTTAAACTCCACATGTAAGTGAAACCATATGGTATTTGTCTTTCTATGTCTGACTTATTACATTTAGCATAATACCCTCTAGGTCCATCCATGTTGGCACAAATGATTAAGATTTCATTCTTTCTTATGGCTAATATTCCCTTGTACCTATGTACCACTTCTTTATCCATCCAACTATTGATGGACATTTAAGTTTCTCCAATATCTTGGCTTTTATAAATAACGTTGCCATGAACATAGGGGTGCATATAGCTTTTCAAATTAGTGTTTTTGATTTCTTCAGGTAAATACCCAAAAATGAAATTGTTGAATTGTAAGGTAGTTCTGTTTTTAATTTTTGGAGTAATCCCCATACTATTTTCCATAGTGGCTGCACCATTTACAATATCACCAACAATGCACAGTGTTCTTTTTTCTCAATAATTTCTCCAACACTTGTTGTTTGTTGATTCATTGATGTTAGCCATTCTGACAGGTGCAAGGTGATACCTCACTGTAGTTTTGATCTGCATTTATCTGATGTTGGGCAACTTCTCATTAAGTCTATTAGCCATCAGTATATCTTCTTTGGAGAAATGGCTATTCGTGTTCTTTGCCCATTTTTAAATTGAATTTTGGGTTTTTATTTTTTTGGTCTTATTGTTTTGGTGTTAAGTTGTATGAGTTCCTTGTACATTTTGGATATTAGCCCTTTATCAGATATACCACTGGTGAATATCACCTCCCATTCACTAGGTTGTCTTTTGATTTTGTTGATGGCTTCCTTTGCAGTGTAAAAGCCTTTTCGTTTGATGTTGTCCCATTAGTTTATTTTCTCTTTTGTTTCCCTTGCCTGGGAAAACATATCCAAAAAGGTATTACTAAGTGCGATGTCAAGGGGTTTACTATCTGTTTTCTTCTTCTTGGAGTTTTGATTCCTTCTTACATTATTACATTATTAATGGGTTAATATTACATTAACCCATTTTAAGTTTATTCTTGTATATTGTGTTAAGAAAATGACCCAGTTTGAATATTCTATATATAACTGTCCAGTTTTCCCAATACTATTTATTGAAGAAGCTGTCTTAACATTGTTGTATATTCTTGCTCCTTTGTCACAGATTAAATGACCATACAGGTTCTCCACTATGTTTAACTGATCTATCTATGGGTCTATTTTCATACCATTACCATGCTGTTTTGATTACTAGCATTGTAGTATAGTTTGATATCAAGTAGCATGTTACCTCCAACTTTGTTCTTCTTTATAAAGACTGCTTTGGGTATCCGGTGTCTTTCGTGATTCTATACAAATTTCAGGATTATCTGTTCTAGTTTGTGAAAAGGGCCATTGCTGATAGGGATTGCACTGAAACTTTAGGTTGCTTTGGACATTTTAACTATGTTAATTCTTCATACCCGTAAGTATGATATAGGCTTCCATTTATTTGTATCTTCTTCAATTTCTTTTTCAATGTCTTACACTTTTCAGAGTTTAACTATTTTTGATGCAGTTTTAAATGGGATTGTTTTCTTAACTTCTCTTCCTGATAGTTTAATATTGGTTTATAAAAATGCAACCAATTTCTAAATATTAATATTCTTTCCTGTTCCATTACTGAATTCATTTCTCAGTTATAATAGTTTTTTGGTTGGCTCTTTAGAGTATTCAATATATATTATCATGTTATCTGCAAATAATGACAATTTTACTACTTCTTTCCCAATTTGAATGCCTTTTTCTTTCTTCTCTGATTTTTGGGGCTACAATTTCCAATACTGTGTTGAATAAAAGTGGTGAAAGTGGACATCCTTGTCTTGCTAGTGATCTTAAGAAAAATTTTTCAGCTTTTCACTGCTGAGTATGTTAGCTGTGGGTTTCTCATATATGACCTTTATTTTGTTGAGGTATGTTCCCTCTATTACCACTCTGCTAAGTTTTTGTCATGAACAGACGCTGGATTTTGGCAAATGCTTGTTCTGGATTTATTGATAGGATGGTATGATTTTTATCTTTTATTTTGTTTAGATGTTGTATCACATTACTTGATTTAAGGAAACTGAAGCAACTTTGCATACCTGGAATAAACCCTACTTGATTATGGTGTGTGATGTTTATCATGTATTGCTGAATTAGGTTTGCTAATATTTTGTTGAGGATTTTTACATCTATGTTCATTGGGGATGCTGGCCTATAATTTTCTCTTTTGAAGTGCCATTGTCTGGTTTTACTATGAGGGTAACGTTGGCCTCATAAAATGAGTTTGGAAGCCTTCCCTTCTCTTTACTGTTTTTGAATAGTTCGAAGAGGATATGCATTAATTCTTCCTTGAGTTTTCAATAAAATTCATCTATGAAGCCAGCCAAGTCAAGCTTTTGTTTGTTGAGAGTTTTTTTTTTTTGATTACTGATTTGATTTCCTTGGTAGTTATCTGTTGAGATTTTGTTCCCTACTGATTCAGCCTTGGAATACTGTATATTTCCAGGAATTTTTCCATTTCTTCCAAGTTGTCCAATTTACTGGCAGATAATGATTCCACGTGTTTCCTTATAATCCTTTGTATTTGTGTGGTGTTGGTTGTCATTTGTCTTTCATTTCTGATTTAATTTATTTGGGCCCTTTCTCTTATATTCTTGGAATCTGTCTAAAGGCTTATCAATTTTGTTTATCTTTTCAAAGAACCAGCTCTTGGTTTTCATTGATCATCTCTATTTATTTTTTAGACTCGATTTTTTTATTTTGACTGTCTGCTCACTTTGGGCTACATTTTTGTTGTCCTTTTTCTAATTGCTTTAGGTATAAGGCTAAGTTGTTTATTTGAGATTTTTCTTATTAGTGAAATAGGCCTGTATTCTGTATATTTCCCTCTTAGAACTGCTTCGGCTGTGTGCCTGACTGGGGCTGTTTTCATTTTCAGTTGTCTCAAGGTATCTTGTAATTCTTTTCTCAATCTCATTGTTAACTCATTCATTGTTTAGTAGTATGTTATTTTATCCTTTTAAGTGTTTGTGTGTTTTTTTAGTTTTGTTCTTGTAATTGATTTCTAGTTTCATACAATTGTGATCAGAGATAATGCCTGACATGATGTCAATCTTAAATTTACTGACACTTGTTTTTGTGGCCTAACCTGTGCTCTATTCTGGAAAATTTGAAAAGAATGTTTATTTTGTTGCTTTTGGGTGAAATGCTCTAAAAATATTAATTAAATCCATTTGGTCTAATATGTCAATTAAGGTAATTTCTTTGTAGATTTTCTGTCTGGATGATCTGTCCTCTGATGTCAATGAGGTGTTAAATTCCCAACCATGCTTGTATTACTGGCGATTTCTCCCTTTCTGTCAGTTAACATTTGCTTAATACTATCTTTAGGTTCTCCTACATTGGGTGAGTAGATGTTTACAAGAGTTATATCCTCTTGTTGGACTGATCCCTTTACCATTATGAAATGTCATACTTTACCTCGTTACAGCCCGTTATAGTTCATTTTGTCTAAGAATTGCTACCCCAGCTTTGTTTGTTTGTTTCCATTTGCATGAAATGTCTTTTCAGTATGTATGTGTCTTTAAAGTGTCCTCTTATATGAGACATTATGTATGGGTCTTGTTTCATTTTTGATCCAATCAGCCACCCTATATCTTATGATTGCAGCACTTAGTCTATTTAAAGTAATATTAAAAAGTAAGTTATTATCATGTTACTTCTTGTCTGGTTGTTTTTGTAGTTCTTCTCTGTTCCTATCTTATTCTTTTGCTGTGTTCTCTTATATATTGATGACTATCTATAGTGTTGTGCTTGGATTCCTTTCTCTTTATTTCTTGTATATCTCTTGTAGATTATTGGTCTGTGGTTAATTGTATTTCACATATACCAAGCTACATTTATAGCAATCTATTTTAAATTGATGGTTGCTTAAGTTCAAACACATTCTAAATTCACTACAGTTTTTACTCACTTTCTCCACATTTATGATATTGTCATCTTAAAACTATTTTGTGTGTATATAGCCCTTCAATTTACTGTTGTAATTATACATCATCTTTCTACTTTTCCCTTTAATTTTTGTACTACCTTTATACAAGGGCGGGCTGATAAATTTTGCCTCCACTTAAATAGAAAATGAAGAGGAAAATATATTTTAATGCAAAAAAAAAAAAAGAAAGAAATATACCTACATCATTTACTTTCAAAGCTGTGTAACTAATTTTTCTATAAAATAATCACACACTTTACAATACACTTCCACAATCTTCATGAAGTTGATCATTTGCAGTCACAGGCCTTCCACATCGTGGTTTGTCACTCACATCTGCTGCCCCACTTCTCCATCTCTGAACTGCCTCACCCAGCATCTTACTGTCCTCAGGTAAGCACACTGTCACCATAAACAGCTTGCATTCATCTATGAATTTCAATTGGAAGAATTTTCTCCACTCTTAACAATTCAATAAGAACATGATGTTTGAACCAAACATCTGAACACTCTTCCATTTAAATGTGCACTGGGTGAAAAATGTAAGCATCTTCAAGGTTACAAATGATGGAGGGGAGATACCACGTGACTACACAGAACTGGGTATATCCAGATATGTCTAATGTAACAAAACACAGTGGATGCAAAATCTATCAGCTCACCCTCATAGATGGTTGATCCACTGTTTTTATTAAGTGTTAGGCTTTGTTGGTGAGAATATTTTTCTTTCCTGTATTTGCTTGTTAATACATTTGATCTTTTCTACTTAACAAAGTCCCTTTAACATTTCTTGTAATACAGTTTTGGTGGTAATAAATTCCTTTAGCTTTTTCTTGTCTTTCAATCTGAAATGGTCTCTTGTAGGTGGAATATGTGTAGGCACTTTTTTGTTTTGTTTTGTATCCATTTAGCCACCCTATGTCTTTTGGAAGATCTTTATCTCTCCTTTGATTCTAAATGATAGCCTTGCCAGCTAGAATAATCTTGGCTGTATGTCATTGCTTTTCATCACTTTGAACATTTTGTTCCAATTCCTTCTGGCCTGCAAAGTTTCTATTGAGAAATCAGCTCATACTTGTATGGGAGCTCCCTTTTATATAACTAACTGCACTTCTCTTGGTAATTTTATGATTCTCTCTTGTCTTTAAAGGTTTGGCATTTTAATTGTGATGTGTCTTGGTGAGGACCTCTTTGGGTTCATCTTGTTTGGGACTCTCTGTACTTCCTGGACTTGTATGTCAATTTCCTTCCCCAGGTTAGGAGAGTTTTCAGTCATTATTTCTTCAGATAAATTTGAAATCCCTTGCTCTCTCTCTCGTCTCTCTCTGGTACTCTTATACACAAAAGTTGGTACACTTAATATTGTCCCAGAAGCCCATTAAACTATCCTCATGTGTTTAAATTTTTTCTTTTTGCTGTTCTCCACTATCTTGTCTTCCAGATCATTGACTTGAACCTCTGCTTCCTATAATCTGTTGCTCATTCCCTCTATCATATTCTTCATTTTAGTTATTATATTCTTCATTTCTGACTGCTTACTTTTTATTATTCTGCCTCTTTGTGTAAGTTCTGAGTGCATCGAGCATTCTTATAATCAGCATTTTGAACTGTATCTGGTAGATTGCTTGTCTCCATTTAAGTTTTTTCCTAGATTTCTATCCTGATTCTTTAGTTTGGGACATGTTTTCTTTGCCTTCTCATTTTGGCTAACCCTGTGTTTATTTCTTATGTATTTGGTAGATACACTATAACTCAGTCTTGGCACAGTGGCCCTATGTAGTAGGTGTAATATGAGGCACAATGACACAATTTCCCTGTTCACCTGAGCAGAGTGCTCCAGGGACTTCCCTTGTTTGGGTCGTTGGTGATCTCATGTTGTAGTTTAGCGTTCACTGCTGTTGGCATGTTAGTGGCAGGGCTGACCCTCAGGCTGTCTGGCTATGAGGACTGGCTGGTAGTACAGGGGCTGACTCCTCAAAGCAGGAGTCACTTTAGAAGGGTTCTGGTTCCAGCAGAGTCCACCCTTCAGGTGTGTCATTTGTGGAGATGGTTGGGTGCTGCTCAGTTTTCTGAAACTGGCCAGTAGTGTGTTGGCTCTGGAGCCTCTTGGGAGTGACTCCAGTGCAGGCCCAGGTCAGCCACTGTTTGTGCCCATCTTGGGGCCACTGAAGAGCTACAAAGTGATCTGCAATTGGTTGCCACTTGTGCTGGGCTTGGAGCCATTTGGAAAAGGCTACACTGTGAACCAAGACCAGCTGCCACTAGTGCTAGATTTGGGACCCCTTGGTGGACTACTCAATGTGAGCTGAGTTTTGCTGAACAGACAGGCACATAGGCTTGGAGCCACCTCATGAGAGTTACAATACAAGATGAAACCAGCTACCACTTATGGCAGGCTTGGGTTGCTTAGGTACAGGGCATGCCACATCCAGTCACTGTGGTTTGTGGATCTTTGAGAAATTTTAAGAAAGCCTGCAGTGTTAGCTGAAGCAAGTCACCTGTGTGGAAAAGTCACTGGAAGCACCTTGGTTCAGGTGTAGTTGGCTGAAACAGTCTCAGGGTTATCACCAGAGCAGAGAGAACACTTAGTTTAATGCAGAGCTCAGAAATGGTGCCTGTCTGAGCCTGCTGGCTAGGGTGGGGGAAGCTTCAACAAAGAAGCAATGGTGCCTGCCAGCACTTCTATCCCCACAGAGTACCATCCTGATGCCTGCCCCTCCAACCCTCTCCCTGAAGCTAGTCAATTAATTCAGTTCCTCCCCATATGTCTCTTGCCATTTTTGAAGATGGTGCCCCTGCATTGGAGCCTAGAACAAGTGAGTCTGTAAGGATGCGAGTCCAAACATGGCCTCTCAAGAGAACTCCCAGGCCAACAATAGCCTTCCATAAAACCAGATGGAATCCTTGTTGCAATAAAATGTTTTAGGGACACCTCTTCCCAGCACTGGTGTTTCTAGCTGGGGAGGGCTGTGTGGGACTAGGACCCCTTGCTCCTCAGAGGCTACCTCTACAGCTAAGACACCCCTTTCAATTCTAAATTGCAACCTGCCTATTCCATGTCTCTGCCCATCCTATCAATCTGATTTCTTGTTTATATCTTTAGTTATAGAACTTCTATTCAGTAGGTCTTCAGGGGATTCCCACTGATGGTTGTTCTATAATTTAACTGTAATTATGATGTGGTCATGGGTGGAGGTGAGCACAGCATTTACCAACTCTGCCACTTTGAAGATGGAGATCTTAGCTTTCTTGCTGGAAGTCAGCTGATGACTGCTCTCAACTCACATTTCCTTCCACAGGACCTCCTCCATCTTCAAATCCAGCAATAGATAATCTTTTTCTTGAGGCATCCCCATATAACTTCCTGTAACTGGTTCTTACAATTAAATTTACAGTATTTAATTTACCCAATAACTGTATTCAGTATTGCTTATCAAATACCTCAAAGTATGCCTAACAAAATTAAAGCCCCAAATATTAATGACAGAGATTTTGAAATGAGCTTTTTCTTAGAAAGAATCCTATCTTAAGATCATTTAAGATGACAGTTTTCTTGGGACTGATACAAACTTCCTGGAAACACTGGACCAGCATTAATATAAGTCTGAAGCATTCAGGTAATGCTAACTTTGAATAAAGTCTAACGGAAAAACCTTTCCTATTATGCTAGATTCTTAATAATACTTGAAAGAGGCCCTATTCTATTCAAAGTCTTTCCTTCATCATCCATAACTGACTTAATGACAACTACCCTAAAAGAAACTGAACAAAATGAGAAATTTCTAATAGCTTGAGAACGTAAATGGATTTGCACTATTTTCTTTAAGACCATGCTTTAAAAATTTGTTTTCTTAAAAGCTATTAATTCTTGATTTATTTTACCAAAACCAAAAAAAAAAAAAAGAAAGAAAAAAAATAAATGAATAAAACTTCTGAACTGGAGAAAGCAAAATTAAAAAAAATCACATGCCTTGAGAATTGTCTACCAGTTTAAGCTAAAAACCCACCTGGCCTCATCTATTAAAATTATATATTCTCTATTTTTTAAACGGTCTCTCTTGAAACAATGCTTTGTCTCCTTGATTAAATTAGACATAATTGAAAGTTGAGGTTATCCAAAACAAATAAGAAGATTAAAACTCAGCTAAAAATGAGACAGCATCTAAAATTAAATTGTCACAAAGAGGCCAAGTACAGAAAAACAGGAAGATATTTGGTTTTTGCTAAACAGACGTAAAAAGGAAAAAAAGTCAACATAGACAGATATTTAGACTTCAAAACTACATAAATAAGGCAAAGTGACTAAATCCAAACAATTTGGAAACATATCCAAAATGAGACAATTTATATTTTAATGGTTATTTCTAGGAAAAAAATGTACTGGTTTTGAATAGATATAGTTTTTATTTTAGAAGTTTATATGAACAACTAAGGCCATATATAAAATAAAATAAGGTAAAGGTGTTAGTAGAACTAGGCTCTAGTATACTGTTTTAACTTTAACATTACAGAACTGTCAGATTTAACTATTTTATTTTCTTCTTCTGAATCCCTTTTGACAAACTTGCTTCACATCTGTCCCAATCCTATTTTTTATTATAAAAATATTTGTTTTAATGTTAGACTTACTGGGGTGACATTGGTTAGCAAGAACTACATAGGTTCCAGGTGTACAATTCCACAGAGCATCGTCTATTTGTTGCATTATATATTCACCACTCAATGTTAGTTTTCCTAATCCTATTTTTTAAAATTTCCCAAATAAACAAGAGAAAAAAAGAAAGCTCAGTAGAAACCAGCACTACACCCAGAATGAGTAAAACAAATTAACCTAAAAGAGCACATGGTCAAGAACAGCTCAACTTCCATTTAAAAAAAAAAAAGGAACACCTGATTATTAGAACGGACACTAGCAACTCAAATATCAACCTGAGGCATAAGCACTTCCTAAAATAATTCTCCTAGGACTGCGGACCCTAGACATTTATTAGTATTCTCTTTTTAATCTGCAATTTTAAAAAAATGGAACCTAAGCCAGAACATTACATTTCAATACAATCAAATATCAATGTGAGTTCAGTAGAAATTTTAGACAACAGTAATACCACTAAAATTCTCCTTGATTTGCAAATCAATGAAATGCCTGACTTATTCTGGATCTGGTCAGAGCACTTATTTGGTAAGCCTACAATATGAGAAGTATTTAACTTTTTCTTAAAAAAGAAAAAATTTCAACTACATTACTGCCACATTTTAAACCTGAATATCTCTAACGCTTGCATTTCCCACTTATTTACCAAAATTAAGCTAATCAATAATATATTAAGTTTTCTCAATACTATAGGTTGAAACCTCCTGGATTAGAAATGTTTAAAGTACTCTAAATAAGAGTTACACAATGGTAGTTTCCCTATCCTTTAAAATAAGAGTGGCAATTTGAAATATTAGTATATGGAATTTTTAACAAGTTTTTTATAAACCGTTCAATAAGAGAGGGTGTGGTCTTTATCATTTACCTTTAAAAGTAGCAGCACTATCTGAAATACTACTTCCCTAATGAACTGGAGATTTTTAATCAAGTTTTCTTTTTTTTTTTTTTTCTTTTTTTTTTTGCTTTTTGGTACATGGGTAGCTCCCTGACTGGGAATCGAACCCAGGCCACAGTGCTGACAGCGCCAACGCCGAAGCCTTAAGCCACTACACCATCAGGGAACTTCTAATCAAGTTTTATAATACCACTTCAGGTGTATGTTCCATAGCAGTGATCGGGATATTTTCATGTTTACCTCTATTTGCCACAATTACATCACTAGCTTTATAATTAAGGAATACATTAATCTTAAAGACTCTTATTCTTATTCTAGCCCTTGTATCTCTTCCTTTTGTGCCCTAGCACAGTATTTAACCCCAGCTAAGAATTTTAGACATTGCATTAATTCTTTCAAATCACATATTTGAAAGATTATTGTTCTTGGCACAAAATGATTCATTTTTTTACTTTTATTGTTGAATTTATTGTGTGACATTGGTTAGGAAAAATTACACAGATTCCAGGTGTACAATTCTACAATACATCATCCATGTGTTATTATGTTTTCATTACCCAGAGTCAGTTCTCTTTCTATCACCATATATTTGAGACCCTGTTCCTTCTCTCCCACTACCCTGCCTCCATACCCTCAGATAACCATTAAACTATTGATTGTGTCCATGAGATTTTGTTTCTTTGTTGCTTTCAACTTTGTGTTCAATATATGAGTGAAACCATATGGTTCTTGGTTTTTTTCTGTCTGGCTTATTTTGCTTTGCAAAATGTTGTTACAAATGGCCCTATTTCATCTTTTCTTATGGCTGAGTAATATTCCATTGTGTATACGTACAACAGCTTCTTTATCCAGTCGTCCACCAAAGGACACTTTGGCTGTTTCCATGATTTGGCCATTGTGAACAATGCAGCAACACTGTTCTCAGGTGGGTTGGGGGCCAAGTGGCAACAAGAGTGGAGGCGAGAGCAGCTGAAACCCTGTAAGACCGTGAGCGAGCTAGACTAAGCAGCAGTGTGCTGGGGCCCAGCTGGAGCACTGCATCCTGGGTGGGTTAGAGGCTGAAGGAAGCATCTGAACAGCCCCTTGGCAAGAAAAGGGCCCCCAGTTGCAGCATCCACAGGTCGGCTCTGGTCAAGTTTGAAACTGAAAGTCGGCTGCTGTAAAAATGCTGAGATGCTGAAACATGGTCCTGGGTGAAACACAGGCTCAGGAGAAGAAAGGCTGAGCAGGCAGTGGGCACTGGGCCCCCAACATGATCACAGCCCACTCTCAGCTTTACTTGTAATCCCAACCCCTGCCTTTACTGAGGAACAGACTAGTGTTGCAGCAGAGTCAGCAACCAGGGGAGCTACTGCAGGAAACAAAGCAGCTGCACTGCCCCCAAACCCAGGCAGAATCAGAGACACTGAGCCTGGCTGCTTCCCCTAACTTTCTCCCAAAGTTTGCCTCCCCACCCCCAAAGCCACCTACTGTCTGCTCTATAGCCAGCTGGATACCACCGAGGAGCTCAGGAAAACTCCAAAAAACATCCACAGCAGCTTTTTCCTGCACTGATGTCAAAGCCACAGCACACTATTGCCCACCACATTTTCCAAAAAAGGAAGCACATTGAGACCAAGGCAACTGGATCAAAAGAAAAGAAGCCAACCTTGCAGGGAAACTTTCAGAGATAGCAATTCAAATAATCAAGAGAAAAATGTTGGAAAATACTACAGCAATACCAACTGGAAAGAGGAAGAGGAAAGGGTAGGGGGAGTGGGAGGTGGAGGGGAAGGAAGGAAAGGGAAGGGAAGGGAAGGGAAGGGAAGGGAAGGGAAGGGAAGGGAAGGGAAGGGAAGGGAAGGGAAAGGAAAAAAGCAAAGAAAAAAAAAAGAAAAGACCTCTCTACATCTACCACAGGAGAAACCCTCATGCCCAGAAAAAAAGAACACACCAACTACAATGTGTATGTTAGGATTCAAAGCTGCTCAAAAAGAAAATGAAAAATTTCCAGAGAAAGAACTTATACATCTGGAAATACATGATCTAAGTGACACAAAATACACATTCTTAAAACACTCAGAGAACTGAAATAATGCTAGCAGAGTACTGTGACCCAGACAAATGATCTCAGACAGGAAATCTGGGAACAAAAGGAACATTTTAACAAAGAAATTGAAAACAAAAAAGAATCAAATAGAAATTCAAGAGATAATGCAATAAAAGAACTGAGAAATAAACTAACTAGCAGAGGAAATAGGGCCGCCCAGATGGAGGAAAGATTAGTGATATTGCAGATTGGAACATGGAAACAACACAAATAAGACAGGACTTTAGAGTCAGAAGAACTGAAAAAACTCTTCAAGAACTATCTGACTCCACTAGAAAAAAAACAGAATAATAGGAAGAGTAAAAGGAGCAGAACAAAACTCTACAGAGAGCCTTCCTTAAACAAACAGTAGATGAGAACTTTCCAAATTCAAGAAGAAAATAGGTCCCCTAACTATCTGGATCCTAGCAGATCTTCTCCAAGACACATTATACTGAAAATGTAAAAAAATCAAAGACAAAGAGAAAATTTTCAAGGCTAATAAACCTATATAACCTTTCAAGAAAAGCCCATCAGGCTATCATCAGACTTCTCAGCAGAAACTCTACAAGGCAGGAGGGAGTGGAATCAAATATTCAAAATGTTAAAGACAAAATTCCAGCCAAGAATAAATTATCCAGCAAAATTATCCTTCAGATATGAAGAGGAATAAAAACCTTTTCAGACATACAGAAGCTGAGGGAATTTGACAGCATGAGGCTGGCATTTCAAAATTACCAAAGAGGCTCTTCAACCTGAAAAATAAAAATAAATAGGAAAGAGCTGGGACAACATAAATAAAAAATAAAATAAAAAAAGGGAAGAACGTAACGGTCATAGAAAATCCTCATATATCATCACCCTAAATGTAAACGGACTGAAATGATCAATAAAAAGGCACAGAGTAGCACACTAGATAAAAAACAAAACCCATCCATATGCTGTTATATTCAAGAAACACATCTCAGCCATAAGGACAAACACAGACTCAGATTGAAAGGGCAGAAAACAATGGAATCCAGAAAAAAGCAGGAGTTGTCATACTGATATCTGACAAAACAGACTTCAGGATAAAAAAAGTAACGAGAAAAAGATAGATATTTAATAGTCATAAAAGGAACAATACAACAACAAGAAGATAAGACACTCATTAATATATATGCTGCTAATCAGAAAGTGCCAAAATTTACAAACCAATTACTAATAAATATAAAAGAAAAAACTGACAAACACAATTACAGTAAAAGACCGAAACACACCCTTAACAACATGGGCAGATCATCCAAACAGAAAATAAACAACAAAATATCAGCTTTAAATAATATATTATAGCAATTGGACATAATTGACATTTATGGGACACTTCATCCAGAGCACATGGAACATTCTCAAGGATAAACCATATGCTGAGACAGAAAACTAGCCTCAGTAAATTCAAGAAGATAGAAATCATACCAAGTATATTCTCACACCACAAAGCATTGAAATTGGACATCAACTGCAAAAAGAAAGCCAAAAAAAAAAAAAAAAAATCACATATATATGGAAATTAAACAACATCTTATTTAAAAATGACTGGATCAAAGAAGAAATAAAAGAAGAGATTAAAAATATATATAAACTAATGAAAATGAAAATACAATGTATCAAAATTATTGGGATGCAGCAAAAGCAGTAATAGAAGGAAATTTACATCATTACGGGCCTATCTCAAGAAACAAGAAAACTCACAAGTAAACATTCTAACATTCCATCTTAAAGGACGAGAAAAAGAACAAAAAACTCAAAGTCAGCAGAAGGAAAGAAATAACAAAAATTAAAGCAGAGTTAAATGAAATTGAGAACAGAAAGACAAAAGGAAAAATTAATGCAAAAACCAGCTGGTTCTTTGAAAAAAAAAAAAAAATCAATGAAATTGACAAATCCCTGACTAGGCTAACCAACGGTTAAAAAGAAAGAACACAGACAACCAAAATTAGAAATAAAAGGGGAGAAATTATGACTAATACCATAGAAATACAAAGGATCATAAGAAAGTATTATGAAGGACTATAAGCCACCAAATTTAAAAACCCTGAAGAAATGGACAAGTTTCTAGAAACATATAGTCTACCTAGACTGAACCAAATAACTGGATAATTTAAATAGACCAATCAACAGTATACAAATTGAAACAATCATCCAAAATCTCCCCAAAGGCAAAAGCTCCCAGATCAGACAGTCTCACCAAAGAGTTTACCAAGCATTAAAGAAGAATTAGTGTGTATCCTCCTCAGACTCTTCCAAAAAATTAAAGATGAGGCAATACTTCCCAACTCATTCTACAAGGCCAACATTACCCTAATACCAAAGTTCGGTAAAGACAACACAAAATAAGAAAACTATAGACCAATATCTCTGATGAACACAGATGCAAAAATCCTAAACAAAATATTAGCTAATACAATAATGCATGAAAAAGATTGTAGACCATGACCAAGTGGGATTCATCTCATGAACACAAGGATGGCTCAACATATGTAAATCAATGAATATGATACACCACATAAACAAAAGATAAAAACCATGTGATCATATCAATTGATGCAGAAAAAGCATTTGACAAGATACGACATCCACTTATAATCAAAATACTGAATAAAATGGGTATAGAAGGAAAGCACCTCAACATAATAAAGGCCATCTATGACAAACCCTCAGCTAATATCATACTGAATGGGAAAAAGCTGAAGCCCATTTCCCTAAACCCAAGAACAAGATAAGGATGCCATTGTCCTCACTGCTACTCAATACAGTAATAGAAGTTCTAGCCAGAGCAATCAGGCAATAGAAGGGATTAAAAGTATCCAAATCAAAAAGAGAAGTCAGACTGTCACTATTTGCAGGTGACAAGATCCTTTACATAGAAAATTCCAAAAAATTTCTTCACCAGCAAACTATTAGAAACAATACATGAATATAGTAAAGTTGCAGGATACAAAATCAATGTACAAAAATCAATTGTATTTCTATACAAAAACAACAAATCTTGAGAAAAGAAATGAGAGAATCAATACCTTTTGCGATCGCAACAAAAAGAATAAAATACCTAGGAATTAACAAAGAACACACTATTAAAAGAAATTAAAGAGGATGCCAAGAAATAAAAAGATAATCCTGACTTCATAGATAGGAAAACTTAGTTAACAACTGTTTAAATGGCCATATTACCCAAAGCAATATACAAATGTAATGTAATTCCCATCAAAATCCCACAAACACACTTTCACGAAATAGATTTTAAAATTATCAGATTTGTATGGAACCACAAAAGACCTTGAATAGCCAAGGCAATACTACATAAAAAGAATAAGGCTGGAGGCATCACATTCCCCAATTTCAATCTATACTACAGTGTTAATGATCAAAACAGCTTAGTATTGGCAGAAAAACAAACTCACAGACCAATGGAAGTGAGTTGAAAACCCAGAAATAAACCCACAAATACATGAATGGGAGATAAAAACACCAAATGGGAAAAAGAAAGCCTCTTCAGTAGATGGTGCTAGGGAAAAAGACATGCAAAAGAATGAATCTGAGCTATGAACTGTCACTATAAACTAAAATTAATTCAAAATAGATTAAAGACTTCCACATAATACCTAAAACAATAATCTCTATAGAAGAAAACACTGGTACTAAACTTACAGACCTTGGGCTCAAGGAGGACTTCATGATCCTGACCTCAAAGGCAAGGGAAGTAAAAGCAAAAATGAATCAATGAAACTATATCCAACTAAAAAGCTTCTGCACAGCAAAAGAAACCATCAACAAAGAGCCAACCAAATGGGAGAAAATATTTGCAAACAACACATCTGATGAAGGACTAATATCTAAAATATATGAAGAACTCATAAGACTCAATAACAAAAAAGCAAACAACCCAATTAAAAAGTGGGCCGAGGACCTGAACAAATACTTCACCCATGAAGGCATACAAATGGCTAACTTCATTAGCTATTAAGGAAATGCAAATGAAAACCACAATGAGATACCACCTCACACCTGTCAGAATTGCTATCATCAACAAGACAAGGAATAACAAGTGCTGGACAGGTTCTGGAGAAAAAGGACGCCTTGCACATTGCTGGTGGGAATGCAAATTGGTATAACCACTATGGAGGACAGTATGGAGGTTCCCAAAAAATTGGGAATGGAAATACCATATGACCCAGCAATCTCCCTTCCGGGTATCTACCCCCCAAATTTGAAAACCTTAGTCTGAAAAGACTTATGTACCCTAATGTTCATTGCAGCGCTGTTCTTGGTGGTCAAGTCATGGAAACAACCAAAGTGCCCTTAGACAGATGAGTGGATAAAGAAGCTGTGGTACATATACACAATGGAATATTATTCAGCTATAAGAAAAGATGAAAATACTGACATTTGTGACAAAATGGATGGACCTTGAGATTATCATGATAAGCGAAATAAACCAGACAGAAAAAAACCAAGAACCATATGACTTCACTCATACGTGGACTATAAAACTGAAAGCAACAAAAAACCTAAAAACTCATGAACACAATCAATAGTTTTATTGGTTACCTGAGGGCAAAGGGGCAGGTCATGGGGCGGGGGGAGGTCAAATATATGGTGATGGAAAAAGAACTGCCTTTGGATGGTGAATACATAATGCAACACATAGATAATGCACTGTAGAATTGTACATCTGGAACCTATGTAATTTTTGCTAACCAATATCACCCCAATGAATTTAACAACAACAACAAAAGAACAAGGAAAGTATCTTGTCTTACTTATCCCTAATGCCTAGCAAAGCTATGCAAATTTTAAGTCTTCCTATCCTTAATCATTAAAGATTAATTACATTTGTTATATATATCTGGCATGTTCTAGGCTGGGAACAAGAAATAAGATACTTTTCTTGACCTCGAGAAATTTACAACATACAAGAAGAAATACATGTGGGACATGGGAGGATTCACAGGGAGCAAGGGTTCAAGTTTATAGGCAAGGAAGATTGATGAGAACTTCTCAGAAGAGTTGCCTTGAAAACAAGTAGGTATTTCACAGGTGGAAAAGAGGTTAGGAAGAAGAGAGCATACCAGGCAAAGAAAACAACAAGAGCAGAAATATGGAGCAAAAAAGACATGCCATGTTTAAAAAGCTGTGATGTAGTCAGTATGGTACAATCAGAGGAGAAATGACACAAACAAGATAAAAAGTTGATTAGCATATCCCAGAAGAATTCCAGGATGCAGATTTCTAAACACCTGGTAGAACCTAACCATCTATTTATGAGTTCTTCCTACAAAAAAATTTTAAGCAACCTACTATATACCAGAGTCTTTATTTTTATGATCTCTTTTGATCATTACTATAGCCCTACAAGACAGGTATTTTTATACTCAATTTATAGAGAAGGCCCAAAAACATTAAGTTATTTACTCCCAAGAACAGAGTAATGACAGCTGGGACTCCAGCCTGGCACATCTGAACCCATGTAGTCCATCCTATTAATTCCTATGCTATCACCATTTTCAAATGTTTCCAAATCTCTTTTGACCACACACACATTTCAATCTGGCAAGACATACGGGTCTACAATGGAAACAATAGTTTCATGCATGGCTTTTATTCTCTTCCTTTAAAAGAAAAAGTCTGATTGTAGTTTTTAAGGAGGAGCACGTGGTCAGTAGTGCCAGTGCTGCTAATAAGCCATGTAGAATGAGGACAGAGAGTCTGCCTTTGTATTGAACCTTCTGTAGGTCCTTGGTGGCCCTGGGGAGCAGCACCATGGCGGGGGGTGGCAGAAGTTGGACTGGAGATGGAGGAAAAACATTAAAAACAGCAAACTTAGAGATCTGTCTCAAGGAATTGCTTCACACCCGCTGGGGACTAAGGCAGAAGAAGCTACAGAGGAAGCATAATCAAGAAAGATGTGAGTTTTGTTTTGTTTGTTAAACATGAGAAAAAAACTATCCCTAGCTTTTGGAAGCATAAATAAAAAACAAATCGTTTGACATTCAAGGTCCTCATAATCTTAATGATCATTATAATATTACTTCCTGCTTTTGTTCCATAAAAAAAGCCTAACTCAGCTACACCAAATTACTAAATTTTCCCCAGAATGCTGGATTTTTTTTTTCTTTTATTTCTTTTTATATACGATTTGTTTTCCTAAAATGCCCTTCCATCTTCTTGCCTACCTGGCAAACTCATCCTCAATGCTGAAGACTTTGTTCAAGCATACTTCATCTATGAAGCCCTTCTACCCACACCCAACATTTTATTAAGAGTTTACAAGAGGCCTGTCTGGAAAAAAATCCAGCCGTTTTCAATATAACACTGTTATATTACATGACTGGACACTTTCCAGAAAGCCCTCATATTTTACAATAAGCACCCATATATCTACCATTTGGATTCTACCATTAGTATTTTTTTATACTTGCTTTAGCATATACAAGGTCTGCAATTAAGTTTGTGAACTTGCCACCATGCGCTTATGTTGGCAGCACTATACAAACAACTGGGTAAGGTTTCATAACCTTGGTATATCTGTGTCTCACAGCTGTGTTCATGTCGATGTGTGGTGCTGTCTTCCTGAATGGGGTTCATTACTGTTGTTGTCCGTTTTTGTGTGCCATCACAAGAATTTTGGAGCCAGAATTAGAGCAACAAACATACATTAAATTTCTTGTTAAACTTGGCAAGAATGGAAGTGAAATCAGCACGTTAGTCCAAATTTATGGGGATAATGTCATGAAAAAAAATGGCAGTGTACAAAAGGATTAAACATTTTTCTGAGGAGGGAGAAAACATCACTGATGAAGAGAGGTCAGGGAGGCCAGTAACAAGAACTGACAAAAATATCGAAAATTTGTTGCATTGTGCATCAAAATCATCAGCTGACGGTGAGAAGCATAACTGACCAAGTAAACATCAATAGAACAAAAATTAGAAAAATCTTAACTGAAAATCTTGGCATGAGAAAGATGTGAACAAAAATGGTCTCAAAGGAACTCACCAATGAACAAAACAAAGGAGAGTCAAAGTTTGTGAAGACCTTCTGGAGAAGCAAGATGATGTTTCTGGCCCTGTTATCATTGGTGATGAAACATGGGTATACCAACACGACCCTAAAACAAAACCTCAAAGTGTGTAATGGATGTCAGCCAATTCTCCACCACCAAAAAAGTTCTGTCAGTCCAAATCAGGAGTCAAAACAATGTTGCTAACATTTTTTAATATCAGAGGGATTGTTCTTTATGAATTTGTACCAACTGGACAGTCAACTATTATTTGGAAGTGCTCAAAAGGCTGCATGAAAAAATTAGATGAAAGCAACTTGACCTTTTTGCCAACAACTCATGGCTCTTGCATCATGCCAATGCATCAGCTCATATGGTACTGACTGTGAGGGAGTTTTTAGCCAGTACACCAATAACTGTATTGGAACATCCTCTCTACTCACCTGATCTGGCCCCCAATGACTTTTTTCTTTACCCAAAGATAAAGAAAATATTGAAAGGAAGACATTTTGATGACATTCAGGACATCAAGAATAATACAAAGACAGCTCTGATGACATTCCAGAAAAGGAGTTCCAAAATTGCTTGGAAGGGTAGACTAGGTGCTGGCATTGATGCACAGCTTCCCAAGGGGAGTACTTCAAAGGTAATTGCAATGATATTCAGCAATGAGGCATGTAGCACTTTTTCTAGGATGAGTTTGTGAACTTAACTGTCAGACCTTGTACCTACCATAGATTCTTTCCTAATACATGCCTCCATGCATTTCTTTTTGGCACCACCGCATACTGTACTCATTTCTATGACTGAATTTCTACGTACTACAAATACGTGTTTACATGTCTATCCCTACTTTGAGACCGTGAGTTCCTTTAAAGTTTCACTTGGCTTATGTATGCATGGCTTCAAGAATACAGACTGGCATAGAGAAATTTACTATGAGAGAATATGAAATAAATAAATTCTGATCACATATTAAATATTTTATCTAATATTCAAGTAACAATAGCAGAAAAACATTTATTTTCCTCCAATATATAATACTTTTCTTTATATGTTGGCAGTCCAGGAGCAACTTTCCAGCTGAACAGCAACAAAGGGGAAATAAACTTTGCACCACTACGACAGTTGATAGAGAAGGAAACTAAGTTCCTTTTGCTTTGGGAGGAAAGCAGACAGATTTCTTTCTACATTAAGTGTCACACACATGAAAAGATCTTCCTGTAGACCCCAACCAAATTTATAGATACTATGCACCTCATAGGTTAACCACTTCTGTTCCAACCTATAGTTATTTCTAAGAAACCATCTCTTCAGGAGATAATTATGTAAGTTCTTGCTCAGAAAAGATGATTTTAACAGTATACAATGGATTTACAATAGACAACACAGGAAAGAATGGAAGATAAAATAAATGGAGATTTCTTTCCATTCGGTTAAAAGAAATGATTCTTATATAGTGGGCCTTGGGGGTGGTGGTGGTAGAGGGAAAAGGACACTAAACATCTTAAAAAATAAAAACAAACAGACAAATTGGAAGAATCACTGTTGGAAATTAATGAATTTAATATGAGCATAAGGGAAAACAGTACTCAGTGACAATCTTTTAAATTATGATGAAAATATTTTCTTTCCAGATGATTAGACTCTTAAATGCTTCCCTAGAAAAGAAGTATTTTCTACAAAGTCCTCTGTATAACTGCCGTTCAGAACACCAACTGCCTATCATGACACAGCAACCAAGAAGCATGAGGCTTGTGTTGGGGACAGTCAACTTATAATTTCCTGCTATACTTTCTCAATTCATAGGATGATGAAATGACCTAGTGTTGCAATGCATTTATGGCTTTAGGTAAAAACACAGGGCACTGAAGACAGAAGTAGCCAAAGAGAGTAGTGCTCAGCAGGAAGTTGTTCCTACAAAGGAAATTACAGTTTCTAAGATGAAGAGGAAGTCAAGAGGGAGAATTAAGTGTCTTAAGAACTTGAGAAAATACTGAAGAAACTACTTGTAGTCTCAAATATAGTTAAAACATTTAGTATATTCAGGTTATCATTAATTATAAAATTGAAATTTTGCCAATACAGTTTGGGGTAAAGCTCACACACAAAAGTCAAATCATGTGTACATTAACTATCTCTTAGGAGCTGCCTCTTTCCTTCTCTATTACCTGCAGAAAACTTTTCTGGGAAATATCTGATGATGATATGAACTGAAAGGAACAGAGGAAAAACACTCTATTCATCTGCACCTACACCTTGTACAATCTTGGTAACATTTCTCTTTATTTTATGAAGTCCTGCAATGACCTCTTCTTTCCCCCAGTAACCTTCTAGTCTCTACATAATAAATGCTAGTCTCTACATAATAAATGGCTAACTTCTAAAGTTTATTTCCACTTGCCCATGAAGTATATCCTAGTTACAGAGAACATTTTACCAGTCAGTTCTTTGTCATTATGAAATCATCCAAACTATCATTTTTAGTTTAATATAACTTTCATAAGACCTAAACAACCTCTGGAAGAAGTTGTTTCTATTCCCTTCACCTGTTGACATTAAAAACTCAGTAGGAACTTAATATCTCACCTACTCATCTAAGTTTAAAAAAATTTTTATCATGTCCAATTCTTTTCCTGATGCTTGGAAATATTTACAGAACAGATCTTCCCACCACTAAACAAGAAACTGGGTATTGCATGAATGTTTTTAGTCAATAATAGGCTTTATAAATACTTAATAGTGGTATTAATAAAAAGGAGACTATTAATTTTTCATAAAGACTACACATGACTTTCTTTCCTGTGTACAGAAAGTTAAGCATGAAGTATATGACACGATGCTACTTTTCTATTTACATTAAGACCCAGCATGTTCACCTCTGTAAGACAATGTGAGACACAAAGGATCTGCTTTTTATTGTAATTACCAAAATCTTGTTTTAATGTTAATTATTTTACTATAAATAGTCTGCACTCAGGAGAGGGATCTCCCTAGCAAAACCATTTATATGACTTCTCAACTTCTGTCTCTGTTAGCAATCACTGATATTCATCATCTTACAATTTCTAATTTGGCTTATGAGTCGCTGTGTTCTTATGATCTGCATCTTCATTCTTTCCCTGTTTTTCTCCAACTAGCATTTCACAAATCCTCACTTTCATTCACTGAACAAATACTTGCTAAATTCCAAGTACTCTTGCTAGATCTAGATGATGCTGCTACAACACTAAGACTCAGGCTAGTTACAGACAGGAAATATTCTATTACAACGTAGTATACTAAATACTATGAGAAGAGTAAGGACTAAGTGCTATAAATAATGTAAGAAGGGCACAAAGCCAGACCTAACCAAAAGCCTCAAAGAAGGTTCCCAGAGAAAAAGACAGGAGGCTTTTGGTGATGAAGATGAACATGTGAATATACACCAAGGGTCAGGGGTAGAATTTCTTGCCAGTTATTAAACTTCATTATATTCCCATATTCCCATTGACTTAACTATGTGGGTTTACATAACAATGTACACTATTATTCCCTTCAACTGCTATTCACAAATTTTGTATTATTAATAGTTCTCTATTGCTATATAACAAGTTACCACAAACTCAGTGGCTTACAGCCACACTCATTTAATAGCTCATAGTTCCACAGGACAGAAATCTTGTACATTTTAACTATGTCCTCTGCTAAGGGTATCCCAAAGCTGAAATCAAGGTATTCCATGGGATGAGTTCTCTGGAGGTTCTGGTGAAAAATCTGATTCTAAGTTCATTTTCTTCCCTGGCAGAATTCAGCTCCTGAGGTCTCCATTTCCTTGCTGGCTGTTGGCTGGGGTCCGCTCTGAGCTCCGAGATACCACCATACTCCATGCCCTGTGGCCCCTTCCAACTGTAAATTAGCAGTAATATGTAAGTCTCCTGCTTCCAAGCTCTGACTTTCTCAGTCTCTAACCTCTAGACACAGATTTAAAGAACTCATGGGATTAGATCAGGCCCACCGAGGATCAACTGTCTTCTGAAAGTCAGCTGTATATAACAAAACCTAATTATAAGAGTAAACTCCATTGCAGTTGCAGTTTCAGCAGTTATGCAGGCTACAGGAGAGAGTGGGGATGTTAGGGGCCATTTCAGAATTTTATCTACCATAATTTATAAAGAAAACACAAAAACTGGCATCAAAATAGTACTTGGAATCAAGGAAGAATTTAATGGCACTAATTACAAATAGGGTACTTAGGTGTTCTCTATATAAGAATTTTATTTTTCAATTCTGACATTGCAATAACCAAAAAATTATAGACAACTCTAATCTTTACAAATGACAGACACATTTATATCTGAATATCTCACTCAACCTCATGTGATGAAACTGAACTAATAACCTTCACCTTCAAAGTACCACTTTCTCAGGTGACCAGGCAGTCATTACTCCAGAATCTCAGCCTTAGCATGATTATTTATTTTTTACTATATATTCTCTTTGACATCAAACTGAACTGAAACTAAATCATCAATAAATATTAACTCACCTACCTCTTTGTTCTCAAGCAAACTGTGTCTAGAACAGGATCACTGAAAACAACTGGTGTCCTAACCTGAACTCCCTGCTATTTTCTTCTTTCTGTCCCTATGCACACTGGCCCCATCCTACATGACGATGAATAAACACCCAACAATGCACTCAGGGTTCTCCACTCAGGAACCACAGCAGCCCCTTATTCCTGTCAAAGTTATCAGAAATCCTCATCCTGGCCCTCAAGGTCAACACTCAGCTAGTCCCTGTGACCCAAACTCATACTTCAAACCCCATCAACCAAATTCACACCACAACTGTCAGCCTCTTAGATACCTAATCTTTCTAATCTCAACCTCAGGCCTCTGCTCAGCAGCTCTCTCAGTCAGACACGCCCTAGCCTTGAAGGGTCAAGATCCACAAAGACTTTCTAATCACTCTCATGCCTCAATCTGCTTCCAGGTCCTCTCTATACCCACCACCTGGAGTAATCCTTATCCTGCTCAGGCTCCTCTCATTTTTTTAATAGGTGCATTGTACCTTTCCCACCACATCAAGAACTCTGTGTGTATATATATAAAGTATACATACATACCATATTTTGCCATGTATAATGCACTCCTGTGTATAATGTGCACCCACATTTTGGGCCCAAGCTTTCAGGGAAAAAAAATCTTTCATTTTAATTTTTTAATTCAAATTTTTATTTGTTTATATTTAGTTACTTGTTTCTTGTATTATAAAGGAATTTTAGCATTCATTTTTTTATGTTACAAGAAATTTTATGTAACAAGTAATTACAAAATACAACAGATACAAGGTACAAGAAATTTTATGTATAAATTTTTTTGCATAAAAAAGATTATCATATTTCAGAGTATTATTTGGCTAACAGATATCATTATTGATTTCTAGAGTTACATTTTTAACTCATAAGCATAAATAAAAGAATTAAAAACATTTATACATATACAGAATTAGTACTGCCCAGGTATAATGTGACTCCTTATTTTTCCCTCACAAATTTGGCAAAAAAAAGTGTGCATTATACATGACAAAATACAGTATATATTCTTTTTCATATCCCTCAGGCTTTTATGCAGCACACACAAAAAGCTAAACAAATAGTTATTTTTTCCCCATAATCAAATCTACTTCTTCAGTCCTAGTCTTTCACTCATTTTTTATAAACTCCTCATCTTACCTTGACTGGAAGAACACTGTCTTTAGAATAGAAATAAATAAAGTAGGCCATTCATTTTGATCTTATAGGAATGAGGTAGTAACATATATAATAGTCCAGAGTTGCACTCAAGTCAATTTACTTAATGTTTAAATTAAATAATATTTAAGTCTCTTAAAATGTGAGTAAATAGAAAACAGATTCTAGGAAAATAAACTACTTCTTCTAAACATTAAGGAAATATAGCAGAAGAAGCTTTAAAGCAGCAAGAGGAATAGAACTTGTAACATATGCAGTTTCATGTGCATTAGAGTGGCTTTGTTTCACAAGTAAATGATGGGAAACTGGACAGTCAACCGACAGAGGAACGGCTAAATGGATGAGAACATCACCACACTCTGGAACATAGCACCGTGGCGGTAAAAAAAAATCAGACTTCCCCAGTTACCATGGAAACATTTGGGCACACTAAACATATACTTTTTGAGTGTGGACCTATACATATGTCAAGTACACTGCCATTTACCTAAAAAGGGTGAGGACTGGATCTTCATTTACATATATTTAAGTCTCTGGAAGAATTTAATAATAGTGTTTGCCTATTCCAGGAAGGGGACTCAGAGTAGATGGTGACAGAAGTGAGGAGGCTTCCAAGGTTTTTGATAGTGTGTGGGCCATGTGAATTCGGTCCCTAAGGAAGCTGGGGCAGAGCTACCTCTGCAAGTACGGGAATGGGGTGAATTAGTCCAGGACTTGTTATAAAGCTGAAGAAGCTGGACACTTCCAAAATTATGCATATATGACTTTACCTAATCTAGTCTCCATGGTACAAGAAAACAAGTTATGCTAGTAATACATCCCAAATATTTGTGAACTCCTTCTTTTATACACAGTACAGACACATACCAGGAGAACATGTCACAGTCTTGCTGTGAGAGCAAATGAGGAGGTGTGCAAGGGAATCTGCTTAGGTGGCATCTGCAGACAGGAGGATGCCCACCCCAGTGAAAGCCATCCAATCCTGCTATTTGAGACAACATGGATGGAGCACATTACACTAAATGAGGTAAGTCAAAGAAAGACAAATACTGTATGATATCACTTATATGTGGAATCTAAAATAGTCAAACTCATAAAAACAGAGAGTAAAAAGGTGGTTACCAGGGGATGAGGGTACACAGGACAGATGTTGTTTAAGGATATAAAGTTACAATGAGTAGTAAATAAGTTCTAGATATCAAACACACAGTATAGTAAATATAGATAACAATAATGTATTATAATCATCAAACTTGCTAAGAGACTAGAACTCAATTATTCCTACCACTAAGAAGAAATAATTATATAATGTGAGAGAATTGCTAATTATCACTACAATATATAATGAGTGCATCAAGTTAATATACTGTACATCTTAAATATACACAAATGTTATATCATTAAAAAAATTAAAAATAAATAAAAACAAAGATGATCCATGTGCATGCAGGCAAAGCTTGAAAACTCACCCGAGACTCTGAGTGTTTGTGGATCCGAGTCAAGCTCTGACCACAAACTCAGAGTAAAAAACAAGAACAACAATAAAAATACTTACTCACTAAAATTGAAGCGACACTTTAATAAACATTTTTGGATTATAAGGCCTGCCTTACCAGAAATGCCACTGAAAAGACTTCTTGAGAAACATGGTATTTAGAAATTCGAATAACTGCCTATAAGATTTGTTACAACTGAAAAAAAAGAAAAATCAAATTAACACTAGGTACTTTCCAAATGAGAATTCTATTTGTGAACTAAAGAGAAACTGGGCCCTGCCAACTAGTAATTAAACAATTTTGAAGAACTAAACAACAGTGAAGTTAGTCCCTCTACACCTTACATGTAAGAAAAATAAAATTTGCTTTTGAAGCTGTAAGATCAAAAACACTGCTCTGCAGATGTTAACTACACTTACTGTGGTGGTCATTTCATAATACATACAAAATAACAAATCATTATGTTATATACCTGAAACTAATATAATATGTCACTTATACCTCAATAAAAAAGTGATAAAAACAAACAAAACGGAAAAACTAAAACACTGCTTGGGGTAATAGCCAAGGTTCTTCTGATAGTTTTAGGCCCAGATTAGGCTAACATTATGGCAATACTCTTAAAGTGAACTTCAACTGAGAGTTGCCAAAAAGTTCAGGCTCCAGAATCTGGGTCAAGGACACTGGAGGCACTGATAGAACACCCGGCTCACAATATCCTTGGCTTGATTGCCAAGAGGGCAGAATCCATGCCAAGAGTCTGGAAGAGACCAGGGTCAGTTTCAAGTCCACACAGATTAAATGTGATCACTTATTATTCTAGTCAAAATGCACAACATACTCTCATCATGAACCAAATGTTTTATTTCATAATTACCTGAAGAACAGTATTTCTATAGGAGCAATAACTGAGCTTAGAGAGCTTATTCCTCCTTCTCCATTAAAACAATGATCCATGTGTATTTAGAACATAGGTTCCGACTTTGAATGAATGCAGTAGACTGTACAGATACATCAGCCATGTTCCTTTATGTCCCCAAAACAGCTTGCAGAACTTTGCTGAAGAGAGTGGTTTTTCCTTTACTCAGTAAGAGAATAGGAAAGAGGGAAGGGAAGAAGGAGGGAGACAGCAAGAAACCACCTATACAGCACGTTGGCAGCAGACTGCCACACTCTCCTAACTAAATGTGAGCTCTGTGGCCCCCACACTGAACTGTAGCACACGGCACATTTCTGCTCTTCTAAATAGAAAAAAAAGAAAGTGGGTGTTTTTTAAAAGTTATCTTTTCAATAACATAAATAACTGTCTATCTTGCTTCCAAACATGAGCATCGAAGGTAGCTTTCTTCTTGCGAGATTACTGGCAGGTGCTGGGGCCGGCAACAAGTAAAGAGAAATCAAGAAATTTAAGAATCTGAAATATCCTCCTACCTAAATAAATTAAAAACAACAGCAGCAACAATAACAACTATAATTTCTTTTCATTCCTTCAGAGATACTTTTGCCACACAAATTAATGAGCCTCTGGGGCTGCCCTGGATCTTACTGCTGTAACATGACCCCTCACAAACTCATAGCTTTGTAAGTTCACTTGGTACAGAAGGGGATATGTAAACTGACCACTTGACTCTGGAAAGGATTTGGTAAGTATAGATTTAATCTACACGAGGTGATACTAGTCAGAAAAAAAATGTATGGGTAAAGACAGTGGAAAGGGCCTGAATTCTCCCTATAATAATGTCTTTCTTATTTCTCAAACTGTGTAAATTAATGGGTGTTATTTTTTCTCTTTATGTTTTTGTAATACCCAATTTATTTCACTTAAAAAAAAAGAGGAAAACGAAAAGTATATTCTAGAAATAATAGAAATCTGATATGTCTGACATGTAAAGATCAGTGGTCAAAGAGCAATGGGAGAAAACGCTTAAGAAGGCTAGCTAGGCCCACACACTAGTACAGAGTAGGATGTGGTCCAGGCTGTCTTGCAGACTCCCATCGATTAACACTGCAACAGTATTTCAAATAGATGCTTTTTAGCTCACTGCATATCACAATCACTGTGGGTCTTTAAAAATGATGCAAGTGACTGTCAGCACTATACAAGACAGGGAGGCTTCTGAGATAGCAAAGGAGGCCTCTATCATGCCAACCTTAAAGGAGCGTGCACTACTAGATGCCCAACTGTGTTCACATACAAGTATTCACACAAAGGCACATATGCACACACACACCCTGTACTGCCCCTGTAGAACTCCACTTCCACATCTGTTAGACTTTAATATCTATGCTCACACTTCTACACTGGCCACCAATATATTTTCTTGGACCCAGACCTCAGATTGTCGAGAAGACTGTGAAGCATGTAGAATCTCTGGGCTAGACAACTGCACCAAAAGCGCACATGCTGTGTCCCCTGATGAGGGTACCTGTGATCCTAACATTCATTGCTAAGGATCTGCTCTCCCAGGCCATATTAGGCCAATTAAATAAAATCTGGCCCCAGGCTAGTGTTCCTGCCCTTGTCTTGTGTCATGGGTCTTGAGTTAATGATCTCCTCCTAACATGCTAGCTTCAATGCCACTTTCCTAGACATTTATGCTCCTCAGAATGGCTCTATCTCAGCAACTCTCAAATCACAGAATCACTTGCAGAGCATATTAAAGCAAGGCTGGCAGGGTTCAACCCTCAAGATTTTGATTTGCAGATCTGTGGTAGGCCCAAGGATTTACATTCCCAACAAGTCCCCAGGTGGTGCTACTATTGCTTGGAGGACCACACCTAGAGAATCACTGTTCTGTGTAGGACTCACACATGAGTATTTGTTTTTGGTTCCTGTGTGCTTAACACAGACTTATCAGTCCAACCTTGTAACCTCTGAGACAATGGAATCCTTAAGCACAGGGTGTTGTAGACCCCCAAGCAGGCTGGTCCTTCCAGGTAGTATGTCACAGTATGTCACAGATCCACAAACCAGGATCAAGGTACACTTACCTTGTCTCCTCCTTACTAATAATCAGGTGCATAGAAGGCACTTAGTATATACTGAACTAAATTATTATAATAATTTATTGCCAACACAAATTCATATAATACTTTACCATTTACAAAGTACTTTCATCCTCATGTTGCCCCACTTCAACTTAACAATAAGCTCTAACAGATACTACTATCACCATTTTAGGGATAAAACTGAAGTCTGGGAAGTTATGAACCTACTTGAGGTCATAGCACTAGTATTTTAGGTACCACCTTTTACGTACCAGTGATAATTTAATCTAATTATTAGGTGTATATTTTTTATGGTTTCATCAGCATCACTCACTATTTAATTTAAATTTTTTTAATTAAATTTATTGGGATGGCATTAATAAATTATATACAATTCTATAATATACCATGTGTATATTGCATTGTGTGTTCCACTCAAAGTCAAGTTTCCTTCTGTCACCATATATTTGACCCCCTATACCCTTTTCCACCCACCTTTCCCTCTAGTAACCACTACACTGCTGTGTCTGAAGTTTTTTTCATCTTTTTTGTTGATTTGCTTTATATCCCACATTATGAGTGAAATATAGTTCTTGATGTTTTCTGTCTTATTTCACTTAGCATGATAATGCCAAGATCCATCCATGTTGTTACAAATGGCAGTATTTCACCTTTTCTTATAGCCGAGTAGTATTCCACTGTATATATGTACCACATCTTCTTTAGCCAATCATCTATTGAAGGACACTTCGGTTGTTTCCGTGTCTTGGCTACCGTGAATAATGAACATCGAGGTACATATATCTTTACAGATAAATATTTTCAGATTTTTTTTGGCAGATATACAGAAGAGGGATTGCTGGGTCATATGGTAATTATATTCTTAATTTTTTGAGGAATCTCCATACTATTTTCCATACGTAAGTGTACTAGTTTACATTTCCACCAGCAGTGTATGAGGGTTCCTTTTTCTTCATAGCCTCTCCAACATTTAAATTACTTATCTTATTGATGTCAGCCATTCTAACAGGTGTGAGGTGGTATCTCATTGTAGTTTTGATTTGCATTTTCCTAATAGCTAGTGAAGTAGAGCGTCTTTTCATGTATCTGTTTGCCATTTGTATGTCTTCTTGGGAAAAGTATCTGTTTAAGTCCTCTGCACATTTTTTGATTGTTTGTTTTTCAGTTGTATGAGTTCTCATATATTTTGGATATTAGCCACTTACAGGAGGTACTGTTTGCAAATATCTTCTCCCATTTGGCGGTTTGCCTCTTTGTTTTGTTCATGGTTTCCTTTTGCTGTGCTGAAGCTTTTTTAGTTTGATATAGTCCCATTCATTTATTTTTGCTTAACTCCCATTGCCTTTACAAACAATGAAATTTCAGAAAAAGAAATTTTAAAAATTCCATTTGCAATTGCAACAAATGAATAAAATATCTAGGAATAAACTTAATGAAGATGTGAAGAACTTATAAACCACAAGACATTATAAAAAGTACAAAAGATACAAAGTAATGGAAAGATATTCTGTGTTGATGGACTGAAAGAATCAACATAGTTAAAATGGCCATATCACCCAAAGCAATGCACAGATTTAATGTAATCCCCATCAAAACCCCAATGGCCAACAATAAACTGTATAGAAGAAGACATAGGTACTAAACTTATAGACCTAGGATTCAAGGAAGACTTCATGAACCTGACCTCAAAGGCAAGGGAAGTAAAAGCAAAAATAAATGAATGGGATTATATTAAACTAAAAAGCTTCTGCACAGCAAAAGAAACCATCAACAAGGCAAAGAGACAGCCAACTGAATGGGAGAA
>PVJL010000091.1:391130-630048 GCA_004026885.1 Lyroderma lyra | reverse complement strand
CTTACTCAGCTGTAAGAAACGATGAAATATTGCCATTTACAACAAAATGGATGGACCTGGAGATCATCATGCTTAGTGAAATAAGCCAGACAGAAAAAACAAAGAACTGTATGACTTCACTCATATGTGGAATGTAAAACTGAAAGCAACGAAGAAAAAAACAAACAAACAAACAAAAAAACCCATGGACACAATCAATAGTTTAATGTTTATTTGGGGACAAGTGGGGAGGAGATGGGAGAAGGGGAGGGGGAGGGGTGGGAGAGGAGTGGGGGAAGGTAAATATAAGGTGATGGAAAGAGAACTCACACTGGGTGGTGAACTTATATGACAAGTTGACAATGCACTGTAGAACTGTACACCTGGAACCTATGTAATTCTTGCTAACCAATGTCACCCCAATAAGTCTAACAATAAAAAATAGACTAATGGATAAAGAAGATGTGATATATGAGGGCTGTCCAGAAAGTATCCAGCCATGTAATATGAAAAATAGTGGCATTTATGACTGAATTTTTTTTCCAAACAGTCCTCGTATATAGAAAATTACTAGGCAATAAGAAAATAATGAAATCTTGCCATTTGTGACAACATGGGTGGACCTAGATGGTATTATTCTAAGTGAAATAAGTCAGACAGAGAAAGACAAAAGAAGATTTGACTTATATGTAAAATCTAAAATAAATAAATGAACAAACAAAACAAAATAGAAACAGGCTCATAGATACAGAGAACAAACTATTGGTTGCCAGAGGGATGGGGTGGGGGGAAGGGAATGGGTGAAGAAGGTAACGGGAATAAGAAGTACAAACTTCCAGTTATAAAATAAATAAACCATGAAGGTATAGTGTATAGCACTGGGGATACAGACAATAATAGCATAATAACTGTGCACAGCAATAGATGGCCACTAAGCATATTAGAGTGACCACACTGTAAGGCATATATATATATATATATATATATATATATATATATATATATATATATGTCGAATCAATATGTTGTACACCTGAAATTAATATTATATGCCAACTATACTTTTTTAAAAAATTAAGTAAACTTTTCATCTAAGCACAATAAATGACGATAAGACAGAAATCTGAAGAGAAGTAAAAATCCTAGTGAACCAATCCCTAGAAAGATGGGTCCCTTTTACTGTGTTTCCTTGGTTACCACTAAAAATTGGTGAAAGACATTTGGGAACAGTAAGGTTTAATGAAAAAGATGTGACAAGACAAAACTGAATTTATCTCAGACAGAGTTAGACAGATACTGTCAATTTCATGGTTCTGGCCTTCCCAATTTACACATTTCACCAATGCACAAATGACGTTTTAAAAAGATGCATAAAAAGTTGGGTTGCATATTGTACTCCCAAAGATGCTAGACAACTATAAATTAATAGAGATTATTACCTCATCTGGTTTCCTAATATTGCTCTCCTAAGGCATTTTTGAGGGTCAGTGATTTTTCAATTCTTTCAAATCTTTTCTGCCAACACGATAAATTACTAGAAGCCTAAATCTGCCATGTTCCTTTCCTTGATGAATATGTAAATCTTTCCAAACATATTGATTTTATCCTTGTAAAAACAGAGTGTACTGTCCAGCATTCTGTGAGGCGCCAAGTCACACTGTGTGACAGGAATTTTAAAGAGAGATGCCACCACTCTGCCCGTCATTATCATTTCTCCCTCCTGGAGAAAGGAAACGGTCCTGCACAGTGTATCAGATCACACCCGGGCTACACCAAAGGTACTGACCACTCTTTTAAGAAGACTTTGTGATTAGCAGCCCATGTGACACTGTGGACAACCGAATTGTTGAATTTGGGGGCAAAACTGAATGTTGATTAGTGTCTGTTTCCTCTTTGGATAAAGAGAGGTGACACTAACTTATTCTTTTTTCTGCCTTTCCCAGAAAGATGAGAGAAAAGGCGGCACGTCATAGTTAACTACTCTCTCAGCTCCATTACTCCTGACCTAGCATCTGAGAGAAGTAAATGATTTCACTGATTAGAAAATGAATCTTGAAAATGCAAGAGCTGCACCGAATAGCGGCTCAGAATTGCGCAGGTATTTGAATGAATGCTGGGGAATAAATTCATTTAAAATTACCACTTGTGAGAATGTACTATAAAAGATATGTGTTTTTGGTCCAATGATCATCATTGATAATATCATTAAATACTCTTTCATGGTACTGAATCCAAGAATAGTTTGGATACCTAAATATGCATATTTTTAAATAATTAGAAATCTAGCTCAATTCACACCAATCCACAGGGATAGACATGCCTTATTTCTACAAATGAGCCCCTTGTTTTGGTTGAGGAATTTGTATTTTAATAGTCTAACGAAGTTGAAGAGAAACAGCAAGAGTGAAATATCGATAGTGATGGTCATCCTAACATTTCTATAATATATTCAATGTGATAATATGGAGAATTAGTTGCTCCCTGGATATAAGGTAGATATTTTGAGAAGGGCATTAACTTACTCAGTCTACGAGTGTACCATTTGGTAAACTGTATCCCTAAAGCATTAAATGGACAGTAACAAAGTTGGGAAAATGGGAAATACATAATCTGTTGGGCTGAGAGTACCTCACTCACCCCATAAAATCTGGTCCAACGATTACTGAATCCAGTGTGTTGAGAATTACAAATTTGGTACACAAAATATGTGCAGTATATACCTTTGTCTGTGGTACACTGAGACAAATATTCCCTTTAGTAGACATTTTCACATATAATACCTAGGAAAGAACTTAGGCCACAAATGCTGCACAAGAGATGGCTAGAATTAATGGATATTGTTTCTATCCTGTCTCTATCAGTCATTCCTTTTGTCTTCCCTCCTTGGAGGAAGTTATAGCTTTATTTCCTCAGGATTCTTTCCTCATTCGTTGAGGACCTAACCCCCAAACGATGAATCTGGTACAAACATCACCTAACAAACACAACCACAAAAAAAAAAAAAAAATTCAGGGGGATACCATTAGCAGTTGTACTGTTTGCCTTAATTAAAGTTATTATATATAAACTGGGACAGGTGCCAAATAACAGTTATTTCATGGTTTACCAATGAGCATCAAATATAAGAAAACCAAGACTAGCAATGGAGTTGTAGAGCCAGAACTCTAATACAAGATGGGGCCTCAGAGAGCCCCTTTTTTAATCCCCTCATTTATCAAATAAGGAAGCTGAGGCCCAGAGGGACAGAACAACTTGTGCAAAGTCACATGAATTCTCAGTTATGGTGAGACAGTGATAGGACTAGAAGTCCATATTAGCTCTGCCTTTTCCTCTTTAGCATTAAACAACGGTAAGAAATGCATAAATTGAGGAAATTGGTTTCTGGTACTAGGGAAGCTGAGCTGTTCTTCTAATAGAGTTTGAAGACCTCATCTCCTTCAAGGGCACCATACCACGAAAAGCAAAAAAAAAAAAAATGTGCATAACACATCTCTATTTATACATATCTTTAAAACACAATTCCAGTTTATTAGTAAATTCCTTGAAATGAACTCAATTGTATGGGACAATGCAGTTTTATGGCTTTGTTGCTATACTGTGTATTTAGCCCAGGAAAACAAACAAAATAACACTGTTAGGTGAACAGAGCCACCAGATTGCATTATTTAATGCTCCTAATAGACGACAGTGATTTTTGCAAGTGGCATCTGGCGAAGATTGCAGGTCTCAAAGAGCGTCTCAACTGTGCTCAATCACTGTGTCTCCCTCTATTAAAAAACCGTATTGAGATTTCTAGAACCCACAGCAATCAATCTGCTTGATTAATGAATTTTTTTTTTTAGAGCTTTTGTTTTCCTGGCGCTGGCTCTCAAAAAAATTAGATGCTCATTTCCTCCTCCATTTGTGGTTGCTAGGAAAGAGAGAGATTTGGTGATAAATATTTATTATCTTCCAATTCCTATCTCCCTTATGGTGGGGTTATTGCTTTATTCAGTTCCAGAGCTAAGAAAAATGTCTGCCGGGTCATTAATAATAAACAAAGCTGGAGTATGTGTGCAATAATGAATTAAGCTCATCCCAGCCCATCTGTGCATCACCATTCACAGGAATCTTGTCAGACGAAGTTTCTGCAGAATCCACAGATTCTTGGTCTCCTCATTATGGAAGTAATCTGTGGGAGGAGGTGAGTTAAGTTGTAAAATATTATTATACAAAGTGAGCAACCCCTTTTCCCAAGGAAGTGTCTGGCAATGAAGCAAAATTCTAGCTATTGTTACCCCAGGTTTGAGGAGGGAAAAAAGGGGGGAAAATCACCAAAGTTCATGGGGTCCTGGCGAATGAATGGAGCAGCCTCGCTATGGAAATTAAGCAGGTGGAGAGAGGCAAGGATCGCTTTTTCCATCTCTTGGCCAATTTAAAATGAGTCCCTCCACGTGGTGATGAGCCTTTCACAAACTGCTTTGTAAAAATTTCCCTCACAACCTTTCCACTGCTTCTCTTCATTAATTGTTGTCTAGCAAACAGCACTGTATTTATTATTCAGACAATAAATTTCTGTTCTCTTCTAGAACAGGCTTCCACGTTTCCTCGCTCTTATTGCTAACAAAACAGATTGCCTAAATCCACACTTTTCAACATTTAATGAGCACACAAACTGCCTTAGAATCTTGTTAAAATGCAGATTCTGATTCAGTAGTTCTGAAATGGGACTCACCATTCCGCATTTCTAGCAAGCCCTTGAGTGATGTCAATCTTGCTGTCTGCAGACCTCCCCTGGAGTAGTAGCAAGATGCCAAATGACTCATCTCTCCCCTTGGAATTTCAAAGAGTCAAGCACAGACTATAAATTTAGAAGCCCACAGAAACAAGGACAACATTTCAAAATATTTTAAAATACACGAATTTGATGTTTTCATCCAGATTGCCTCTCAACATGTTGTTTCTCCTTAACTGATAACACTCTGTGACTGGACACACAGGTAAGAGCTACAAACTAATGAAGTAAATATCAAAGTGTTCATATGAATGGTACTACTATAAAAAGGTTCTACTGTTTGTTGTCAGTATGCCTTCTCCTCATTTAGATGGAAGCTACAAGAGACATCTACTATTCTATGTTAATAGGCCCTCACTTAGCATATTGTCAACTCCAATCCAATCAACATTGCTGAATATCTACTGTAAGATCAGCACCATGCTGAGCACTAGAGATGCTGAAAGGAGTAAGAAAACATCAACATGCTCTCAGGGTTTAGCAGGAAGTATAATATTCTCTCTGAATCACTTAAATATAGCATTGCTCGAGAGCTAAATAATGTCAACACCAAGCAGGCAAGATCATCTTAGGATATAAAGGTAAATATATTCATTTCCAAGTCTAATACTTTACATCCAAATCGTCTCCTATGTAAACTCCATAGAACTTTTTGAATGCTTTGGAAACTGTAAATAAACTTCAAGCACCATAACTTCTTTTGTGAATCCAATGCTTTATACACCAATAAGTGACAGCATTTCAACTGACCAGATGTAAACAAATGAGAAAAATGAAAATAACAAAAGAAGTATCCTCACTTCTTGAGAAGGTTTGACAGCTCTAACATGGATGAATTCTACACCACTGGAGTGGAAAGCTTTCACAAACAAACAATCAAAAGAAAGATGTTTTCTCCAACTTAATACTTAGCAGTCCAGTCACAGCAAGGTTAAAAATATAATTTCCATATTCCTTATCTAAGGAGACTCAATCAAGCAAGACTCCTTTCAACCCTCACTGGGACAGGAAGGAACAGATGTAAAAACATCTGCCCTGCTTCAAAATGATGAAAACACCACTGCGCTATCAAAGGCAGCTCTGGGTCACTCCACAAAAGTCTCTACTCTCAACATGAAAGTGTCTTATCAACTGTCATTGTAGTGAAAATCAAGAATGATACATACAGACTGTTTTAATTGCCAACCTGAAAACCTTGCTATTATTCTCTGTTCCATCTCACAGTATTATCACTGATATCCCTAATTGAGGCTTCCTTATGTGCCTTTTGAGGGACTGAAAAAAATGCCTGAATACTTGACATTTTTGGTGCAGCAACAGTGACATCCAGTGGGTAGCAAGATTAACCCCGAAAATCTGTGTAAACTCAATAAATGAGTGTTAAGATGTCCCCAGAAACATTTTTGGTTGTTCACGGTCACTTGGTATGAGAAACATACTTTTTAATTCCCTTAGGATAATCATTTATTTAGCTGTCATAGCAGTTAACAGACCAAGCAAAGTTGCATCTTGTCTAACTGACCAGGACACTGTGACAGTTACTTCCCAAGTCACTGCCGCTCATTGTAACAGAAGAAACTATTAGTCAAAAACGTCTTATGAAATTAACTTTACAAATAACATTCTTCCCACATATGATTAGATTCTCAGTAAGTTATTTAATTTAACCTGGTTTACCATTTGAAATGTTTCTCATTACCAAAAACGTCCTAAAATTCAAATGAAGAAATATAATCATTTGGTTTTCTTTATGTATATTTTCTTTACTTATAAATATATTTATATATTTTAAATATACATACTTAAACTAAATCTGTACCTCTTGTTGAGTTGATGGCTAATAGATTTCCATAACACAAATACAATGTTCATGGATTTCCAGACTTTATTTCAATAATCTCTTTCTATCACTACTACATACTGTTGCTCACATTTCAGTTTTAAGTCACTAAGTGTACTTCCATCTAACTTCTGGCAAACAGACATCACAGAAGTGTAACAGCTTTGGAAAGAGTAACAGCTCCACAGACATGTATCCCTCAGGCTTAGTGGGAAAAAAAAGTTAATCACCTAGACCCTGAGAATCTATTAGTACAGACATCGATATTGCTGAAATTCCTCTGAAAGTAGAACTACATTTGAAGGTGTTTTGTGGAGGAAAAGGAAGAGACCAGTGAATCTGGCTCATTAGCCCAAATGAGCTCCCTATGCAAGAAAGAAGGCAGGGGCTCTGAAACAAAATAAATAGAGTGAGTGTTCAGCAATTCACCGGTGTATACCCCCCAAAAAGTGATCCAACAAAAAACAGGATTGGACTCCTTGGATAAAATAATTAAAATCTATAGTTTCAAAAGCAGCAAGAAGCCCAGGATCCCTGGGTTCTGCTATTAACATAATAGGTTTCATGAGGTATTGGAATATATCCATCAAGTCTTTTAGACATGACAGTGAATGATATCCATGTAGGAAAGAAAAAAAAATAAGGAAAGACACTCAGAATAATGCATGGAAACAAAAACTAAGAAAGTCACTCCCAAGACACCTAGTCTGCTAAGCCCACACTATGCAATACGGCAGCCACCAGCTACTCATGGTTACTGAGCATATAAAATGCAGCTGGTCCAAAGTGAGACATGCTCTAAGTATAAAATACACATCAAATTCTGAAGGCTTAGTATGAAAACATACATAACTCTAATAATTTGTATATTGATTACTTGTTAAAACGATAACACACTGGATGTATTTATAGTTAAGTAAAATATACGAGGGCTATTCAGAAAGTCTCCAGCCATGTAATATGAAACATGAAGGCATTTACGGCTGGATATTTTTTTTCCAGACAGCCCTCATATTATCAAAATTATTTTACCTGTTCCCTTTTATTTTTTTAATCTGGCTATCAAAACCATTAAAATTACATAGGTGGCTTGCATTGCATTTCCATTAGTGCTTCTTTAAGCAAATATGAAAAAAAGAACATGTTAGTTCACATAAAAAGCTCCATCATAATTTTATACACCATCCCACTGTAATATATTTATCTAGACTTTGGGTGCTGGACACACAATGCTATATACAGATGCTGTATTATAGAACTATACACTTGAAAACTATATAATATCATTAACCAATGTCACCCCAATAAATTTCATTTTAAAATATTTTTTCAAATTCACATACATGACTTAAATATATTCTACATAAATGATTATACTTTCTGCTACTCCCCATTGGCCATATAGGCACAAGATAAATAGGGAAGCATAATTCAGAGGTTAAACTTGCAGAATCTGAAGCCAAATTAGCAAATTCAAATTCCAGGTCTGCCCCTCCCTAGCTGTATAACTAACTATGGGCAAGTTACTCATATCTTTTTGTGTCTCTGGTTCTTCAAATGTAAAATGAGAATAACAATGGGATTATTGAGGGGATGAAACAAGTTAATATATTAAATCATTCCCAACAATGAGAAAACACTATTATTAATTATACAGTTAATTTACTCTTTAGGATTGACAGCTTAAAAGAGAACAATGAACATCTGCTATCTTCAAACATTCTTGAAACTTTAAAGAAGCATTAACTCTATATGTCTTCAAATAATATGATTCATACAGTAATCTTTCCTAAAGAAATTAATCATGGGGAAAATGGCTCCTTCCTCTGGCCGTAGGCATCAGGTAAGCCATCATGGGAGCTTACAAGTACATCCAGGAGCTATGTAGGAAGTAGTAGGGCTTAATCAGTACTGCCAGCTAGCTCTCTGTGCTCCACAAGGACCCCGACCCCACCCATCCAGATAAAGCAAGCAGGCTGGGATATAAGGCCAAGCAAGGTTGTCATATATTGGGTTCATGTGTGCACCACGGTGGCTTCAAACACCCAGTTCCTAAGGACGTAACCTATTGCAAGCATGTCCATCATGGGGTTAACCAGCTGAAGTTTGTTCAAGCCTTCAGTCTGCTGCTGAAGAGCAAGCAGGATGCCACTACGGGGCTCTGAGAGTCCTGAATTCCTAACTGGGTTGGTGAAGATTCCACATACACAGTGTTTGAGGTTATCCTCATTGATCCATTCCATAAAATTATCAAATGGAATTCTGACACCCAGTGGATCACCAACCCAGTCCACAAGCACAGGAAGAGGCAAGGGCTGACATCTGCAGGCCACGAGAGCCATGGCCTTGGAAAGGGCCACAAGTTCCACCATAGCGTGCAGCTTGGAGAAGGTACAATACTCTCCAGCTCCACCGTTGCTGCTAATATAAGTAATGTCTGTAATATTCTTACCTAATAATTTAGGACAGTCATGTCTGCTTAAAAGTGTTAATTTGTCTGTTAAAACTAGGTGTTTGCAGATGTTTCAAGAACGTAGTATCAAATTATGAAAGTTAAAGTACAATAATGTTTGAAGACTGTAAGTGATGGTGTATCTTGTGTCTCATAAGATAAATATTACAGTTTTGTCTTTCCTATTTTATTAGGGAGTTTGTATGTCAGTGTTTAAAATGCTATGTGGTATAATAGGTGTAAAATAAATTCTGTGAAAGAGGAGTGCCAAACTAGCCATGTAGATTTGTTGGTATGTGTGAGGAAACCTACGGCTTTATTGGGGTGATGCAATGCTCTGTTGGTTTACTCTTAAGGGGCTGTTTTTTGGAGTTTGGCAATGACAAACATTTTAAATTGAATTTTGCTTGGAAATGTGAAGAATAGCCTAATTCGTTCTCAGGATCATATGCAGAAAAATGAAAGGGGACTAGGGGGCTGACATTTTTAGATTTAATGCAATACTCTGTTTATATAACTGCTCATTATGAAAGGAGAAAAGTTTAAAAGAATGCCAGCATTATTAGGAAAATTGAACAATCCTGTTGCAAAGGGGTGAAACAAATCCTAGTTAACCTGAACAAAATTGGCTTGATCTTCACAATGCTACTATTGAAGTTCACAAAAAGTGGAGGCTCCTGGTTCAATCCTATGACGCCATGGGATCTGTAGAATACTGAATTTCATGCAAAAATAGTCAGTAATGGTATTTACACTGGTGTATATTGAAACTGAAGGAAATGAAACATAAAGTAAATGAGAAGAGGATGACTAGCCTTAAGGTCACACTGTTAATTTGTGATCACTATGAACCCTCTGGCCACTGTAGGGGGAAAAATATGCTTGGTTTTATGTAAAAGTACTTCACTGGCTTAGTCCAAACAGTCTTACAAGTCATCTTGGGTCAACCTACTTTATCCATGTCAGTCCCCAGAGGGTTAAAGCTAAGCCCGCTGTAAAGAATTACAGCCAGGCCCACTATAAAGGGTTAGAGCCAGGCCCGCTGCCCAGGTTTGACCTTGGTATAATCAGTCCCTGTCTGGGGTTGAGGAATTCCTGGGGCTGACAGTTACTGCACATGTACCGCCTTATGTAACCATGAAAACCTAAACAATTGCTACTGGGCAGATGCGGCAAGATGCCACTTTTGTTTGAATACATATATATAGTCCCAGGTGTGCAATAAAGTGGCTTGCTTGCTGGTGTGTTTATGGTCCCCCATGTCGGCTCGGCGTGTGTTTTTTCAATTGGGTGTACCACCGCCGAAACCTGTCCTGCCTGGAAACCTTGGCAATGACAATCCATTATCCCCATGATGGTACTGAGAAAAGTCATGTAGTCGGTGTCAATACAAGTTCATGGTTTCCAAGCTAACCTTATAGATTGTCTACTTATTTTTCTTACCCCTACTCAAACTACATTAAAATCCTTGCCATTCCACAAACTTTTCAGGCCATCAGTTGTACCTATGTTAATGTTAAAGCATACCACCACATTCTGTTTGCCTGCTTTCCAGTAGATGAAGCTTCTGTTTCCCAGAGTGAATTAGAGTGTGTAGGAAATACAGAAGAGCAATTGCCCCAATTTCCAATTCTAGGTTTGCTGACTGAAGAGTTTGATTCCGAAATCTAATTGCTAGTTTCCTTGAACCAATTTTTATATCTTCTTCAGGGGTCTTAAAAGGCTCAGTTAAATGATTTCCAGAAAACATGTAGCAGACTCATGGAACTTCGTGACACCTAAATTTCTTTCCACTCAAAAATATTAAACCATCTATTCTGTGTGTAGAGGTTGTTCAAATCATGGAATGAAGTCTATTAAACTAAAAATAAAAAAGAAATTAATCACAATACAATTTCTTCTACTTTTTCTTTATTAAGAAAGCCCATAATGTATTTTCTTCAGTCACTCTGAAATTCTTTCCTAAGTCCTATTTTCCCTTTCCTTTGTTTTATCTCTTGTAACCATGTTTTCCCTCCCCATTACCCAGAATTCAAAGCTCAGTCATTTAGACTCTTCATTCTTTCACCTAGGTCTAGAAAGCCCCATTTCTTCCTATTCTTTCCCTTCCATTTCTAAAAATATCTCCTTTTTAATCACATCTACCATTTTTCAGATGCGGCTCAAGTTCCATCTCTCACACAAGGCCTTCTCCATCCGCATCAGTCTGCGTCATTCTTGTTAAAACTCGCTAATTGTCACCCATTCATTCATTCAAGTAATGTTTGCTGCCTGCCTACCTAGAAGAGTCAGGCTTCAGGGATATCAAGAAAAATGAAACACACATGAATTCCCATTCTCATGGAAATTCCAGTCTGAATGGGAAAATGGACATCAAGTAAGTCCTCATAAGAGAAATCAGGGTCGTGAGATATAAGCCAGGGAGCTAAAGGACTAATTTACCCAGATGCCCATGACTGCTTCCCTAACCAGACTGCAACCATTATGTCTTTCATTTCCTTAATAACCCTCCCTCCACCATCCAATATACTAATAAGCATATAGTAGGAGTGTAAATACTGGTTGAACAAATATGAACAATATTTTACTATTTAGTATTTTACATTACCATTTGACTCTCTAAGGTTCAACTTTATACTTTATTATTGCATGGTATAGAGGACAGTTCACTCCATTCAGATGACCTAAGCTAGATCCCAGCACCCAAACCCACTAACTGTATATTTATGTCTGTTAGCCAAAGTATTGTGCAAATATAAGATACTGGTATTTTTGGTCCATTCCTGAAACATCTTCGCCTCTTTAGAATTCAGCAACTTTTCCCCATGGTCATTTTCTTATATAACTTTTAAAAAAGGTAACTCTATTTCAATAACCCAAATATAACTACTGTTAACATTTTCATATAGATCTTTACAGTCTTTTTCCATGCACACATATACACATATTTTGCTTTCTAAAATTTGCCATACATACATTATTAAAACTTAACTTTCATCTAATACACAAGGTTTGTGGGAAAGTATCCAACCATATAATATTAAAAATAGAGGCACTTATGGCTGGATTTTTTTCCGGACAGCCCTCATACAATGAATGCTCTCCCGTATCACTGAATCTGCATCAACATGATGATTTTTAGTGCTCGCATAACATAGATAGTAATATTTGAGCATTAGCACTTATTTTACTTCAGTTTTCTATTTTTCCATTGTGGTGGGCTCCCCATCAGCTGTTTCTTGAGCTTTAGGATAAACTAGGTAACAGTAAACAACTTCTTCCTCCTAGTCCTCACTTTAACTCAACAGGTAAAACAGTATTTCCTCCCTAAAAGTGATTTCTCAGCTTAGAACAAATAGACTTGACACCACTCTTCCCTAGCTGTCTTCATTCATGTTCCTTCATTATCAAATGAGCTGATGGCTATGAGGACACTTAGAAAAGTGTTTAATGATACAGGATTAGAAGCACAAATTATTGATTTCTCTGAGTTTAAAAAATGGCATCTTTGGGAGTTCCCTGATGGTGTAGTGGCTTAAGGCTTCAGCGTTGGCGCTGTCAGTGCTGCGGCCTGGGTTCGATTCCCAGTCAGGGAGCTACCCACATAACAAAAAGCAAAAAAAAAAAAAAAAAAAAAAATGGCATCTTTAAGATGCAGTGCTAAAAATAAGAAGTGGTCACAAAGCCAATGTGTATAGTATAATCCCATTTGGGGGGAAATTATCTATTTTACATGGATATGTTAGCAGGTTATACCACAAGATTTAACAATGATTATCCCTGGGTTTAGAGCATGTGGTGATCTCTAGTTTTCTTCCTTCCTTCTTTTCTTTCTTTCTTTCTTTTTTTTCCTTTGTTCACCTGTAATTCCTCCCATAGCTATGTATTATTTGCATAAAGAGAAAAATTGTTTTGAAGTATTATCTAAATGTGATTTTGTGCTGCTGTTATTTATTGTTATAATTTTATGTATTGTATCATTTCCTTATTTCTGTACTCCGATACCTATCAAAAGGATGATCGCTCCTTTTAATTCTAAACAGTGATTGGATTAGTTTCCTAGGGGTGCCATGACAAATTACCACAAACGGGGCAATTTAAATCAGCAGAAATTTATTGTCTCACAGTTCTGGTGGCTAGAAGTCTGAAATCAAGATGTTGACAGGACCATACTCTCTCAAAGGCTCTAGGGGAGAATTTATTCCCCACCTTTCTCTGTTTCAGGTGTCACCAGCAATCCTTGTCATTCCTTGATTTGCAGCTGCTTAACTCCAATCTCTGCATTCATCATTACATGCCATTCTTCCTCTGTATCTTCACATTGTCTTCTTTAAAGATACCTGTCATTTTGGATTAAGGGCCCACTCTACTCCTGTATGATCTTATCTTAACTGATTATATCTGCAACAACCTTATTTCTAAATTAGGTCACATTCTGAGGGACTGGGAATTAGGACTTCAACATATGTCTTTGAAGGACACGATTCAACCCATAACCTGATCAAGGAATTTCGCTTTTAATTTTTATTTTAAAATCTACTTGTGTTAAATAAATTATACCCTTAGTTGTTTATATTATCTCATTCCTCAAAAACTGATAAAATAAATCACTTGAATAGGTCTAAACTTCTCAGAACACCATTCCAGAAATGTTGCTACAACAGTGTCATTCATCATCTCTATATAATACATTGGAAAATTATCTATACAGAATGAGCTTGAAAACTAAAAGCCCCATGTATTTGAACCATTTATCAATGCCCTGCCAGGAAGAGATACAGCTCTTCTGTCACTTGGGAGACTGAACGTTTCATAATGCAATGCCTTGTGAATTTGAAATAGATTAACAAAACATTTTTTCTTCTTTTACCAAGACTAGAATTTGTTGTTCAAACCCATGCTAAAGTATCGCAAGACATAAAACATATTTTTTCTTTCATTTTATGCTCTACTCAGAAACAGTTTCTTGCAAAGAAAAAGTGGAGAGCCACAGCTCTTAAGTAATCAAGATGAGCTCTTGAAGAACGAAAAACTACTAAAATCTAAAAAGCAGTGGATCCACCACACTGTGAACAACTTCTAAGTGTATTTGAGCAATCTTTTGAAAAAGTACCTTTTCACGTTCAGCTGATGATGATCGTTCTCCGAAAAAATGAAATCCCAACAAAGAGATGGCATTTGAAAAAGTATAAAAAGCCAGAATAAAAATTGTTATAGTGTTATTTTAAAAAGTAAGGTTACCATTCCTTTTTCCCAAAAGATAAAGTTTTTCTCATGATGACCTTGGTGACCTGTAAGTGATAATACTAAGTGGTTGAAAAGAGCAATTCCAGAGCAGGTCTAACTGGTAAGACTTTGACTTGTTGGATTATTTCAGTAAGAAATATAGTCACCAAGACTTAAGTATTCTACAACAATGCCACTGACATAATAATGCTTCATAACAAACATCTACACAAATCTCAATGGCATTTAACAATAAGCATTTATTTCTTGCTCATGCATCTATGGGGTAGTTGGATTTTAGTGGTAATAGCTGGGGTCAGCTGTAATTTGAGGCTATGAGTTAGGTCCAGGTCTGCTCCACATACTCGTCTTCCTTCAGACAAAAAGCTATCCAAAGCATACTCTTCTCATGGTAGAAAGGCAGGAGTTCAAGGGGGCAAAATGAATGACAGAAGCACATTTCAAATCTTTGCTTACATCACATCTACTAACATCCTATTCACCTAAGCAAGTCACATAGCAAAGTCCAAAGTCAAGGGGCTGGGAAGAAGTCTCTGTTTCCCAAGAAGCCATGGCAAAGAGATAAAGAATTGAGACCAGGGAGTTCCCTGGTGGTGTAGTGGCTAGGCTCGGTGCTCTCAACACCACTGCCTGGGTTCGATTCCCAGCCGGGAACTACCCCGCCTCCCCAAAATAATAATAATAATAAATGAGACCAATGATTCAATTCACCACAAACAGCATAGACATTTTATAGTACTAAACAAGATATACTCTTTTTTTGAATATAGAAAGTAAATAAAGACCTATCCCCTGAAAGCATTTTTGTCCATCAGGAAACCACAAGATCAGGATAGCTTAAACCATTCTTAACAATTGTTTGGTTTGGTACTATGAGTATTAGAACACCAAACAATTCAATAAAGATCATCATTATGGTATAATGTAATCTCTATTATTTGTCCTTGTATTTTTATTTACATGTTTATAAATCCTGTTCTTCCAAAAAGTGTCTAATCATCTCTCTAAAGTTATCTGCTGACACACTCTTACTGTGCATATTATTTATCAATATCCCTAATTTAACTATTTGAAAGGTCTTAATAATTGCTTTGCACAAAAATTAATTCTTTTTATATTCATCAGTACTTATTTTAGCATCTTACTCTTACAATATCAAATATACATACATTTAAATTTCAATTGATGGTATAATTTAAATATATCAATATATCTGTTATGGGTTGAATTGTACCCCTCAAAAGATATTATAATCCTAACCTCTACAGACCATGAATAAAAACTTATTTAAAAATAGGGTCTTTATAGATGAACAAGTTAAAATGAGGTCATTAGAGTGGGCCCTCATTCAATATAACTGGTATACTTATAAAAAGGAAAATTTTAGATATATGGGCAGGCACTTACAGAGTGAAAACAATATGAATACACAGGAAGAATGCCATCTACACATCAAGGAGTACCTGAGGCCACAGAAGTTAGAAGAGACGCATATAGCTCTCAGAATGAACCAACCCTGTCAACACCTTGATCTCAGACTTCCAGCCTCCAGCCTGTGAGACAATTAATTTCTGTTGTTTAAGCCATCGAACATGGGGTACTTTTTTACAACAGCCCCAAAAATCTAATACAATCCAACATAAGGAGATTCTATCCTCTAAATTAATAAAACACTAGATATTCATAATAAATCCAAATGATATACCTTTTTTATTTTACTGATGTTATGTTCATTATATTTAATGGTAACCTATACAATCACATTATCGGTGATCTCACAAAATTTCAGGTATTCCAAAATGACACCGAAGTAAGCATTAGGCTTGTTATACTTCACAAGCCCAAAGAGAAAGCCAATCTTGGACAAGTAGTAGAGCAAAAGCTAAAAACTAGTATATACCTATTTACCACCATCTAATATACTACGTATTTTTACTTCTTTGTGTATGATCTGCCTCCCTGCTACTCCTATTAGAATTAGAATGTAAGCATCATGAAGATAAAAAAAAATTGTCTGCTTTGCTCACCACTGTATCCCCATGCTAGAACTATGCCTGGAATATAATAGGTATTTAATAATTGTATGTTCAAAGAGTGAATGAATCTTCAAGCAAGAGTCTAATAATTAAAACTCTCCTCGATCATACTACAGATAGTTTCTGCCATGTCTTCACTTCTTCCCTTAGACAGCCAGTGATATACACAGGCTTGATTTTTGTTCTCCTCAGCAGAAACAGGGGAAATCAATGACAAGAATACATGCTCATTTGCCAATTCCCCAATCGTAAACTGCAGAAGCAGCTCCACCATAAGGAAACCCCGGGGAGAGTCAATTATTTCAATACTGTTCTCAGTCTGTAATATTCCTGGCAGAGAAATGCTTTCAAGTGGACAGCAAGAACTACAAGATAGAGCTGGAAATGCACAGGCCTTGTAGTCATACTGAACTTGATTAGGAGCTCACTGCTACCATTTAAAAATCTCTCCAATTTGCAGGTTCCTCTCATGAAATGGAAAGAATAATGCTTCCTTCATAGGGTATTATACCATTAAACAGATGCATCTAAAGACTCCAGCATTATGCCTGGTATGGGAAAAGATTTGGGCACAGATGTAAGGAATGATGATGGTATTATAGTCAGCTGATGGGAGGCCAGTTTTGTCGAGACAAAATATATCCCATCCTGAAAGTTCAGTGTATGATTTCTGGCTTTACTTAAAACTGTTGTAAGCAAAATCATTGTGGTCTTCACAGTGAGAGCTATTTGCCTCAAAGGTCAAAAGAGAGTTGCTGTGGTTGTTTTGTTTGTTTTGTTTTTTTCCTCCAGTTTCTAGAGACTGCGTAGAGATTGCTATATGTTGAATACTGGCATTAGCTGAAGCAGCATTTAGCAGTTCAACACGTGGTTGAGTAAAGCCTGGGGGAGAATTAGATGATAACATTTCAAAGGGAAATTGCCAATGGACAAAAATAGCAAGGAGGCAGGGCGGCCTAGAGTTTAGCAGCAGAATTTTTAAAGAGGCAAAGCTACACGGTCCTGTTCTTTTCAGCAAGTATTCTCCTGAGAGCCAGCTCTTTACCTCCAATCAGTGCTCTAACAGCTGAAGGATTTTAGCCTTTGAAAGCTAAAGCAATTGCTCAGAGACAAGCTGAACGGAGCAACATTTAATTCTGCATTTGCCATTTCTTTCGCTAAGAATCTATGGTGCAAACCCTGTCTGATGCCAGCACCAAGGATTATTATACAAAGCTACATTTGCAGATGTGTTTACCACCGTAAGAGGTTCCAGGGGGAAAAGGGTCTGTAAGCTACAGTTCCCAGTTTTGCCACCACGAAAATGAATCCTATAAACTGATGATAATTTGGAAGATGATTAGCCAATCTGAGGATGATCCAAGCCTTCCAGCTGCTCCCCTTTGGCACTTTAATAATTTTACAAGTCTTCACAGGCGTTATGCATTGGCCCCGAATAATGAAATTCAAATAAATATATTCTGCTATTTATTAACAGTTCCAAATGGGTCTTTAATAGAGGTCATTCCTTGAGTTCTTCTTTATGAATAGAGACATGACTTTACCACTGAAAGTCAGATATGACAATTTTACATTTGACTTCCCCTTGACCCTTAGTGGTTGGAAATGGTTTTAGGACCAAGCATTAAAGCAGCTGAACTATCACCAACAGGATATAATTATTAAGTAGTTTAGGATTGATGACTTCAATGTCTATATGATTTTATAAATGCAGGACCCATTTCCTAGAATCTCTCCCTCCCTCCGTTTGTCTGTCTCTCTGTGTCCCTCATTCTCTCTTTGTCCTTTGCAAGCTTCCAAAAATCCCACAGAAGCAAAAAAATGAATTCTTCCACAACAACCAGAGTGAGCTTGGAAGTGGATTCTTCCATAGTTGAGTCTCCAGATAAGAACACAGCCCAACTGACACTGATTGCAGCTTTATGAGACCCTGAGTAGAGTAACCCACCACCCTCCTCCACTAAGTAGTGCTCAAACTCTTGACCCACAAAAACTATGAGGTAATAAATGCATGTTATTTGAAGCCACTAAAAAATAGATAGATGTCTTCAGTATCCTTTCCCTCTAACACCTCACTGAAAAAAATAGCCTATGTAAATTCTCTAGCACTGGTGTGGCACCTAGCAGGTATTAAATGAACATTAGTTCACAGTCATGAGTACACTTGTATCCCTCTCCCCAAACCTACCATATAATCTGTTCTCCACATCTACCCCTTCCAACAAATGTCTTTATTGCTAGAACATCTAGAAGGACCTACAGCCAAGGCCACTCTTTACTCATCTCCAATCCTTCAGAAACTCACCTGGCTTATGTACCATCTCTTGAGAATCAGTTCTTTGCTTTCTGGAGTACCCCAAGTAATATAAGTTAATTTGCATTAAGGTGAAAATTGTAAAATCCTAAAAGCAGTCAGAGAGAGTGTTAATACGTCTCAATGGCAGTAAACATGCCTAGTGGGCAAGAGTTTCTTTGAATATGGGGAAATGAGAATTGAAAAACACTTGGATTTATTAAAACCACCAAGGTTTAAAGATTTATGTATAATAATGTCTTAGAAATTTATACACACACACACACATATATCCTTAGTAAATTCACCAATACTCTACACTTAAACAGAATATAAATATCAAAGTACGAAAAAAGTAATAATGTGAGGTAATGGAGGCATTAATTAACTTGACTGTGGTAATAATTTCACAATGTATATATGTATCATCTCCTTGTACACTTTAAATATATATAGTTTTATTTGTCAACTAAACTGTAATAAAACTGGAGGTGAGGAAGATTGCTAGCAATAGTTATCTTTGGGTGGTGGAATTATGGGCTATTTAATCTTATTTCTAAAATTTCTGTGATTAGTATGTATGGCTTTGGACATAAGGAAAAGAGACAAAAAAAGAACTGACTGTAAAGTAAAAGATTGATGAACTTGACTACATTAAAATTAAGAAAGTCTGTTCATCAAAAATGTAATTAAAATAGTAAAAAGGCAAGCCACAAATTGGGAGACAATATTTTTGCAATACACGTACAAGGAAGTCTCATAAATCTATGAGGAAAAGAAAAACAAACTGATAGTAAACAGGGCCTAAACAGTTGACTTTAAAAAGAGAAATTGAAATAGCCAAAAGAATGTACATATATGCATATGTATATGTCCACATATTTTATATGTACATATACATACTTTAAAATGTATACATGTAAATGCAATTAAAATAATTAATAATTCAAGAAAATGTAAATTAAAGCCACAGTGAGACATCACATCAGTTGGGCAAAAAATTTTAAGCCCTACTATAACAAGTGTTTCAAGGATGTACAGGAACAAGAATTCCCACACACTGCTTGTAACAGTGAAAATTCATTCAAGTGAGTTGGAAAATAGTTTGGCATTATCTAGCAACATGGAGAAATGCATACTCCTTCACGTCAGGATATGTACACGAGAATGTTCATACCCATAATTGTTCCAAACTAGAAACAACTGCCCCTCAAATAAAATGGATATATTAATTGTGGTAAGTCATACAATGCAGTGTTACACACAGCGAAAATTCATGAATCATAGCTACACACGAGAGCATGAATGATTCTTAGAAATAAAAGATACAGAAAAATGATTTCATTAAGATGAAGTTCAAAAACAGACAAAACTGTATGTATTGTTTAGAAATAGTATACACAGATGATAAAACTATAAAGAAAATCAAGAAAGGGATTCTATAAACAAGCAGTACGATGGTTACATCTGGTGGTGAAAGGAATGGGGTTATTTCTGGAAAACAACATCTGAGGGGCTTCTGGGCCACATATAATATTTTATTTCTGTGTGTGGGTGCTGATGAACATGGATTTATGCATTACATCAAATATAACTATAAAAAACATAACTAGAAGGGTAGAAATGATATATAATTTCTCTAAAATGCTTTTTAAAAACTACAAAAATTCCATGTGCTGACAAAAAGTACCCACTTAAAATTAGAGACCTGCTGCCCCAGGGGTCCAATATTAAATGTAGTGTATGTGCTGCTGAAGTGAGCACACCAATATTAACTGCAGAAGAGTGAATCCAAACAAAATTGATGTCAACCCAGGTGGACTGCAACTTTTATAATTAGCATCTCTCCCCATTACTGCTCTCAATCTTGACCTCCTCAAAGAAGCCTCTGCCATTGTTCTTGGACTTGCTAATTTCTTGCTTTAGAACATTTCAACTAAAGTCTGGATCTCTCTTTGCTTGCTACTAGTTGCCTGGGTGCAGTAGGCAAGCACACCGTAAAATATAAAATCCCCAAATTTAGAATCTTCCACCTGTGGCCTCGAGTGCCAGAAAATCTGGCCATAGCCTACTGGGAATATCACAGGCATGACAAGGCCCAGTTATGCAGGTAGCCATGGTAATGAGAGGAATAGATTCAGAGATATGTCTGTAAATATAGTAATTTGTTATTGTATGCATATTGTAACTTGTTATTTTATTTATACATATACAAATATAAATATACATACATATGTATGTATGTATGTATAGTAAAACTGGGGTTGATATAAAGTTTGTCAAAAATGCTCCTATCAAAGAGTCAGGCTTGCTCTAGTAGGTTGCCTGACTCAAGTTGTAGTCATGAGATATGGCCCCCAAAACCTTCTAAAATCTTTGGGTCAAACTATCTCTGCCTCTTGGTATTATCCATTAGCTCAAAGGGGCCCATCCAATAGACTAGCTGGATTTCATTTACTTCAGCCTTAGTAATAAGCTTCTCCAAGATTTTTCTGCTTAGACTCAGAGATATCAGAAATTAACCAAAGCAGCCTGCATGTCCATTTAGTTTGGTCAGCACGGAGTATTAAAAGCAATTTGAATTTTATTGCCTTTAACTGAAGCTCACCCTCTCAAGTTCACCACCTGGACCACCCGTCCCTATAATAGGAATCAATATTAAATAACTTCTAGGGCTATTTATGACAACATGGATGGACCTTGAGATCACCAAGCTAAGCAAAGTAAGCCAGACAGGAAAACACCAAGAACCGTAAAACTGAAAGCAGGGGGGTTCCCTGGTGGTGTAGTGGCTAGGCTTCAGTGCTCTCAATACCTTGGCCTGGGTTCGAATCCCAGCCAGGGAACCACCAAAAAAAAAATTGAAAGCAACAAAGAAACAAATCTCATAGACACAGTCAATAGTTTAGTGGTCACCTGAGTGTAATGGGGGAGGTGGGTTGAGGAGAAAGGACAGGGACTCAAATACATGGTGATGGAAAGAGAACTGACTCTGGGTGGTGAACACATAGTGGAACACACAGATGATGCACTGGAGGATTGTACAGCTGAGAACTACGTAATTTTTGCTAACCGACGTCACCCCAATAAATTTAACCATTAATAAAAAATATATTAAATACCTTCCTTGTCCCTTTGGCATTTGAATTTAAGAACCACTTTAGGGGCTGCTGACCCAACTTATTTTCTGCTGTGAACAAAAAGGAGGATTTAGTAGTTTCCTAGGGCTGTTCTACCAAACTATCAGAAACCTGGTGGCTTAAAACAACAGAAATCTGCTCCCTCATCATTCTGGAGACCAGAAGTCTGAAATGAGCACCACCGTACTAAAATCAAAGTTATCAGTGGGAACGCACTCCCTCCAGGGGCCCTAGGAGAGAATCAGTTCCTTTCCTATTCCAGGTTCTGGTGGCTGCTGGCGCGCCTTTGCTTGTGACAGAATTCCAGTCTCTACTTCTGTCTTCACATCACCTTCTCTTCTGTGTGTGTCAAATATCCCTCCACCTCTCTCGTGTAAGGACACTTCTAATGGCATGTGGGGACCACCTGGATAATGCAGGATTGCCTCATCATCTTAAATCTCTAACATAACCTTACCTGCAAAGGCCCTTTTTCCAAATAAGGTAATATTTACAAGTTCCAGGATTAGGACCTGCAATCTCTGGGACTGCCATTCAGCACACTACAAAGTCCAAATGTAAAACCCTCCCCCAGTCCTGGTGACACTGTCTTGGTGCTCCCTCTGCTAAAAACAAGTTAGCCAGTTTTCTTACAATTTCTCCATGTTATTATCTGTGCCCATGAACCATCTTTCTTGACTTCTCCATAAGCAATCTCCAAATATGCTTGCCAGTGTGTCTCTATTGCAAAATAAATTGAGCATGCTCTTCTAAGATATGATGTTTATCTATAAATTATGGGTGCTGATGTATCAGTATATTATTATATTACCTATCATACATATAAAAACGTATTTTTAAATAAGGAAAAAATATAAATAAAATTCCTACCATTTTCTTCCAATGCCCAAATGAATCATCTTGTCAGATCTCTGGGATATACACACCCCACTACCAAAAACACTCCTCTTGTGCATCCTTGTTCCCCAAAACTCCAAGGAGGACCTCAAAGGACTGTTACGTAAACGGGAAAGCTAAATGAGCCCTAGACTTCCCATTCTAACTTCACGCTGTCACAGCAAGTCCATTTGGATCTGTGATACATTTTGGGGTTTTGTGAATAATTTTGCAAAGAGGAAAAATTCTCCTCGGCAAAAAAAATATTACAAATAATAATAATAAGTCTGAAACCCACTTCTCTGGAGCATTCTCTTTTGCTGTGAAGCCTCTGAGGGGCCTTTTGTGCAGGTGGCACATGGTATCGCTCGGCCCCAGCCGTGCCTTATTAACTCAGCCTCTCAGTGAAAGACACGGCCTTTTACAACTTGACTTTTTCAAGGAAACAGCTCATTTTGCAAATCAACCAAACACATTAAGTACAGTTAGACTGCTGCATTCCACAAATGTAAATTTAACAAAGAAATCCTGTCTTCACAGCCTTCACTAGGACATGGATCCATTTCCCTGTTTTGTCACCCAAAAGGAAATGTCTGCCTAACCAACCACACCTCCAGTGGGCCAAAGCTCAAGAACCACCCAGAAGCCTATAAACCTCACTGAGGCCTCAAAACCATCTCCCATATGAGCAGACTTTCTAAATATGTTCTTTGCCTGCTCATAAGGCCCAATTAGGCCCTGACCATAAGGCTAAGAGGTGGAGAAGAAAAGCCAGGACGCCTTCAGGTTGCCACGTGAGTTCACAGCAAAATGACAGGCAGCATGTGTGATCCAAAGGGAAAAATCTGACAGTCACCCTTCAGTCTTTCAGCCACTTTTTTTTTTAACAGGAGGACACGGTAGCATCAATAGTGTCATCTTCTAATAGAAAGGACAACTACATATAATGCATAATTGCCAGTCTAAATGACTTGTTATTTTGATTGCCTGTTTTAAAATATCTGTAATTGCTTCCAATGAGACTTGGAATAAATGATAAGTCAGCACAGGCAATCACTGGTGGAGACATAGCAGGGCTTTGGAAAGCTCAGTTCAGATTGTTTGTCATATGTCAATTTCCACCCATTCCTGATTATGATCACAAGGCATGTGCACCACTTCATTGGGTATTTTCTTCCAACCTGTCCCATTTAAGCAACAGAAGGAGTATCACATGTAGGTGTATAAAAGACAAGGCAGTTTATTTTCAAGGGCAATGAGCAGAAGCTGGCTGAGCCTGATAAATTAGTTTTACAGAATTTTAGCTCGTGCCAAATCCTGGCCTGTTCTGTAAAACAAAACAAAGGTAGAAACATACCTCACTGAGAGTTATTGCCATCTCTCCAAATGAACTTTTCCCCCCTCATATGCTTGTTTGCCAAGTTTTAAAATAACAAATCACTTCTTCTTTATAACAAAATTGTCTCCCTGGAATAATAGGCTTCAGTGTGAGTTTTGATAGAGCAATAGCTCCTCTAAATGACAGCAAAGGCTTGCGGCAGGGATGCGAGGCACATCTATTTCAGGGCTTCCCATTGAAGAGAAAAGCAGTTTGGTAAGAAATGAAGTCATTTCCTGACTCATCGGGATGCCATGTTTAAACCACCATTTTCTGCCTAAAGATACGGAGATCGGAAAAATGTGGCTGAGCCTAAAAAAGATGGATTATCCCTTACAGATTCAGGAAACCAACTTTTTAAGGTCTTCCACAGGCTTCTAGAACATATTAGATAGAGAAAGGGGCTAACAAGAGTCTTCCCCCATTCCTTCCACAGTAAGGATAAGATTTTTCCATCCTACACACTTTGTTAAAGCCAATTTCATCAGTTTAAGTATAATTACATTTAAGTGTAGACATAATAGAAACAGATAAATGTTGAGGCATTACAAACATTGGGAGATGGGGGGAGAAGATGGATTCAAAGACTGTTGATTTTGTATGTTTCTAAAGTAAGTGAATCAAAGTACCAAAGGGGGAAAAAAAACTAACTTGGAAGGATGACACACAACAATTAAGTAAGGATTTCAAGGATTTATTTTACTAGAAAATGTTTCCTGTTCAGTCTCACTAGTAACCAAAGATAAATTCTATAAATTAACAATGAGAGACCATTTTCACCTATCAAATTGGCAAAGGTTGACAAAGTAAAGGGGGAATTTTACTCAGAGCTGGTTTCAGGAAGATGATCAAGCAACGCTTACCAAAATCTTTCAAAATGTTCATACTCTTTACCCCAGTAATTCTGCATCTAGAAATCTATCTTTTTATTGAGATATAACATTGTTTAAGGTGTACGACAGAAACGATTACCACTGTAGTGTTAGCTAACACCTCCATCAAGTCACATAATTACCATTTCTCTTTTGTGGTAAAAATATTTAAGAGTGTATAATACAGTATTATTGACCATAATCACCATGCTGTACATTAGATATCGAAAACTTATTCAACTTATAACTGGAAGTTGGTAGCCTTTGACCAATATCTCCCCAGCCCCTGGTAACTAGGGTAGAATACCCTTTATGAGTTCAACTATGTTAGATTCCACATATAAGTGATATCACACAGCATTTGTTTTTCTCTATCTAATGTATTTCCCTTAGCATACTATCCTCAAGGTTCATCCATATTGTCACAAATGGCAACATTTCTTTATTTCTCATGGCTAAGTAATATTCCTCTGTGTGTGTGTGTGTGTCACATCTTTTTCCATTCATCTAGGAGTCTATCTTAAAGCAATAATCTGATATTTGGACAAAGATAGATTCACAAAACTGCCAATGCAGTATTGTTTATAGTGGAAAACTTAAAAAGCAATTAAATGACGAACAATTGTGGAATACTAATATGGTGGAGCATAATACAACCAATTTAAACTGTATTTAGGGATTATCTTTAATAATAAGGAGCTGTACCAGTGGGGGGGGGGGGGGGAAAGTGTGGAAGAAAAACTATGCAAGGAATTCCTAATTGGGTATTACTCTGGAGAATGGGCTGCATCTTTGTCATTTTAAATGTACCAGGTGAACCTTTAAAACCCTGGAGGTATTTCTTGATGAACTAGAGTCAGTAAGTATCTGCATAAGCTTCTCAAAGAACACTAGAGCTGAGCTGTCTGCTGGTTAACCCTGCCTCCAGGCTCCCAGAAGCCTACAGCCAATGAGAAGAGGGCAGTGTTGAGAGCAGTCAGTCTGCAGACTGGCCAATGGATTAGTCACCCTTTTCAGGAAGACTTTTACCATACTCCAGCATTGCCATAGATGCGAAAAGCCCACTGAATGGATGCTTATTGATTCTTGGCTGATTTCCTACAAAATATTGAAAATTGGATGGAGATGGGAGGAGGCATAGCAGAGAAAGAGATATAGAAAAAGAGACCAGATCCAGAGAAAGAAGCAAATTAGATGATGAAGAAAGATCTAAGAAGTGTAGATGGAAATAAAGAAGAGGAAAAGAGATAGGGAACAATGAACTATGATTTCCGAAAAACTATTGGATTATAGCAAATTGTTTTACTAATTTAAGAAAATGAAGTTAGCATTTCAAAACACAATTCTAGGAAGCTGTATTTCCTAACAATGACTAAGAGACTAAGATTTATTGACCATATGCATACAGTATACTCTCTATATACATATATATGCATATGCACATGTATATAGATATGTAGCTTTCCATGTATCAGGAACTGGAAAAATTAATCAATACACATAGTGAGATGTTTACATTAACTCATTTAATCTGTATTATTGCTTTATGGGATAGGTATTTCTATTGTTTTCTCTATAGAAATGAAGAAGTGAAGTCCAGAGCAGTTAAATAACTTGTGCAAGAGCTCACAGCTCTTAAGAGGAAAGGTGGAGATTTGGCTCCAGGGCTTCTGGCTCCAGGTCTCCCTTGCTATAGTACAGCTTCTACCTACTCCAGCCACAATGGTTTCTCATTTTGAAGTCCTACAGTTCCTACCATCAGTCATTCTCATTTAATACTGAAAATGTACAGTTTCGGCTGTTTGTTGCATTTTCATCTTAGTACAACATGTCTTCCCAACTAGACTCTAAAACACTGAAAGCAGGAACTATAAATAATACTTCCCTACAATTCTCACAGTAGTTAGCACAATTGTCTACTCATTAAATAAGATTTAATTGGACCTTCAGCAAAGAGATAACTTTCAAAACAACTATTGGGATAATTTTGCAATCAAATAAATTCTACCAACATTCTTTGCTAAGAAGCAGTCATCTTTTGAGATTGCTAAAAATTTAAGTTTAGAAAAAAAGAAGTTAATGCTTTTTTATCTCATTCTACTCCTTTTGACGGATGAAACCAAAAATAATCACTTTGCATCTCCAAAGTGCTCCACCCCCGTGAAAGCAGGGGGAGAGTGAGCCATCACTAGGACACAAATGTGTTCTGTTCAAGGCAATCAAATAAATCAAGCAACCCCCAAAATATAGTTAAAGCAAAGTGACTCAGACACAGTTCATGTTTTTAGTCACTTAGAATCCAAAGTTACTCTGAAACACGAATAGTTTTTAAAGCATTACTCATTTTGCTGTCTCTGATAAAACTAAAATAATCCAATACAATTATGTGAATGGTTATAATTTAAAGATTTAAAATACATGCTCAAAACCTAACATTTCAAATTAGTGCCACTCTTTAGGACAAACTCTAACTAATAATAATGATCTGGTATAAAAGTATCCTGGAGAAACTAATTTGCCATTTTCTTTTTATTAAGCTAATCTGAACAAAAAAATAAAAGAGCGTTCCATCTGGCTGTCCTAGAGAAAGCACAGTAATGTAGAAACCATGCACCTAAAAAGTCATTACTCAAAATTGAAAGCTATTTTCCTACCTCACCTAAGAAAGCATTTCTTCCCATGCTGAAAAATTAAATATGATTCAGGACCTTTATTTAGAAATAATTGAATTTTACCAAATCAATACACTAAAACAATTCCTAAATGACCTTATCAGTAGCTCAAGGATGACAAATAGGTTTAATCATACAAGCCAGCTCCTACTGGTTGGTAGTAGAGGTCTGGACACTATGTTGAGAATGATTCTAAGGCTATTTCCAAGAGAAAACATGTTTGGATCCATTAGCAATCAGCAATGCGTGTGTGCCAGTACCAGAAATTTGACTGTCATAATTTTATGCAAAGTAAAATACAAACTCTTGATCTGAAACAAGAGATGTGGACCAGGGATTCCATAGGTGCTACTGGATTGTTTGATTAATTTTAGAAGAGCGAGTTCATTGCTAAGTAGTGCCCCAGATTTATGGTTCTCTAATCACGTAGCAGTAAAAGAATAGGAGAGGGACTGAACACTTATTGACAGTCTACTGTGTGTCAAACACTGAGCCTTGCCCCAACCACCCACTCTCATGGCCATATCCAAGATTTTTGTCATTACCAATAACAACACCCCTCCGTTTTAATTTCAACCATCCTGTTCCCCAAATACAACTTCCTATCTTTCTGGCTTACTCTCTCCAGTACCCAAACTCCCAATAATCCCTCTACCCCAATGATATAGCAATCCATTGGTCTTACCACCATTTCAGTGTCCCTCACCTCCCTACAGTGTCCTTACTTTCCTACCTAGCCATCATACACTTCATGGTCAATGACCATTCCTTTGCATCCATCATGAACTCCATTGCTCTTTTCTCTCTTCATCATACACGCAATTGCCTAGCAAAACCTCACCCTTTGTTAAATCCAGATCACTGCTGACTCAAGACCTGCATCCATGCAACCTAAACATTGCCAGGGGGAAAAAAAAATCACAACTACAGTGACTTTTCTCACTCTAAGTTCATCATTACTCTAAGCAGTTCCTTAGTTCACTCTAAGCAGGTCTTTAGTAAGACTGGCCATCCCACTGTATTTCCTTCATCCATTCACTCACCCACTAGACATCAATTTCATACCTTCTCCTCTTTCTTCAAATCTCAATGTCTCTTCTTCCTTACTTACTCTCAGCATCAAAGGTTGCTATCATCACAAAAATAGAGATATCAGGTTGTTATGTGCCTGCTGATAAAAGATCACACAACCTATAATATTTTCAAAAGAAGAAAAAAGAAAGAAAAGAAAAGAAATTGAGCCTGAATATGAATAAATCTCTCAATTGGGATTTCTCAACCTCAGCATTAACAACATTTGGACCTGGATAACTCCTTGCCGTGGGGGTCTGTCCTATGCATTGTAGGATACGCTAGCAGCACCACCTACTCCACTATTAAAAAAAAAATCTCTAAACATTTCTAAATGCCCCTAGGCAAAGGGAGGTAAAACCACCCCTCATTAAAAACCATTGCTCTAGATGCAACCATCATTACACAAGTTAAAACAAGAGGACAAAGGAACGTGTTAAACCAAACCATATGGATGCAATCAATAAAAATACAGACTGTGGAAAACTTCACAGATCAAATGACCCAGATTCTTCAATGAATACATTTCCAGGCAAAAAGGAAAAGATGGAGGGAAAAACTTTAGATCAAAATAAACTTATTAGACATAGAAAGTCTTTTTTAAAACAGGCAAAACTAAACTACAGGGTTTAACGATGCAGAGTTGAGTGATAAAACTAGAAAGAAATAGAAGGAAATGATTACTATAAAAGTCCAATAGGAAGACAGGTAGGTGGTTGAAGTTTGAATGGGTCTTTTGGTCGGCCTTGGGGCTTCTTAAGTGACTGGTAAGATTCTATTTCTTGACTTGGGTGTCACTTAAAAGGATGTTGACCTTATAATAATTCATTAGGTTTTATAGTGTCATATCTACTTTTCTGTATCAGTTTGTCCCATAAATATGCATAAATAAATGAGTAAAAACATAATTAATAAACAGAAGAATCTGCCTTCCTCTCTACTTCCCTTGGATTGAAGCTCTGTGGAAACTGTCCTTGAGAGAAGAACTTTGAATTTATTAAGTCAGGTCAGTGTTTATGTTCTCTTAGCCCAGAAGTGTAAATCCTAGTCATTGCTTCAAAAACAACTTTGAAAATTGTAGCAGGACTTATCACAACCCTACACAAACCATATGTGTAATGTCCATATGTTGACCTACTGTTCAAGAAACGTCTCACATTAAATCAGCAAGTATCTACAAGGGAGCCTGTTGTAATCCAGGCGATCTGCCAGGCATTGTGAGGAAAAGCAAAATGCAAAGCAGTGAAGTATTGGCAAATGTGAATGAACAGAGCTCATGAGAACTGTGTGGGCTGAGTACAGATTTGTGGGATGATGACTTTTAGAAGGATTTCCAGACCCGATAGTCAGAGACACTCCACAGGTACGTACCTCCTTCCTTGTAAAAGATATGCTCCTGGAGAGTTCTGTGGTGATTAAATTTTTATGAATTTAATTATATGTTCTCATTGACTTACATTATAATCAGAGAGTGGCTTTATCTACATTTTGGATTAATCTTCAACTGGCAGTGGCTCCCAACAGTTTTAAGTTTCCCTGCTTCTCTGTCAAGTACTTAATAGTTTATAAACAAACATTTAAAGGCACTATTTAAAGGAACCCTTGAGTGAATCCTTTTGAACAACAAAGGATTCCTTGGTAACATTAATAAATAATCATTAGATTGAATGTTCATCAAGCTTTCTTAAAACAAAATATTCACAAGACTCCAATGTCCTTTGATAAGATGTCATTGAAATTATCTCTTTACCTAAGGATTGGAATCTATTTTATGTGTGTTTTAGGACAACATCTCACATCACTGATCTTCCCACTTTTTCCATTAGTATTAAGAAGAGCATTTTGTCCAGACTCAGGGGAAACACTACTAAAGGTAGCTCATATTACTGAGCTATGAGATACACAAGAACCTTGGCTTTCATGCCTTAGTTAAAAATTACACAACAAAAACCAAAATGCTACTAAATCCAGGGGAGAGGTCATTTGAAATGAGCAGCCCACTGTTCGTATTCCTTAGGACAGAAGATGCTTAACCTGCTCACGTTAGAACTGTCTCTTAAAGATTGGGCTGACTGAAAGTCTCAAGTAGTTCACTGGAAAACTTGAATTGAGGATGGAGCTCCTTGGCCTCACCATGCCCAGTCTTGTTACCACACCTCTCCCCTGCTCCTCCACAGTACTCTGGCTGCCTGCCACAATTCCTTCTCACTACTCCTGTTACTTCTGTCAACACTCTCACTCAACCCTCCGGATAACTTCTCCTGGACAAGCCAAAGAAAGGCATTGTCCTCAGTGCCAACAGTATAAAAGCCCATCACACTCCCCATTGGTGAGGCTGCATTTGGGTCTAGAACATGGTAAGAGACTCCCAGGCTATACAGAATGACAAAACTCCAAGGCCACTAATGCTTCTCCAGTTGGCTTAGGTAAAGTTGTTCTCACCTGTCACCTTGACTGGGATTTATGGACCAGTTTTTAATATAATAGCTCACCCTGATGGTTACACATACCCAAAAGGATGTGATTTATGATTAGTTTCAGTCTGACTAGCTTTGTTATTCCTGATTAAAGACCCCATTTATTTTGGAATAAATGGATAAGGGTTGGTTCACTTTTTTTGTCTTTGTTGACAAGAATATAACTTATAATTGGTTTATTTAGAAAATACACTAGAAATAAAAAAAAATGGAATACAGCACAGAATAAATCAAGAGTCAGTTTCGTTGTAGAAGGGGAAAATGATGCTCTTGCCAAATCAATTCCTTCTGTGGTCTACAGAACTGCTTCCCAAAGACTAGACCAGGGTTTGCAACCTTTTGGCTTCCCTGGGCCACATTAGAAGAAGAATAATTGTATTGGGCCACACACAAAATATACTAGCACTAATGATAGCTGATGAGCTAAAAACAAAAGGGGAGGGGCCTTTCAAATCTATCCTGGGTTGTAGGAAGCCCATGGGCTGCAGGTTGCAAAAGCTCGGATTAGATACTGCCTTCCACACTATGCTCAGGAAGCTTTGTCCATAAGGCACTTATCTGAATGATAAGTCATATGGCCCCATAGTTACAGCTCTTGAGAACTTATGGAATTCTGCAGTTTTTGACAAGCATGTAACTACAGTCATTGTGATAGGTAAAATTCTAAGATGCTATGTAATCCTTGCTAACAGATGTCACCCCAATAAGTCTAACAATAAAAATGAATTAAAAAAATAAATAAATAAATAAAAATAAAAAATAAAAAAAAAAATAAAAAAAAAAAATAAAAAAAAATTCTAAGATGAACCCCAATGACCCTCAGCTTTTTTAAAATCCCCTCCCCTTGAAAATAGATAGTACCTATGACTAACCAAAAGAATATGGCAAAGTTGGAGGATTTTATATATGTAATTAAATTCCCTAATCAATTGATTTCATTAAAAGAATTATACTGTGTGGGCCTGTTTAAAGGAGGAGGGTCTAGAGGTCAGAGACATGAAGCAGCAAAATCAATCTCAATCTCTCAATCTCTCTCTCTCTGTCTCTCTCTGTGTCTGTCTCTCTCTTTCTCTGACTGAGTGTGTGTGTGTGTGTGTGTGTGTGTGTGTGTTGCTGACTTTGAAGAAGCAAGCTTCTATAAATTCTACAGTCTCAAGGAAATAAATTCTGCCAACAACCATGCTTGGAAGTGGGTCCTTCCCTAGTAGAATCTGCAGATGAGAACTCAACATGGGTGATACATTGCTTTCAGGCTTGTGAGACCCATGGCAGAAAACTCAGATAATCTGTGCCCAGACTTCTGATCTACAGAAACTTTACTATTCATATAAGAAATGGCTTTCTTTTGAAGCCTCTAAGTTTGTGGTCATTTGTTATGCGGTAATAGAAAACTAATACAGTCATGAAGAATCAACAATGGAATTCAAGTCTTCTGCTGAGTGGATTCCTAACCCACAAGAATCAGTAAGTGTAGAAACAAAAAATCATCAGAGCATCACAGATTAGAACGAGTACTTCCGCTCTCACTCACCCTCACCTACCTTTCCATGTCTAAGAGCAAGGCATTTAGAAGAAGGGAGACCTGATATGCTTCAGAAAGGTTTTCCTTTCTCTGCAATGTTGGTTAACTCCAGACAATTCTGTGCTACCTTTTCCTTGCAAAGAGCCCATACACACAGCCTCTACATGCCAAGAGCTGGAGGAACCTAATATGCCTCAGAAGAAATAATAAAATAATTGAACTCAGTAAGGAAACTATGAGTGTCAAACTGAAATGCATGCCAATGTGAAAATCAACCTGCAAGGGCAAGGACTAAACCAGGCATAGCAATGGACGCAGGGAAGCAGTTACTGCCAGTGGTGCCCAGGCTGAAAAGAACAAGCCTGAGGGAAACAAGGACACAGGAAGACGGCCCTCAGCTTGTATCAGGTGTCTGGGAATTGACCACACATTTTCTGTTTATCTACAGTTCCCTGGATAGATGGATGGATGGATGGATGGATGGATGAGAATTAAGAGGAAGAGCAAGAACTGAGAGGAAAAGGTAGTAGCAATGAAAAGCAAGGACAAGGGCCCTGTCAGAGAATCCCAATGCAGGAAGCCAACAGAGTTTATGCAGCCATAGAGCAGTGGTTCTCAAAGTGTGGTCCGGGGACCAGCACCCTCAGCATTACCTGGGCGCTAGTTACAGATGCAAATTCTCTAGCCCCACCCCAGTCCTACTGAATTAGAAACTCTGCAGGTGGGGCCCAGCAACCTGTTTTAAGAAGCCCTCCAGGGGACTGTGATGCATGCTCACCGATAAGAACCACTGACCTAGACAGATGAAGGAATCTTGTGGGGATGTTAAAAACAACAACAGTCTGATGGTCTTACCCCCAGCTGCACATTCAAATCAGCTGGGGAATTTTGAAACCACTGATGCCCAGGCTAGCCCATCACCAGAGCCTGATTTAATTAGCGTGCTGCCACATCCAAATTACTTACCAGCCCTCCAAAGAACTCAAGTGTGCAGGCAGGTCTGGGAACCTCCGATGTAAAAGGTGAAGCAGTGTGGGAAGACGATTCAAGATCGCTACATAAATGACCTCAAAAAGCAGGTTGGACTCTTCTTGATATGGTGTTCTGCTGCCTTCCAAGTACTCACACATATATTCTCAGCTGTCAGCCTGCTATGCCTGTGTACAAGACAGTGAGGATGCTTTTATTTCAACAGCACAGAAAAAAAAATAAGCAGTAGCCAGCCCTGTTTGCCCATCCCCTGCTCACCTTCTGAGCTGGCTTTATACGAGCAATACTCCCTTTTCCTCTCCTCAATATACGGGGTGCCTCTGGGAGACAGTGAGGAAGAGACACTGCATTTTCTCCTGTCACAAGGTCATTGGCATATTTGGCCCCCGGACCTCCCTCAGGCCCCAGCACACACAGGCAGATGTCCCAAGAGGGCTAGATACGCCATCAGCAACTTTAAGCCACACAGCCTCTCAGCTACCATCTGGAGACTGTCGTTTGAACCCGGCAGGTGAATGAGAGGCTCCAGTGAAAGGAGAAAAGGGAGCTCTGAGTCTAATCTAGCTGGGAGGGACAACCAGAGAGGCTTTCAATGGCTTGGGAGCACACCACCCTCTCCTCCTCAGGGCTTAGCAACAGGGTCAACCGTCTGCATACCACAAGTCCACTTGGGTCAGTGAGTGAGAGAGAATGCTCAGAAAAGGACAAGCCTCTGGATAGAAACCACAAGGGTTTAAACTGTCTGAGAACAGCACAGAACCTGGGCACCTTTATGACAAGCATAGCCAGATTCTCCCTCAGTTCTGTGTATGTGCCTGGGGCCTTTGGGGGTACAACCGGTGGAGACTGCTTCACCCCACAATGGGACAGTGGTAACTCGACTGGGCAGCTAATGTGAATTACACAGATGGCAAGTAGGAACAAGCAATAATGCCCTGTCACAGAGCCTCAGAAGGTAAAACTATAACAGATGACATTGATGACGATGAGGTCGGTAACCAGATTCCCCACTGAACACTTACGTTTGCCGTAAAGCTCAAGTAAGCATTCCTACAAAAGGCCAGAAGAGCCTCTAAGCAATTCAGAATCTGTAAGCATGTTGCCTCAATGAAAACACCCAGAGCGAACGTACAATGGTACAGCCACTATCCTCAAAAAATTAAGAATAGAACTACCATACGACCCAGCAATCCCTCTTCTAGTATCCACCCAAAAAAACCTGAAAACATTTATCTGTAAAGTGACATGTACCCCTATGTTCCCTGCGGCATTATTCACGGCGGCCAAGATATCAAAACAACCCAAGTGCCCTGTGACAGATGACTGGATAAAGAAGCTGTGGTACATACACACAATGGAATATTACTCAGCTGTAAGAAAAGATGAAATACTGCCATTTGAGACAACATGGATGGACCTTGAGATCATCGTGCTAAGCGAAATAAACCAGACAGAAAAAACCAAGAGCCACATGACTTCACTCATGTGTGGAATATAAAACTGAAAACAGCAAACGAGGAAGACAAACGAACAAACAAAAACTCATAGACACAGAGGACAGCTTAGTGGTTACCAGAGGGTAAGGCTAAAGGGAGTTGGTAGAAGAGGAAAAAGGTGGTCAAATATATGGTGACAGAAGGAGCTCTGACTCTGGATGGCGAACACACAATGCAACATACAGATGATGTATTGCAGAACTGCACACTTGAAACCCATATAAATTTATTAATGAATGCCACCTCCAATAAATTAACACACACACACACACACACACACACACACGCACGCACGAACAAACAAAGGGTGGATGCCAAGGCAGGAAAAGGACGTAGAGTGGGTGGAGTATCAGGCCTCACATTTTCTAGGACCCAAGCAAACAAGTTCCCAGGTTGGGGACTGCTATCTAGAGCAGTGGTTCGCAAGTAGGGGCAATTTTGCACCCCAGAAAACACCTGTCAATGTTTAGAGGCATTTTTTGTTTTTACAACAGAGTAGGTGAGTGCTACTGGCATCTAGTGGGTCAAGGCCAGGGAAGCTGCTAAATATCCTACAATGCACAGATAGCCCCCACAACGAAGAAGTACACAACCCCAAATGCCTTGGTGCCAAGGCTGAGAAACCCTGATCTACAGAAACGTCTCCACAACAAACAGTGGAGGAGGAAACTATTGATGGATTATTTTTCCCCATAGAGGCCCAGATTCCACTCACCATTTCAATTAGCATGCCAGAAGAACAGAGTTGTTCTCCTGAAGGAGAGCCAGATAAAGTAATCTTGACAGGTAATCTTGTCCACCTCCTGCTTTCAGGGAACTTAAGGTCTAAATCACCCAGGACAAATAACTATCTAGTCTCTTATCAAAAATTTTCAGGAGTAAAAACCCCATGGCCTCCCTATAGCAACTCTTTCCAACAGACAAAATATTAAGTTGAATCACTTAAAATTGCCAATATTTGACCAATGTCTGGCCTTAAAAAATGGCAATGTCATGTGGTTCAACCTAAAATTATTCCCTTTAACAAAATGTGTCCTACTTTTAGAAGTCATTTTCTTGTGTCGACTCTTCAGTCAGCACCCAAACAACGGCTTTTGGACACAATAATATTTGGCCATCTGCTGTCTAGAACACCTCCCCTCCCCACCCCCACTCATCACCCACAAACCTCACACCCAATTTTTGTTGACTCTTTTGCTAGTAAAATTGTTCAGTTTTCTAAAATTATTCAGTTTTTCTCCAGGTCAACTATTGCTTCTTCTGTAAAAAGAAGTTTTTTTGCATTTTCAGTTCTAATTCGTATTATCCTATGGGAAAGAGCTAAAATAAAGTTCAATATTGCTATATACAAAGAGTCTTATGAAATTGGACAATTAATTTCATGAAGTCATCCTAGAAAAAGTGCTCCATACCTCACTGCTGAATATCACTATGGTCACCTTCGAAGTACTCCCCTTGGGAAGCTATACACCAATGCCAGCACCTAGACCACTCTTCAAAGCAATTTTGGAGCTCTTTTTTGGAATGGCCATCAGAGTTGTCATGGTATATTGGCAAGGTTATGACACGTTACCAAGTTGTTTGTACAGTGCTGCCAATGTAAGCACATGGTGGCAAGTTTGTGAACTTAACTGTCAGATTTTGGGGATGGTGACAGTTCTGATGGCCATTCCAGAAAAAGAGCTCCAAAACTGCTTTGAAGCGGGGACTCGGCACTGGCGTGGGTGCACATCTTCCCAAGGGGAGTACTTAGAAAGTGACCATAGCAATATTCAGCAATGAGGTATGTAGCACTTTTTCTAGGATGAGTTCATGAAATTCATTGTCTGACCTCGTAATACTTGAGCAGACATGAAAGAAAAACCCAGAAAATCTAGCTCTCTTGGGTCTTGCTTTCATATGCAGTGTGGTTTTGTTTTAATTAGAGGCTTTATATTGCATACCATACCTCCATTTAAATAAGCTGATCTCAAATTGCTGATGCATATTCAAAAGGAGGGGAAACTCAGTTATTAAATGGCCACAATGTGCCAAGCAGTGTGCTTCAAGATTTCACATACATTATCAATTTAATCTCTTATTCCATGTAACAGATGAAAACCTGAGACAGCCTGACAAGATTAAATAACCTTTGGTGCCACCATTTCTGAGCCAAGATTTGCACCTCTAACTGTCAGGCATCAGTGCCCACACTGTTACTGTTACCCAAAGCAGACTTAAGTAAAGCTCTGTCGAGATTTAGAATTTCAAAGTGATCACTTGAGAAGTATGTGACATTTTTACACATGAATTTACCTGTCCCATTATCTCTACCCTTTACCACAGTGGAATGCCCACTTACAAATAAATAAATAAATAAAACCACAAAATTATTTATTGGTAGATATGATCTCTTTTAAGATATCAGCATCATCTCCTCTCCTTATTTAAGGATAAAAAAACAAAACAGCCAATAAAAGTGCCTCTGAGCCTTTTTTATTTTTTTTAATGAGTCTCACTATATCCGTTTTCAGCTAAAAACTATCTGGTGCTTTTCATGCTGTTCTTTCATAACAAATCACGAATGCACTGAGTAAAGATGAAGTCACATTTATTCTTGTCTTCCATAAACACTGTGTAACGTCCTTAAATCTCCCATCACCGTAGAGGTGAAAACAGGGGGCTGGGGGCTGGGAGGCGGCGGGAGCGTTTCTGAGCAGGTGAAGGGGTGAGCTGTGGCCACCTTGTGGCTAATTGCTGAAGGGGAGCGCTGACCAACCAGGAGCAACTCCAGCCCTTCTCTGACTACAAACGGGACAAAGGCAGCATGCCACACCCTTCAGTCCCTGGCATCTGCAAACTTGCTTCTTATTCTCAATTTCTTTCTGGGTGCAATAAATGGGCATGATTGAACGGAGCCAGGCCTTCCGTGATGGGAAACAGAGGTAGCTCTGCCTCATCAAGTTCTACAGTAGTTACCATTTCCAGGAAGTTTCAGAATTTAGGATCTGAGATGAGATTTCTAAGGAGTATTTAAAGAGGCATTTCAAAGCAAATTAAATTTGCTTCTCATGCCTGCCAAGGACTTAAATTCTATTTATTGTTGGGTTGCAACTTTTTTTCTAGAATGGCTGTGTTATTTGCCTGTGATCTGAAATAAAAATCTGTTGTGCACAAATGTGTAATAGTTCATCGTAAAGTAAATTAATTTGCTCGTAAATGTAAGTTAGAGATAAAGAATCACGGTGCCTGCATGGAAAGTTGGGGAAATAGAGAGTCTGGCTTGTACCACACAGTCCACCACTAACCAGCTGCGTCACTTTAACTCATTCATACTCAGTTTCCTTATCTGTAAAACAATGGATTACAAGATCAGTGGGTTTTCACATACTTTCAGCAATGAAACCGCCTTTGTTTTTTTCAGAAAGAATTTCCAGAACCCTAATGTGCCAAATGATCAAAAGGCAGCTGCTACAGTTATGTCTGGACAGGCAGGCCAGGCCCATTCACTGCCATCACCCCTCCCCTCCTCTCCTCTTATCCCCGCACCCCAAACCCCTTAACCCACCTCCAACGAATCCTGAACATCAGGACTTGAAGATCATTGTACCAAGTGATTTCTAAAGTCCCTTTGTGCCTTAAGTGTCTATCAGGCTAAATGGCCAAAGTTTTAAAGAGTAACGTTTTATGAAGACACTTTATAGACATTTTATGAAGACACTTCCAACCTATCAGCCTGGCTAGGAAAAGATTTCACACACTGGGCAATTAGAGAACAATTCAATTCTCTACATTAAGCTATGTGTCCCTGGCTCAGAATACAAGAGAAGGTCCTTTGAAGAGCACTAGATGAATCACTCTTACAAAGTCCCCAGAGTACTTGTGGCCCGGGCAGAATTACTGATTGTTTCCTCCAGCAGCCACTCACATTGGCTTTGTGGTGGCCCCTGCAGGGCGTGTGAACTGAGCATGAACGAGACATGATCCATCAGTGTTCTCCACTCCCAACTGTGTGTGTGCTGATGTCTCCTCTGAACCCAGTGCTCTCCCTACTCAACTGACAGCTGCTGACTTTATTAATGGCCGTGTTCCTGCCTGAATGATGAAATTGTGTATGCAATAGCCCTTTAGCTCTGAAACCTAATTATTGAGTGGCCTAGGGTGGGGAGAATCATATTCTTTTGATGAACTATGAGGTGGGAGGGGTGGGGGAGGAAGGCAAGGAGTAAGGAGAACAAAATCAACAGACTTGATGGAAATTAGCAAAATGTCTTCATTTAGAAAATCTACCATTGAAGTAAATTAAAAATATTTTTCAAAAAATTACAATGAATTCATTTAATAATTAAGCCAAGCAATTTTTACTGTGCATTGACTCTGGTCCACCCACTGGGTTAGGTATCAGGAATATCATGAAGGGTAAGCCATTGTCTTAAGATGTACCAATTGCCAGTTATAAAAAGTCATGGGGATGTAAAGTACAGTATAGGGAATATACTCAATAATATTGTAACAATTATGCATGATATTAAATGGGTACTAGACTTATCAGGGTGATCACTTTGTAAAATACATAAATGTCTAACCACTATGCTGTACTCCTGACGCGAATATAAAATCAATGAATGGGACTATGAGGGCTGTGTAGAAAAAATCCAGCCATAAATACCTCTATTTTTCCTATTACATAGCTAGATACTTTCCAGACAGCCCTCAGATATCAAACTAAAAAGCTTCTGGAAAGCAAAAGAAACCATCAACAAAGCAAAGAGGCAACCAATCGAATGGGAGAAGATATCTGCAAACAACAATTCTGAAAAGGACTAATATCCCAAATACAAATAGAACTCATACAACTCAATAACAAAAACAACAACAACAAAAACAATCCAATTAAAAAAATAGGCAGAGGACCAGAACAGAGATTTACAAGCAGCCAACAGATACATGAAAAAATGTTCAACTTCACTAGCTTAGGGAAATGCAAATCAAAACTGCAGGAAGATCCCACCTCACACCTGTGAGAATGACTGTTATCAACAAGACAAGGAATAACAAGTGCTGGAGAGGATGTGGAGAAAAATAAACCCTCATACCCTGCTGGTGGGAGTGCAAACTGGTACAACCGCTAAGGAGGACAATATGGAGGTTCCTCAAAAAATTAAGAATATAATTAACATATGACCCAGCAATCCCTCTTCTGGATATCTACCAAAAAACCCTGAAAACATTTATCCATAAAGATATATGTGCCCCTATGTTTACTGCAGCAGATGTGAGGGCTGTCCAGAAAAAAAAATCCAGCCATAAATGCCTCTATTTTTCATATTACATAGCTGGATACTTTCTGGACAGCCCTTGTATATACAATGGAATATTACTCAGTCAAGAAAAGATGAAATACTGCCATTTGCTGTGGCAACATGGACAGATCTTGAGATCATCATGCTAAGCGAAATAAGTCAGACAGAAAAAGTTGAAAACCATACGACTTCACTCATATGTGGGATATAAAACAACAAATGAACAAGACAAACAAGAAAACAAAAACTCATAGACACAGACAACAGCTTAGTGGTTACCAGAGGAAAAGGCGGGAGAAGGGAGGTAGAAAAGGGAAAAGGGGTCCAAATATATGGTGATGGAAGGAGATCTGACTTGGGGTGGTGAGCACACAGTGCAACACACGTATGATGTATGATAGAATTGTACACTTGAAACCTACATAGTTTTACTAAGCAACATCACCCCAATCAATTCAATAAGAAATAAAAATAGTGTTCAATAAGGTTAACTGCAATAAAATAAAGAACTGAAAATGACTGATGACTATATCAAGCAGGGTTTAATCAGGAAAAGCGAAGTCATTCCAGGTGTATGAGGGCTGTCCAGAAAGTATCCGGCCATATAACCATTCTCATTATATTGACAATGGCTGGATTTTTTCTGACAACCCTCGTATTATTCAGCTTGGGCTTCCATAACAAAATACCATGAATGGGGTGGCTTAAACAACAGAAATTTATTTTTTCACAGTCCTGGAGACTAGAGTGCAAGATCAGAGAGCCTGCATGACTGGGTTCTGGTGAGAGCTCTCTTCCTGGCTTGTCTCTGTGTCCCCACATGTAGAGAGGCAGTCAGAGAACGAGATCTCTGGTGTCTCACATCTAAACCTCATTACCTCCCAAAGACCCCATCACCAAATACCATTACGGTAGGGTTAGAACTTCAACATATGAATGGGGAAGGAGTGACACAATTCAGTCCATAGTACCAGGTATTTCAAACAGAAGGAATATAACACAGCAAAGTAGTTACACTAGTGATGGGAAAATCGAAAAGCAAATAGGGGATGAATCCTGAGATTATCAACAGCAAGAAGCAACCATCATCCTTAGGGTTTCAGGACAACAAGAAGAGTCAGTGTTACCTTAGCCCAAATCTGGGGTCACCATAGCTGAGGTTGGAGTCCTGTGGGATTTCCCTATAGTAACTGATACCCCAGAGGAAGGGAGGTTCTTTGAGAGAGCTGGAGTCAAAGAGAAGACACAGTAACCACCAGAGATAATACCTGACAAGGAGGGAGAAAAAGGAAGAAACATCCTGGCTTCTCTCTTCCTCCTGCCCCCCAGTCTTCTGCTAGTGCACCCCATAAGCTGAACCTACCTGGAAGCCAAAGGTGGTTGTTCTCTATGAAACAGAGTTGAACAGGAGAAAGCAAAGAATGGATCTGAGAGCAAACAAGCAAATGATCTAGTCTGACCTCGTAGGAACGGTTTCAGTGAGTTGTTGTAGTACCTTGCAGAGTGACTAGAAGATGGAGAGGTAGAGACAGTGTTTGTAGCCAAGCACAGCATAGAGAGAGGGACAGATTTATAAGACAATTGGCAGGAAAAAAATATAAGAGCTAGAAAAAATATGTGCTGAGGATGGAAGAGACCAAGTGCTGAGGGAATACCGTCAACAGAAAAGGGGAAATGAAAGAAACATGACATAGAGAAAGAATATTTGACAATGAGAAGACTCAGAGAAGACAGAAGTAGATTTAGGGAGAAGAGATGATGTTCTGCAACACAGTCATTCATTCAGTCAATATTTATTGGTCACCTGCTATGTGCCAGGCACTGTTCTAATTGCTTGAGATACACCAGTGAATAAAACAAATAAAAATCCCTGTCCCCATAGAGTTTGAATTCTAGCACAGGGAGAAACAGGAAGAAGAGACTTATGAATGAGTGAACCAGTAGGATATATGGGGAAACACCAGTGAGGTCATATATTGAATTAGTCATAGTAGGGTATGTTAAATGCACAACAAACAATCCCAAAATTTCAGTGGCTAGGTGCAATGAATGATATAGGTGTCCCTGACCACACAGCTCTCCTTCAAACAGTGACTCAGGGACTCAGGCTTCTTACAGTTTATGGCTTTGCCTTCTTCTAGATCCCTAGGAGTCCTCTCCATTCCATTGGAAGATGAGGGAAATGTGTTTCCAATAGGAAAAGAGAAATGGTTTGGTGAGTAACTAACCTGTCTCTACCACAAACTTCCTGACCTCGATTTTCTCGAGGATATAGGAGGTAAGGGGGAATTTAATGGTGGTTTGCTAAACATGTTCAAGCTCAGAGATTGAGAGCAGATTCAAAAAGAATAAATAATGGTTGGAGTAACTGAGAGACAAGTAAACCAATAAGTCAAAGGCATGACAAGAGGCATTAAGGGACTGACCAAAACCAGAAGTCCTAAATTTCTTTTGGCAACAACCAAATGTGTGATGCCCTTGAGACTCTAAATTACAAACCTCTTAAAGACATATCACCTAGTACCTACCACAAGGCCTGACACATAGCATGTGTCCAATGTTTCATGAATGAATAAATGGATAAACCAATGAATAGATGGACAAATGCAACCAACCTTAACCAGAGAGCCAATGAGGTTGATATTAAGTCCACAGGACTCTTATCAGTCCTTGAGAGAATCTGCATTTGGGGGTCTCTAAGGATGTGGAAAACAGGTGGTAGCATGTTGAACCTCTTGGGTCCTTTCTATCCCTAATGCCTTAATGTAAAGGCCATACTAATAGCAACATTTCTGCTCACTTACTAAGTCTGGAAATGGTGTTTGTTCAAAATCATCCTATGGGGATTCTCATTCTGGACTGAGCAGTGCCTTGACTTCTAAGCTGCTGTCAGACAGTCTCTAAGTGCGGTGAGTTCTGAAGCCCCTCCTGCCTGAATTCACACATTTCCTTAGCTTCCCCAGGTTTTCCAAGCTAATTCTCCCAGGAAAGTATTCTTGGAAACTTCACATCATAACTTTAAAAAGGACTGAGTTTTATAAGCTCAAAGAACTTTCAGCATGTAATAACAACTCAGTAAAATTAGAGAAGAGTTCCTGAAAGCAAATAAACAGTTAACAGGAATCCACAGACTGTCTCATACACTAGCAGCCAACACTCTCCACCTAGAATGTTGGGGTCTCCATTTAACATTGTAAGAAGTGATCCCCAAACCACATCACCTCACCTTGTAGTTGGATCACACAAAACAGTAGAGACATTAGGGTTGGAGGAAAGAGTATTACAGAAGGAAAAGCATTTAAAATGGTGTCACTATAAATTTTTGACAACATAATTTAGAGGCTCTTTCATTCAAGTACATCAACACCTCAGTCCCTCTCCACCTCCTTTCCCCCATGGTGTTGTCTTGGCTGTCAATTATTGGGAGAGAAGTCTGTTCCTTAAAAGGCTTTTAAATGGTATTATAAATTATTGGAATCTCCCCTAAAAGCGCTTGAAAAAAATGAAAAAAGAATTCCTCACCTTCTGTTTGTGTCGCATAAAATGCAAGGTCCTGTTCTGTCTGTTTGTTTGTTTGTCTGTGTGTGAAAGCTGGAAAAAAAAAGCCTGAGTATAGTTCAGTAGGTTAAGTGAGAAAGTAATCACCAGCAGTGTTTCTGACCTATGAACAGAAGGCCCTCTGACCTTCTGTGAGACAAAAATGCAGGGAACTATGTGGATATACCTCTCTTTAGAGTCTCAGTGTGTCACTAAAATAACATATGCAACCCGATTCCCACCAAATGCATAAGAAGTATCTTGCTATTTAAAAGAGTTGCTTTATAAAAGAAACAAATTGTATTTACTCAAAAATTATCCAAATAATAACTCCCTAACTTAGGTTTCATTCCAAATTTTCATCCATCCGGGGAAATGATGGTATTTGCCATTGTTGATGCACCATCACCAATGGTGTGTTATTTGCAGTTACTGGTGCTCAAACTACTACATTTTTCTTGTGATTGACATCTTTGAGAGGACTGGCAGGGTTTCAAATGATGCAGACTCTCTCAAGGATACTCGCTGGATGAGCCCTTTCCTCCTGTCCACCCAACAAGCTCTTCACTTTCAGAGACATCAAAGGTTACCCTCTTGCCCTGATAGACCGTGTCAGGAAGCACTGGACAGATCCTCTTCTGTACTTGAACATAGTTCTCACAAGCCTTTATGGCACAGTTGCAAGCACTCATTTAGGTGTTTGGCTTGCCCATTGGACTTTTGAGGACTGATTTTTGTCTTACTCTCCTTTGAATCCCCACAGCAAGTCCTTCAAGGTGGGCAGAGAAAACCCTTACAATAACTAAAAAAGAGACCCTCTGACCTTCCCTCGGGGATGATTGGGTTCTTATCTCCGGTCTGGTCCCACAGTCAGTCATGCTGATCCACAGCTGCAGACTAAAGCAGAAGGAAGCTGGAGTATATAGTAAATTACATACCTGTGGTGACAGGAGGGAGACAGGATGTATATCATTATCACCTTAAACATTATGTTGATAAGAGCTAGGCAGTGTAAGCCACACCAGTCCATCATCGCTGTTCACATGTGCAAAACATGCCCTCAAAGGTAATGTCTTATTGTCTAGGACCATGGATGTGATCCCCAAAGTGCCCTTCAGAGCCACGGAGAACACAAAGGATCTGATGTATTTACTATACAAATATCTAGATAAATATTCATTAATTCCTTTATTCGTTCAACAAATACAGTAGACGCTCAGTCAACCAGCACCCATGGGGATTGGCAGATGCCAGATAAATGTACCTGGCACTCTCAAGCAACCAGCAAAACTCTCAAGCAACTGGCAAAAAGTTGAAGATGTTTTGTGCTGGTTGCTTGAAAGTGCCAGTTGCTTGAGTCCTGGTTAACTGAGAGCTTACTATATTTATTAAGCAGACTATACCAGGCTCATGATCAGTACTGAAGATAGAGGAGTAAACAAAGGGAATCAAGTCTCTCCCTTTGTGATGCTTATGTTCACACAGGTGGCATCTATGTGAAATTGACACCTGTCTCATATAATCGAGGACATTTTAGGGCCAGTGATAACTGAGGTTTAGCCGTTGAAGCACACTTGTTATGGGAATCCTCTCTCCTTCACATTATGAGTCACTCTAATACCTTCTCTTTCAAAATTTATTATTCACAATTAAACAACCAAGATTTTGAAACACAAATCTTGGAGTAGAACATAGATTTCAAAGCTGCTACCGCAGTTCCAGACACTTCGTGAGCATGGTTCCTCAAACCAATACTAGAAGTTGATACAGAACACAATTTCTGCATTGAACATAATAGGACAATGAGGTTCAAAGAGATGAGGTTGCTTTCCCCAAGTCATATGAAACTAACATTCAAACTCAGGTCCATCTGGTGCCAATGCCATTGCTGTCTCCACCACACTGTTTTAAAAGTTGACTTTGAAATCACCCATTTTAATGTTCCTTTTTATTAAGGAAACACTTCCAAGTGCTTCTATAATGTACACCTATTTCCTTCAATTTCCTATATAGTTACAGCAGTTTTATGAACTATACCTTATAATATCCTTCTAGCTCTACAATCCAAGAGAATATTAAATGGACTGAGCATCTGCCCTCAGCATTATCATTCTACACGGGAAAATGATTACCAAATTCATGCCTATGAGTTCACCTTTCAACATTCATTTAATCAAGATGAGTAATTACCTTAGCGGGCAGTAATTAGGTAATTAGTAAAACTAGTTAATACAAATAGCATATTAATATAACCAAATAAATGCTAGTATAATTTTTATAATTATTATGGCATATAGGTCTGCCTCATTTTTTTTTCATAAAAGACACTAATTTCTGGGCTGTGTATTGCACAATTCCACTTCCATGTGGGAATGCCTTTTGACATCTGTGATCCTGCAGAGTAGAAAGGAGATTGAGACAATTATCTCGGGTACTGAAGCAAATGCCTGCGTGCACTAAAATTATCTGCCTAGTCTTTGCCTAATTTTCTCTAAATGGTTGTTCCATATTTTATAAAAGAGCCACCTTATAGCACCGTACCTAAATATCACTCTCTGCTTAGAAAATGAAAATATAGTGTTCTAAGAATAATTTAATTAGGATAGACCAACAGCTCTGCATATAGGCAGAGTATTCTCTGATTCTGTAAAATAATCCTCCAAAAGGAAGCATTTATCTTTCTCAACACCACCCTGTTAATTCCCCAACCCTCCCCCCAACACACACACACACACACACACACACACACACACACCTCACTAATCTATGCTTGTATTTTCAGTGGTACATATTATTAAGCATTAAAATATAATTAACCATATCCTGTGATGACTTCACTCAAAATGGTTACCAATCCCAGGACAGTTTCTTGATAGATCCTGATCCATACCCAGGATATGTAACAATTTATGAACACTAGGTAGGAAAAATCTTCATTTCCCCTAAGCATGAGCTGCCAAGTGGTTTATATGCATGTACAAAGCCTGTAATCCAACCACGATCAGCCAGTGCCCCAAATAATAGAATACCAACAGCATGAAAAACAACTTGCACACTCTCTAATTAGGATCTAGTTTACAGTCTCTTGTGTGAGCTAACTTCTTATGGCTGTATTAGGTTTCATTACTATTTACGAATAGAAGATAACATGCTGGACACCCAGGCCTTCCTTTAATAACAGAAACCCAGGTTCAGTCAATATTTTTACATGCTGACATATGTAAGGAAGGCAAACACATGAAAACTGAGTCATTAATTTTCTTCATAGGCATTACTCCTTCCTGTTAGCCAAGGTTTCACTTTACAGTCACAACTGTATATATGACAAAATACTGCAGTTGAATTAAAATTTTTTATTCTTTCTTACAAACCCTAACATGAGGGGGGACCCCCAAAATGTGGAATTACCTTCCAGAGGGTGGGCCCCTTGTAGTATAGGCTTCCCCCGCTAGGTGAGTGTTCTAGGAGCCCACCTGCATCCGTGTACCAGCTGGTGGTGGTGTGAGAGGCCGTGCTTGGCTTCAGTGAATTTTTTGGAGACTTTTTCAATGCATTTGCCCATTTCACGATGGGTGATTTACACGAACAATGTGCAGCATGACAATGCACCTGCCCACACCGCACTGAGTGTTCAGCAGTTTTTGACCAAAAATGGCAGGACCCCCATTCCCCACCCTCCCTAATCACTCCATTACTCCCCGACCAACATTTTATTTTTGTTTCCCCAAATGAAAAAGGCCTTAAAAGGAAATACTTTGCTGATGTGGAAGAGGTGAAACAAAAAAAAACAGCAGAAGCACTAAAAGGCATCAAAATTGACGAGTTCAAAAACCATTTTGAGCACTAGAAAAAGCATCTTGATAGATGTATTGCGTCAAATGGAGAGTACTCTGAAGATGGCTGAAGTTTAAACATGTAAGAATAAAGGCACAATTTTTTATAAATAAATTCTGTGGGTTTTGGGGGGTCCTCCTCCTACAGTCAAGACTTATGACTCACTTCTGATTTTTCTAAAAGCAACTGACCACTTCTATGCAATCCGATCTCACCATTAACCTCACTCAAACCTCACTGATACACAAAGCAACTCTTTGCCTGGCTTCTCAGGCTCAAGAAGTTCCATTTTTCCATGGTTTTTCTGTTTCCATGGTCATTTCTAGAACTATAAGCTATTCGTTTGAATTTCCAGTCTGTAAATTGTGAAGAAGGCTTGCGGGTATGAAACAAGAGGAGATAAATTGCAAATTGGAGCTCGACAGAAAATAAATACAAGATTTTAGTGGAATCTAATTGTTTTCCACACATCATAGTAACAGCTTATTATCCTTCTAAATAAATGTCATCTGCACATTTATCTATATTCCTATTTGTCTGTCATCTGTCTTCCACCTGCCTGTTAGTGTCTATTTATGTGGCATGGCAAGTTGTGCTGTCTTTGTCTGCAGAGAAGAGAAGAGAGGGAATATGATGAAAATCTTGGTGTAGCATGAATAGCAACGACGTAAGGCTGATGATGCCTGGTGTGCGGATGAATCCTGTAAATGAAGTGGCCCTTGAATTAAATTAATTTAAAATCTGGCAAATATTACCCGGCATGTTTGTCAATGTGCTGTATAATTATTAATTTGTTCATTGAAGTAACTGTATAAATAAATAGAAAGCAGAACGCCATGATTAAGCAAGCATTGAACATCCAGGGTCAAGGGGCCCGCAACACGGGGATCTATCCCACCAGCTTTCCTGGGTCCCACTTTTACATCTCCTCCTAAATGCGTACGTCGATAACAGAGAATTAATTGGCCCACGTTTAGATGCCCACGGGGCTTTTGTATTCTCAGTGCACATTTTTGTCTTCTCGGAGTGAGATGTTAGTAACGGGGTTTTAATATTACCCCTAGGGGAGCAACAGAAATCTTAACAATTTCCTTCACTAGAGTATTTTCATTAGCGCTAAATGCCGTGCAATTTACATTTGAAATCAGGTGTAGGGGTGATCAGAATGTGACAAGACATGTTGCAGTAGTGCTCTTTCTTTCTTTTTTTTTTTTTTGTTCCAATATTCCTTATTTACTGCCAGAAGAAAAGCACGTGAGCCAAAAAGGAAATGTTTCTTGATTTCTCTTTGCCCTTACTTTTTGGAGATGAAAATGCTATCTTATTTAGATACTCAAAGGACACATTTTGAATGACCCCCTTTTACCAAGAAAAAAGTACAATTAAAAAAATAACAATAATGCACCTAAAGTAGAATTAAACTAAACATTACCTGGAGGCTATCTGATAAGGGGCAAAAATCCTGTAAGGGAAAACACTGGAAGTCACTGCAAATACTAGGCTGCTAAGTTTCTGTCTATGCAGCTCCACTGCCTAATTCAAACCTACATTAATGAAAAACTTACCTAGTATTATTTTTTACTGTAAATCTAGACCACAAGTGGGAATTCATATTGTGGATCTGAGGGTACACTAAACTCTGGGTAATGTCACCGCAATTTAACAAATATTCAAACAGCTCTCCTGGAAAGATAGCCATTAGCATATATGCATTAAGTCTGGGCTCTGTTTATACCATCAATTTGCACACTAACCACCTGTTAGAGTAAGATTTTACAATTTGGTTGGATGCTTCAGTTCGTGAATGCCTTAGTTGAGCCTAAATCCTCAAAACAAAGCCAGGGGAGGAGTGACAATAACTATACTTAGGGAAGGAGAGCTATTTTGTGCCACCAAAGGTTCTGGGTGCTCTATACTAATTTACCCCATCTAACTTGCCCACTAGTCTAAGAGGTTGGTGGTGTTCTCCCCATTTGACAGGTGTGGCAAATGAAGCACAAACATATCTATAAACGATCAAGAACGACTTCTTACTGTATCCAGCAAAGCAAGGTCTCAACTGCCATGGCATTAGAAGAACAAATAAAAGCCTCATTGCTGATGGTGGAAGTCGGCCAGCACACGAACGTTAGTTATGACAGGCTCAGGAAGGTCTCTGGATGAATGAGTGATAAGGCTAACCTCCAAATCTGACCGAGTGTCAAATTTATGTTTCCCATTTGTAAGTGTGAGTTAGCCAGGCTACTCCCTGGTCTGCTGTTATGCTAACAGATTAATGAGAGTTCACTGTTTATAGCTTCTCATTCCCCCAAATGTTCCCTGAAGAAAACAAGGGCAAGATAATAGAGCAAGAAAGGGAGAATGTTCTAGTTCAGTGGTTTTCACTGTACTGCACACATTAGAAGCGTCTTCTAAAAATCTCGAATCCGAGGCCACACCTTAGACCAACTAAATTAGAATCTCTGGGCTGGGACTGAGACATCAATGTCTTATTTAACTCACTAAACATAAATATTATAGTATTAGCACCAGTAAATACAGAAAAAATATGCAATTAACAATACGATTTAACTATTTACAAATGTTCACATAAATTTAGGTGCTGTGGTGTCAGAGAAGGAGTCAGAAAATTCCAGTCAGTTCTCCTACTCTATCATCTCTATAATCTTGGGTAAATTCCAGAACCTTCATAAGCCTCAGATTCCTCTCCATAAAATAAAAGTATGCTTATCTTACTTATCTCACAGAGAAAGCAAATAAAACTTTTCAAGCCTTATTGTTTTTTTAAGTTTCTTCATTTTTTCATACCTTCCAAGTGCTACCAGTCACTGCTTAAACATAGTTCTTTCCCAGGCCTTAGTTGATCTCATTTACTCTGCATCTTTCTTGGACTTTGTATCTCCAGGGACCAGAAACCAGTTAGCATTAAAACAACATCCAGGATGATTTCCTCAGCTGTCAGCTTGCCTCTTTCACAGCCACTAATGGTTTATTGACTCAAGGACAAAAGAACCTCACGTGGCCTTCTGATCAACTAGCTCATTTTTACTGTCTCCCTTCTGCCTTGGTTCCTCCCTATAGTGTGACTTCGCAAACCTGCTACAGAATCATGCTTACAGTGTTATTTTTTCTCAATCACAAAATGGCAGAGAGAGAAATGTATGGGCTTAAAAGTTATTTTAAACAAACAAAACAACCCTACATTCAAATCCCAAGCCCACCTCTCAAGCGTATAGGCAGTTGACTCAATTTCTGGGCTTCATCTGAGAGATGCGGATAAACACACGTATCTCCAAAAACTGTCAAAAAGAGTCGAGAGCATACAGCTTTTCTGAAGTGAGAGCTGTATTGTTACTACAGTAGGCTCAGTTAACCAGCACCCATGCAGATAAATGTGTTATTTCTTCAATTTTTTTGGCCGGTTGCTTGAGAGTGTTGGTTGCTTGAGTTCCGGTTAACGGAGTGTCTACTGTAATTTTAAAACAATGACACGATTTACCCAATACAACCTTCTCCAATGGGTCTTGCAAACAGTTTACCTACTCTCAGAAAGTAGCCGGAGGGTAGATTTTAATGATACATTTCACTAGCCCCAATAGAAAGTGAAATAAAAATGAAGTTCCTTCTCTCCATTTCTCTCCCCTCTTACCTGAACACAAGGTCAAATGTTTTAAAAAGATAAATCCAAAAGATTCCCAGTTTGTATAGCTTTCTGCTGTTTTTGAATCTAGGAGAGTGTTGAATGTTCCTCTAGAACTGCCTGGTTTTCTGCCATCCTCTCTGCAGTTTGTTACAACCTACCAGCTCTTATTTTTGTCAGGGCTTTATGAGCAGTACACAGAATCAGCTCCAGATTCTGCCTACTGCTCACAATCCTTCTCTTCAGTTTATATAAATCATAATTGTCAAGGCTCTCTTCCTCCCTGAATTAATTCAGGGTTTTTTTTAAAAAAAAGTTTCTGAGAGTGGTGTGGAAAACTTGTTTTAAAAAAAGAAAAAGGTAGCTGTCCAGGCTGTAACCATTCCACCCCCTAGAATCAGATTCAGTACAAGGTGGGGCTCAAAACTGCATCCTCACCAGGATGCTAGGTGGTTCTGAACTCGGGGTCATAGCATATGGAAACTACTAGAAGAAACACTTTCCAACGGCAGTATTCTACAGATGATCCCACAAAAGTGTTTCATTAGAGGACCCATACGGTGGGCTTCTAAGAGGCCTAATTGGACTTTGCTAATCTTCACCACAAATGCAGATTTCAGGCTCTATTTCATCTTAGCCAACCACCATGGGGATATGCCTCTACCCTCTGGATCAATCACCTGCAATCCCTGTGAGCGAGGGCAGACACGTGGGGCCCTTTAAGAAGCTGTTAACCCATTGGCGTTCAACCTTGGCTCACTTTTGAATCACCCGGGAATTTCTTTAAAGTCCAGATGCCCACACTTCACCCTAGACCACAGTGGTTCTCAAATATTAGGTCCATCAGAATTATCGGAGGGACTTCAAACAAAAATCTCTGGGCCCTACCTCCAGAGTTTCTGATGCAGTAGGCCTGGGGTGAGGCCCAAGAATTTGCATCTCAAAGAAGTTCTCCAGTGATGCTGATGTTGCTGGACCAAGGACCATACTCTGAGAATCCCTCACCCAAAGAAATTAATCAGAATTTCTGTGGTTGGAAGCCCAGCATTAGTAATTTTAGAAGTTCTCCATGTAATTTCATGGTGCAGTCAAAGGTTTTATATAGAAGGCCCAGGGCACATGATACTTTCCTCAGGCCAGTAATGCAAAAGGAAGGGGAAGGTAGTTAAGTATCCATCCTGACTTGGCTAGGGCAGCAACACCTAGTTCCCAGGGGAAGCAGGGCCAGTGGTGCCAAGTAATGGATTCAGTACAGTGGTAAACGGATAAACCAGCTCTCAAAAAAAAAAAAAGTCCTGTTGTGCAGTGTATAAACCCCCATCATAGCTGATACCCAGCTTCCAAATGGACCAGACATCACTGAGTGCAGAATTAGGAAAAGTGACAGGCACCTGGCCCTCATAAACTGGTACAAGTTGGCTCCAGCACATCACTGCCTCATGGTCCCAGCAGTGGCCTCAGTGATGGTGGCAGCAATGTCTTCACCCAACGGTGTAACTCTAGCTGAGTTACCTAAACAGCAGTCCTGATTGCCATTTCTCAGCCTGGTTCCCCATCCTTCTCAGTCATTCTGAGCGCTCCAAAACTGTCTTCCTCATCAATTACCTCCATCTGCCTGAGCGTGTTTTTGCTGCCCACTGCTGTGAACTTTCACCTCGAAGGTCACATCTGGAGGTTAAGAGCCTAAGACCTGGAGTCTAAACTCCTGCAGTCCTAGGAAGGATGTTGCTTTAAGATATTTGCATCTTAAGAGGGATGAAACTCTTAAACCAGTGCAGCTCAAAATTTAATGAGAATCACCTGGGGATTTGTTAAAATGCAGGTTCTGATTCAGTAGGTCTGGAGGGAGGCAGAAATGCACATTTCTCATGAGCTCCCTGGGGTGGCTACTGCTCCTGTCCCACTGATCCAAGAACACAGGGTGGAGCAAGTCTTTAAACCACCTAGCTGAAGTGCTACGGGTAGGGCCTCGGGCCTGGATTCCTCTGGGCACCCATGACTTCAAGACACAGAAGGGCCTGCCTGCCCTTATTCTGGTCAGTGCCCCAGCTGACTCTGAATTTGTGTTGTGGCTGCTGCAGGCTAGTCCCACCTGCTGACAGTCTACCTCTGCATACCTAAAATGCCATGGTCAGTGTCACCTGACTGTCCCTGACCACCCCTCTTGGTACACAAGCCATAAATTTAAATTCACTTATTTATCCATTCAACAAACATTTGCTGTTTACCCCTTGTGTGTAATGCTCTTGGCAAAGTTTAGATCATTCTAGACTCTCCATCTGCACATTTTCAATAAGCTGAATTGGGAGTATTCCCATTGCCATTCAAAGGGGACTGGGTTTAGCACATGTGACAAGAAGTTAAAGGTTGCAGGGGATCTATGTAGGCCAGGAAAAGTTCCAAGCCTGTCAGAGTTTGGCTGTGGGAAAATACAACTTGATAATCTGTCAACTCAGGCTGTCAATCAAGACCCATTATAACTCTTATACCACCCATCTGACACTAGATCAATAGGATAAGTACTTTCTGATGTCAGATCAATGGTATGACTAAGTTTGGGGGTGACAGCTAAACAATTGCATCCATCCTAGGTATGTGAATGTTATTACCAGGAACATCAACTCAAAGTAAAATGATAAACCACTTCCTGCACTGTGTTGTGAAAGAAATGTTCAAACCCCCAGACATTTTTCATGCTCCCACCTACTAAGATAGAAAAGGTAAAGTGCATGTGTATTTCTAAGGCTTATATAGTACTCATTTTGCAACAGAGCTTATGGAGAAGATATATTTTACAGAGCCATAAAGCTAACAATTGAGCCCCCAGGGCTGATAGGATAAGAAACCCTTGTCACGCCACAGAATTTGAAGGAAATTCACATGAACTGTGAAAATGTCTTTTTTTTTCTTTACCCACTGTAGAGGTTTCCCCTTCTTGAACAGCTTCTATCCTAGGAGTTCAGGAATGAATTTTAACCTGATGGAGAACAGTCCAAAACAAATCCAATGTCAGTTTCCTTCTCCCTCCTCCCAACTCTCGTCATCCACATAACATGCACTTGCTTACTCGACAGCCAATACGAACACATCCATGTGCTAAGCACTGTATTAAGCTCTGGGGATAGAAGGGTAAAAAAGTTATTATGGGGTGCAAAGTAGAGACACAACCCTAGTGTGGGGGAAGCTGGTGAAGGCTCCTGCAGAGCTGACATTTGAGCAAATGCCTGAAGGGTAAATGAGACATAGCTAGGACAAGAGTATATGAGGAGTATTCCAAGCAGGAAAAAAAACCAGCATGTGCAAGGGCCCTGAGGTTAAGGAAAACAGCATCTTGAAATAAGACTCGTGATGTAGGAGTACAGGGAGCCAAGGGGAGAGTGGACCTTGCCAAGGATGGTGACATGGGCAGGGGCCAGATCTCAGAGGTCAAGGAAGCTTTCCCTGGGCACTCTCCTGCTCAGGTGACTGAAGGCCCATGTCCAAAGATGTGCTGAGACAAGATTGTAAGAGACAGAGGAAAGAGCTTGGTAAGAGCAACATGTACCATAGAACAAGGTGGCCTCCTCTCTGCTCCATGACAGCCCTGAGCGTGCTGTTAGCAAAGCAAACACCAACCTAATTCTGCTTCCATGTCTCACTCCTATTCTCAGATACTTGGATACAACCACTATGTCCCCAAAGCCTGGTGCTCTAAATGTCCCATCCCACCTCCCTCCAAAAGCACAGTGAATCCCGGATGGTACAGAGGGACCAATCCCAAGGACATTAATGCTTTAATAAGGATGATCACCCACCTTAAGGTAACAGTGACAATGAATAGGGAAAGGTGTGTACAGAGAGAGAAAGAAAGGAAGAGATAGTTTGAGATATACCCTGACCAGATCATTCCTATTCATGGAATAGCCTATTATTCCACCATATATTAGTATATGGGGGTGTTTACGTGCATGTGTTTTACATGTATGCATATGCATGTATGTATAAAAATGAGGTGTGATCAAAAACCACAGTGAAGGTTTAAATAAAAAAGTATTATAATAAAAGACACATTGCCATGAATCCCCCCTCAAAATATTAATACTCCCCCTCACTTGAAACACACTGATCCCATTGTTCTCGCCACGTTCTGAAGCAGTCCTGGAAGTCCTCTGTCGTGAGTGTCTTTAGTTGCACTGTTGTGGCTGCCTTGATGTCCTGAAATCAATTCAAAACGTTTACCTGTCATGGTCATTTTGACTTTGGGGAGGAGCCAGAAGTCACACGGTACCAGATCTGGTGAATAAGGTGAATGAGGACACACTATAATGTTTTTATTTGACAGAAGTTGCCGTATCAGCAGCGATATCCAACTTGAATTGATTCAGGACATGGAGGCAGCCATGACAGTGCAACTAAAGACACTCACGACAGACGACTTCCAGAACTGCTTCAGAGAGTGGCAAGAGTGATGAGATCAGTGTGTTCAAAGCAAAGGTGAGTATTTTGACGATTAATGGCAATGTGTCTTTTACTATAAACTATAATAATTTTTTATTTAAACATTCACCATATTTTTATCATACCTCGTATATGTGTGTATACACATGCAAGAACATATATGCACGTGGGTGATTATGAATGTACATGTGTGTAGTCATATCCACATGTATAAATTTTTAAATGGCCCTCAATTACTGAGCACACACATAGTTGCAGACACTCTGTTAAGTACTTTAAATGTATGATTCCACTTCATTTCTACAATAACCCTAACATATACATTCTCTATCTTATACCCACTTTTCAGATAAGGAAACAAACTCTTATACAGGCTCAATAACTTGCTCACAATCACACAGCTATTAAGTAAATCTTGATTCATTGTCCTTCTCTTCCAGAAAGCATTTCTTTTTCTTAGTAGCCCCACCCATTTCCCAGACCACCAAAATTTTACTTCAGTATTGTCATTATTATGTATCTGGCATGTTAGACTCCTTAAGGTAAAATAATAATAATAATAATAATAATAAAGTTGTGTGTACCCTCAAATGTATCATAAAGGCCAAGGCCAGCATACACAGGGATATTAAGTCAACCCAGATCCAAAGGATACATCAGAAACTAGGCTCCACCACCATGTCACAATCACAAAACATTCTGCACAGCACAGGCTGGGATTCCAAACCAACTGAATGGGTGTATAATAATAGGCATGAAATGCTCTGATTTGGAGCAAAAGAGAAGAGTTAATCAGAGTGAATGTTCCAGCCATACAATCACAGTAGCTGAAAGGTAGGTACTAAAAGAGCTTGTCTCCCTTTATTTACATGCCTTTACATCTAGACTTACCGGCAGTTTCACTTACCTTTTAAACAGCCAGAGTGCCACTTTATCATTAAGCAGAGATGCCAGGGAAGAAATGAGTATTATTTAAAATGCAAACAGAGTGTAAAGGATGACTGCCAAGAAAGGGCTCATCCAGATGCCTCAAAACTACCGCTGACTGCGGCTGCAAAATGCCTGCAGGAGACCAAGTTCACATAGGCCCTGTGGTCCTTGAACTTTGGTATGCATCACAATCACCAAGAGGACTTGTTGAAGCACTGAATGCTGGAAGCCACCCTAGAGTTCCTCATCCAGCAGGTCTGCGTGAGGCTGAAGAACTTGCATTTCAAACAAGTTCCCAGGGCTGCTGCTGCTCTCATATTCTGCACTTTGAGAACCACTAGGGTGGGCATTGTTATGTCCAGGCCATTAGCATTGCTAATTCTTAAATCTAAAAGGTGAATGAAGCAAACCATCGTGGACTTGAAGAGACACACAAGTCATAATGGAAGCTACAGATTGCTCAGATAAAAGATAAGCTGCTTCCTCCTTGGAGGCCCAACATCCTCCAATACCCTGGGCCACAGTCCTTCCAGAAAGATAAAGAAAACCTGTGGGCTAACCGGGCTAGAAACCGGCTGGTGATGTCATCAGACCAACAAGCGAAAAGTGGCTTCGCTGAATTACAGATGTCAAGGACACATCCCTAGAGCGATCAAGCTGACTTTTTTCTAAGTAGGGCAAAGAAACCTCAGCAAGATAGAGGTTTTGCCTCTCTGTTTCCCCCAGTGAAAAAGAGTAACTCTGTCAGAGGCTATTGTGCCAAGGAAGTGTCTGATAATAAACTGTCTCTCCTTTCTACCTCTTTCGAATAAAGCTTGTCAAAACAAACTGTGCCTAAGTGTCAAGGACAGTTTTGGTCCCTGGCAAATAACAAAAGAGCTAAACTCAGGAAAATTGAGCTTTTACTGGCACCCTGTTCCATCAGCAGTCCCCATGTTCAATCCCATTGCTATCTTGCTTTGCCCTGTTGTCCATAAATTAGCCAGCCCTAGGGTTTAATCAGTTGCAAAGATGTCAGGCTCGGGAATAGTATGTCTTACAGCCTCACCCTTCTGGAAAATTGCAAAGGGAAAGGCGACCAAGCAGGGCCTTAGAGGGACACAGAGAACCACACATCGCCCCAGAGATCTAGGAGAAGTGTGGCAGACCTTGGGTTTAGCTGAGCCCTGTTAATCCTTCCTACAGTGAGTATCTATGCTGTCAGGATTTATGATTGAGAGCTGCTTAAACAGCTGAGAAAATTTCAGGAAGCTAATATGTCCCATCTAATCAAGGCTAAGTGTTCCCTCTTTGCCCGAGCCCTCTTATTTGCATGAGTACCACATGGTAATGGATAAATAAGTTTTTTTCCAAGGTTGTTTGAAATGCGGGCCCTTAAATAAGTGATCTAGTGCTCAGTTTCATCTGAAGGAGAGGTTACCCAAAAAGCCTCAAGATTCATACATACCCTCATCAGAACCACTTCCAGCTCAACCTCATCCTTCAGAAACCCAGTGCAGTACTACAAAACTGGCGACAGCAGAGGTATAAGCCGAGGGATTGTGTCTTCACACACACCTGGGAACTTGCTTTTCACCATCTTGAAGACCTGTAGCAATGAGATTTAGCTACTTAGCACTCTCATCTGTCCCTTATGTTACAAATTACATTTCAAACTTTTTTTCTTTGATTTTGAGGCTTTTCTTCTCTTCGATCCAGATACACTGTTCATTTACAAACAAACAAACAAACAATCAAACAAAAGAAAACTACCTCTTCTACTTAGCACTTTGAAACTGGTGTGAGCAAAATATCATGTATGGGATCCCACTGGGGCAGGGACACTCGAAGTGTGGTCTCAGGACCCTCGGCACCATCACCTGGGAACTTTTAAATTAGAGACACAGATTCTCCCCACCCAGAAGCCCTGGGGATGGGGCCCAGCCACCTGCATTTTACCACCCTCCAGGTAATTCTGATGCAGGCTTGAATAGGAGAACCATTGTTAGTACAGGATAGGGAAATAAGGAGTAAGTAACAAGAAACCGAGCTCAGCGTAAGGGGTTCTCTTGACCCACGGACCTATTTTTCTTCAAACCTTTGTATTAGTTTGGCAAGTAAAAGATAACCCTCTAGCATGTATATGTTATTTTCTTATTATGATGGTGTGTTGGAGCCAGCTCCTAGCAGCTCGATGAGAGCCTGTTGTTGAACAATCAGGAAGTCTACAAGCCTAACAAGGTGACATCTGAACAGAGACCCAAAGGAAATGAGAGAGCAAGTCATTGTTGGGAGACACTTCTCCATGGGTCTGGTGCACTTTTTTGCACAATTTAGGAGCAAAGGCACTGGCTGTCTTTGTTCTGAATAGCTTTTCAAGGATGTTTATATAGGAAAGACCCATGAAAGGCAGAGAAAATGTTTCTATCCAAAATTAAGCACAGATTCACTTACTGTCCAGTATAATAAAGATAATGCTCCCCCTGTAGAAAAGGAACATCATGCTTACTGCCCATGTTTAAGGATTCAGGTTTCCTAATCTCAGGGTCCCTCTCCTATAAGACAATGCTGCCTGTGCTGGTGTCACCTGGCCCTCCTTGTAGGAACGGGTACTCAGAGAACCGGCACAAGAAAATGCTGATACTCTGGCTACAGATATTGCTGTGAATAATAAAGCCCTTTGTCTCTGACCCAGGAGTGTCCTGTCTTCTGGTAGCATCCATGAAACTGTGGTGAGCTAACTTAATAGCTCATAAGCAAGGTAAAATGCCAGGCCCCTCAGAGTTCATGACATCCATGAGAATAAGTGAGGGAAGGGTGGTCCAGGCAGGGGAAACAGCAAGTGCAAATGCCCTGAGGTGAATGATAGCCTCCCTCAACCAGGCTCTCCTCTGTGGCTTGCCCTGGCCCTTGATAGTTGTGTAAACTGCTGTCTTAACTCAACTCACTCTAACTGTAACTTTTAGGATGCCACCACTTCTTGTACAAGATCTGTGATTGCCAGGAGGAGAGGAGGAGCATCTTCCATGCCACCCCCACTCGTGGTCCCCAAGAGAGTCATATGGAATCTCGGGTCACATGAAATTGGTGTAATTTATGGATTCAGAAAAACAGTCCCAGAAAGACCTGTAGTGCCCCAAAAGAGACGTTACAGAAAGCCAAGGGGGACAATGACCAACACCACCAGGCAGCAGTCAGGAACCCAGAGTTCAATGGAAGAAAAATGGAAAAATCGAGAAAAGAGAGAAGAGGTATGTCTTCGAATAGGAAGGTCTCAATCTCAGAGCATATGTGGTATAGCTACGGCAAATCACAGCAAAGCTAGCCACAGTCATGGTGGAGAGAACCATTAGGACAACCTGACTTACATAAAGAGTATGGGAGGTGAAGACAATAGCATCTAGTATATACTGTATGTTGCTGTGTATAATGTGCACAGTTTTGGCCCAAATTGTGAGGGGAAAATAAGGATGCACATTATACATGGGTGGTACTGATTCCGTGTCTATATAAATATTTTCAATTCTTTTATTCATGCTTATGAGTTAAAAGTGTAACTCTAGAAGTCAATAATGATATCCATATGCAAAATAATACCCTGGAACTTGATAATCATTTTTTTAGAATTAATATTTTATTCTCATTTATAATCAGATGGCAGTTGAGTGTAATCTAATTGAACTTTCCTTTTTGTAAATTAAAAAAGTTACAAGTTTTAAACAGCCGATGGCTGGCTATGTTTTCAGAAAACATGATTAGATTAGTTCATGGATGGTGGATTCAAGTTTGTCCTTATTAGCTCCAGAAAATTCACCCACCTTTTTCCATTTTTAAAAAAATAGAAGGTTGGCATGCATTTGACTTCACACTCTGAAGCAATATCCAGACAGCCATCCATGTGTACCTCAAGGAATACCATGCTGGAGTGCTTTTCAGACAGGGAATGAAAGAAAGGCTCGATCATTTTGCAAGGCCCATACCACGTGGCTGAAAAGTCACCCGCCACCAGCTTATCTCCCGCACTGCTCAAGGCTTCCTCAGAAGCATACTTATTCTCGATCTGCTTGACCATTTGACGGCTAAGGTCTGACCAGCAAGCACCGATGGAAGTGGGTGCAAATCGCCGGACTGAGCTTGATAATCATTCTTTAATGTTAAATTGATTGGGGGTGGCATTGGTTAGCAAAAATGACATAGATCCCAGGTATACAATTCTACAGTGCATCATCTGTGTTGCATTGTGTGCTCACCACCCAGAGTCAGTTCGCTTGCCATCACCATGTATTTGACTTCCCCTCCCTCCTCCCCACCCTCCTCCCCGCTTAGCTCCAGGTCACCACTAAACTATTGACTGTTGTCCATGAGTTTTTGTCTCTTTTTTGCTTTCAGTTTCTATATTCCGCATATGAGTTATGTTAAAAAATAAATGCCAAAATTCCTTTATAATACAAAAAAACAAGTACCTAATTATAAACAAATAAAAATTTGAATTGAAAATTAAAACAAAATATTTTTCCCTGAAAGTTTTGGCCAAAAACACAGGTGCACATTATACACAGAAGCGCATTAATACGCATACGTGGCAAAATATGGTAGATTCTAAAAGCCACATTTGAGTGCATTTTTCTTTTTTTTTTTCAGAACACATCTCCAATTTGATCATGAAAGTCATCGAAAAGATAGAATTCTATTCACCGACATTTGCATTATGAATCACTCCTTAGAAATGATTCATTTCCTTAAAATTAAATGTCAGCACCTCATGAGGAGTAACACCTCTAAAATTCCCTACTTTCATCTTTAAGAAAAATTCGAAGTTGGTGTTAATTTTTCAGAATAAAAAACAAGAGTGTGCTCTGCCAAGTCTTCGAAAATAGTTAATACTTTCCTATGTATCATGATTCAATTTGCTAGCCACTCTCCCGCGGACAAATCTTAAATGACAAAAGCAGATTGATACTGTGATTTCTGTTTTTAAAATACTTGGTTTTCTCTCCCATCTCAAAAGAATTTACTTCCCTCCTCCATGACTTTTACAAACTCATCATTCCGATGAGTAATATGAGTGTGTGAGTAGCTTACAGTAGATAGTCATTGCAATGGACTCAATGTGTATTTCCAAATTCATCTGCTGAAACCTAACCCTCAAGGTGATGATATTAGAAGGTGGGGCCCTTGGGCACTAATGAGATTAGGGACCCCAGAGAGCTCTCTCGTCCCTCCTTCCATGTAAGGACGCAGAGAGAAGATGACTGTCCATGAACCAGGAAGCCGGCCCTCCCCAGACGCCAAATCTGCCAGCACCTTGCTCTTGGACTTCCCAGCCTCCAGAATTGTGATAAATCAATGTTCGGTGTTTAAGCCATCCAGTCTATGGTATTTTTGTTATATAGCAGCCCCAATAAACTAAGGCAGTGGTACATACTCATAAAAGATTTCAACTATAATACAATCCTGAGGTCATCAAATCCATTTATTGTCCTGCTTCCAAATAGGACTACAGCACAACTGGCTAAACCAGTATGTGCCACGTTTTCAATACCTTCCGTGAACAGCATCTTTCCATCTCTTGTAATGTCTTTCAAAAATTTCTGTGAAGAAGGGTTTAGTTACAACTGGGATTAGGGCTGTACTGTTGAAAACAAGAAAAACTGGAAATGACTTAACTGTCCCCAAACACAGAAATGATTAAATACCTGAAGCTGCATGCTTATGGCAGGACAGCTTTCTGCCATTCAAGTAACAGTGTAGAATAATGACATGAAAAGGCTGTCACGCTATTTTGTTAAAAGTAAGAAAGCCATCCAGCAGCCCTTACAGGATGATCCCATTTTGGTGTAAAGTATTACATGCACCTATATTCCCCAGGTGTGCACAAAATATGCAAGAAGCACCTATTATATGCCAGGCACTATGTTAGGCTCTGACAAGCAGTGGTGAGAACACAAATAATTTCCACCCTCGTGAAGCTTACAGTCTAGCCAGCAAGGGAGACATTAGATAAATGAGCCATTAGTTAACTGTAATTATGAGAAATGCTAATAATAATAATAATAATAATAATAATAATAATACCAGGCTATTGTACTTTCTGTCTAAGAAAACCCTAGCACCAGACATTCTGCTCAACCTCTCCCTTTCAGCTGTGTAAACACCCATTGGGTGAGAAGGTTTTAGAACGTAGTCTACTTCCTAATTTTTCCTATGAATATATTTTTATAAGACCAACAAAAGAGAAACTTTATAGAATCCCTGAGAAATTGTTTCTCATTAAGCATGCCATCTCACCAAGAACAACCTTGCATTGACTGGAAATCCTCACTCCTTGCCTCCCTTTTGCCGAGCTAATAATGTGAATTGTTTTAACCTTTCCTTTTAGGTTTTATTTTCCAAGCCTTAAATCATCTTCACTGTCCTTTGATGAACTGCCTCCAAGTTTTACATGATTAATGCCTGCTCATTAGATGCTAAACAAACTTGTGGTCAGATGCACTCCAGTAACTTTAAAGGCTTCGGTTTTGTCAAAGAAGGCCTGCAGCCAGTACACAATATATATCATCTGCATCTATGATAAAAATACCTCTTAAAGTTGGCTTCTCCATAAAAGATTCAATCTCCCCATTTATTTCTAATTAAGATCTTCTTTCCATCTTCAAAGGCCTGGATTGCATCCACCAACTCTAAATAATGTGTTTCATTTCTTTAAAAATAGCGTTTCCCTGAAGCAGCATTACACAGACATTTCAACGTGGGTTTTTTTTTTCTGTCCAAGCCTGTCAGCAGATTTGCTACCGCTCTGGCCATCAGACACAACGCAGCAGGTCCAAGCAATCTTCCCAGCACAGCATTTCTGTTGTGTCTCTGGAAGGCAAAGTGAAGACGCTGTTTTTAAGATCCCAAATGGCCTGGATGATTTTCTGAGTGTCTAATATGTCTTGGGTACATAATATGTGTGTAAGATTTCTCTGGTATGCTAAGCAAGAAGATGAAATTCCCATGAGTACAAAGAATACACCTAAATGGAAAGGTAGTACAAACAGGTAGGTTTAAACATGAAGATTTAGTGGCTTCTCTAATATACATTAAAAGGCCTGGGTCACTGGGACAATACATACCAATGCTCAACAAATCCATACAACCTTAGCAGAGCATTAAGATTAAGCTCTGCTCAACTATGAGAAGTTACCACGAACTAGACGACTTTTAAGTAACATTTTTTATTACTGCTGCAAATGACACACAAGGCCTACCCAAATATGCAGTAACCACTAGGCCAGGCATGTCCCACCTGCGGTCCAGGACGGCTTTGAACGTGGCCCATCACAGATTCTTAAAACATGACGAGAGGTTTTTTTGCACCTTTTTTTTAACTCATCAGCCATCGTTAGCATTAGTGTGAGTGTATTGTATGTGTGGCCCAAGGCAATTCTTCTTCCACTGTGGCCCAGGGAAGCCAAAAGGTTGGACACACATGAACTAGGTCGAAGCACTTTCAGAACCTCCACAGCTAAAATTAAGCCTGACCCCTTTACAGCCACCAAGTACTTGGATCACTAGAATGAGGCACACACGTTTTTTTTCTTTATGTTTCTGTTCCCAGCTCAATCTACTTTGGCAATCATAGTGGACAGAGCCAAAGCTATGGATCCAAATAAATAAAATGACCATTTCCATACATTTTCAGTACATAATCTGAAATTTGATCCACTTTCTCCACTATAATTAAGGCACTTGAATTTTGTCCCAAAAGATAAAGCTTTGTATTGAAATTTCTGTTCTACAAATTCATTTGAATTTTAGTTTGTAATAGCATGAATAGAAATTAAATTATTTGCTTCTAGTTCCAGGTCAATTTTATCAGCATCCTCAATGAGAGCCAAAGTTATCCAAGATAACTTTGCCTACCTTCTAGGCCTAACAGTGCCTACCTTCTAAAAGCTAACAGTCTCTCTCATAGAATTGTGAATTATCTGAGATATTACAAACCAGAAATTGGCCTGAATCCTTTTTTACTGTTATTATCTTTACATAAGGACACATTAGTGTAATTTCACTGGAAGGAACAAGGGAAGTGAGAAGAGCTGCTTCCTATGGAGTGAGGCTGCCACATTAAGATGCACAGGCTGGGCACTGCAGAGTCCAGGAGCTGCTGTCCACACAGTGTGAAACTGTACAACATGGCAGCCCGAGTCCAGTGGTCTCCCTTAAGCGGAGAGAGCCTGTGCTATTAAGGTTGGCCTTTGTCATGTCTATTGAGCTAGACTTCCTTAAAATCTCCCTGACTAGGGTTACCTTTGGTTCCAAAGCCTAGACAGCTGAACACCCAGGCTGGGGTTAAAAGGCATCAGCTTAAAAAGTTAAAAGCCTAAAGGAATAGAAGGCTATGAAGATTATGTCAGCCGAAGGCTGAACACATTTATTACATTCATAACATTTCTTCCCAGAATGCATAATCACTAAAGCTTATTGGATGAATAGACAGCTGTGTAAATTATTTCAGAAGGATATCTTGGTCCTGACTCACAAATTGCCATTCCCCTAGTGTTCTATTCTCTCTCTGAGCATTTCTAGAAATGTTGGTAACTGACATTAGATAAAGAGTTTTGCCCCAATAAATTTAACGATAATAACTAAATAAATAAATAAACTAGAACATTTAAATCTCAAAAAAAAAAGAGTTTTGGTCTTCGCCTTCAATGATTCCTCTTATATACTAAGTTATTTCCCAAATTATCACCTAAACATTTCCTAGAGGAAGACCACAACAGCTCCATTTGTTGTGAACTTAGCCTGTATATTAACTTACCTATCTATTTTTTGTGCTGCATACTTTTTAAATAATTTTTATTTTTCAATTACAGTTGACATACAATATTACATTCGTTTCAGATGTACAATATAGTGATTAGACATATAACTTACAAAATGATCACCTCAATAAATCTAGTACCCATCTGGCACCATACATGGTTATTAAAACATTATTGACTATTCCTTCTATGCCGTACTTTATATCCTCATGACTATTTTGTAAATACAAATTTGTACTTCTTAATTCTTTTTCACCCAGTCCCCCAATACCCCTCCCATCTGGCAACCATCTAAATGTTCTCTGTAACTATGAATTTGTTTCTGTTTTGTTTAGTTTGCCTTTTAGATTCCATATATAAGTGAAATCGTAGCTTGCCTATTTATTGACTCCCAACAAAGCCTGTGCACCTTCATTCAGATGTTTCTCCTCCTGTTTGACATCATCATTCAGAGGCCCTATCCCATGAATGATGTAATGAAGAAAGCACCTTAACCCCCAACTGGTTCATTTTCACTTGAAGCATAATATTTAGAGATGCTCCACCTTCTTGTGCATTTCTATCACTAGGCCATATGCCAACTGTCTGTATCCCACACTCTAGAGCAGGTGTTGGCTACCCCCATCTTGCTGGAAAGAAAAGTTGGTTAAAGAGAGGGGCCTGTTCTTTCTTATAATTCCCTTCCTTGTCTTATCATGTGTTACTTACACAAATATAAATTCATTCCTCCAAACAACTGGTGCATGTTTATCTGGGAACTACTCAGTTTTGCCAGTTTTAGGCCACTGCTTCACCTGGCTTCAGCCACTTGTGATGGCGTGCACAAAACACACACAGGCTTCCTTTGGGCACTGTTTTCACAATGCTTTGAATCAATCTATTCTACATGTTATATTTACCTTGGTACTAATCAATAACAGATAATTTTACAACATGCAGACACCTGCCTATAAGCCTAGAATAAGGCCATGTGGTCTTGTTTCTGCCAGATTGTGACTTTGGAGAGAATTAAAGTTTGAACTTTGCCATAATCTCTTACAGAAAAACCACGTTTCATAGAGGACAGCCGACCTCACATTTAGACAGAACACACACCCTTCTAATCACCGTGACTGGAAATGTGTTGGAAATCCATCCTTATGTGTGCCTCTAACGCGTCACCTAAAAATACCCAACAATAACTCATTTATTTGTTTATTCATTCATCTATTCTACAACCACTCATGGGGAATCATTCTTAGCAAATTACTATCTGAAGGTACAGTGTACAAAAGACCAATGGTAATGTCAAGAAATATGAAGGAACAAAGAGAAGTCAATGGCAACTCACAGTGAGCTTTAAAAGTAGACACTCAGAAATACCAACATGTGTCTCTACAGCATGGACCCTGACTGGCAGAATTCAGTTCAATCCAATCCTTCAAGCATTTATTGAACATCTACCCTAAGTAGCACACTAGGTGGCGCTGTGAGCAGAGGAGTAGGTGGTACCAGTGTCTCCGGAATCTCCACTGTGAGCAAAGCTGTGAACTCATAGTCTAGCAGAGTGAGGGCAAGTGAAGAGAAAATAATAATATCATATGATAAGCCCAAAGGCAGCCCACCTAAATAAGACTTCGAGGTTCTAGAAAGGCCATCAAAATGTTCTCAATCTATAACTGGGAAAATCTGAATATGGTCTGCATATTAGATAATAGCATTTTATGAATGTTAAATGTCCGAGGGGTCATATACTTATGAAGGAGAATGTCCTCATTGTTAGGATGATGTATTTAGGGGTAAAATATCATGATGATGTCTGTAATAATCCTCCAAATAGTTCAGAATAAAATAATGTATATGAGCATAAGTGGTGCGGGGTGTGTAGGGGAAGAGAGGGAGAGGAAGAAGTTGTTTCCTGTCTAATTCTGAATGTGAAATATAAAACCACAGTTTGCCCAGCTATGCTGCCAACTGGTTGAAAGGTAGTGATTTTACATTCTATTTTATAAAACAGAAATAATGAGCTCATTTCCAAAGACATAAAGAAAATAAGACCTTATAACCAAACTGAAGGAGAGAATCACTTCCCAGCTGTGCACGCCACAAGAGAAATTTCCCAAGGGTCAAAGTGCACATGACGAGGACTTCTCCAGTCAGGGAGTGGGAAGCAAAGACACCTGGTCATGATCATCTCAATGGGCTATGGCTTTGGCCTCAGCCACGTCTTTTCTCATCCCTTTTAGCAATCAGACAGCAAGAATGTAATCAGAGGCCTCAGCACAAAGCTCTACCATAATCATGAAGAGGCAGAGCAACTTGTCAGCAATTCCAACTCATAGTTCAGACCTCACTGGGAAGTGCTAGCTCCACAGCACGAGTAGCAGCTATGGAAGCCTTCCAAATGGTACTAGACATTTCTATAAATTAAGAAGTCCTACAACCGAGTGCCTGCCATTGCATTCACTTCCTTCCAGACCCGCCGCGTGGCACGAGTTCTAGGCAACCACAAATCTATTTTCTCTATATATAAATTTGGCTATTTTGGATATTTCATGTAAATGGAATCATACAATATGTGGCCTTTTTGTGACTGGCTTCTTTCACGTAGGATGTTTTCAAGGTTCATTCATGTATGAATACTACATTTCTTTATACTGCTGAACAATATTCCATTATATTGTCTCTTTATGCATTCATCAGTTGATAAACATTGGGTTGTTTTCATTTTTTGGCTATTGTGAATAATTTCACTATGACACTGAATGTATACATTTTTGTGTAAACGTGTGTTTTTATTTCCCTTGGATATATGCCTAGGAGAGGAACTGCTGACGCATATGGTAACCATATGAATTAGGAACTGCCAAATTATTTTCCAAAGAAGATGAACCATTTTACCTCCCCACCAGCAACGTATGAGTGTTCCAAAGTCTCCACATCCTCTCCAGCACTTTTATTATCTGTCTTTTTCATTATAGCCATCCTAGTGACAGTGAAGTGCTATCTCATTGTGGTTTTGATTTGCGTTTCACTGGTGGCTAAAGAAGTTAAGCATCTTGGCCATTTGCATACCTTCTTTGGAAAAATGTCTTCAAATCTTTTGCCCTTTTCAACTGGGGAATTGGAGTATGTCTTTTTATTGCTGAGTTTCAGGATTTCTTTATATATTCTGGATACAAGTCCCTTATCAGATACATAAAAATTATAATTTAAGACATTTATTGAGAATCTGTCATGTGTCAAGCACTATCCCTCACTGTTTCCCAATTATTATCTCATTAAATCCTCACAACCAATTTATGAGATTAGGTATTTTCATTGTCATTCCTATTTATACATGAGAAAACTGAGGCACAGACACCCAAGCTTATACCATGAGTAAGTGATAATCCCCAGAATTTGATTCCATGCAGTCAGGTGCCAGAACTCACCTTTTACTCACTGCCATGTCGACTTACATAGGCAGGCTCTCCTTCTGTATCAAGAAGCAGCTGGCCAATAAAGCTTATTATCTACTTATTTCACAGGGTATTAAAATAATATGATAGACCAGGGTCCCTGAAGGAACAGGATTTTATTAGAGAAATGTGTTACATAAAATTCCTCAATGCATATTCTTGTATCACTTTAGCCCTGGGAGTTACTCCTTAAACAGTATTTGTGAACAAATAGCCTAGGAAATGTTGCATCTCCCACTGCTCTCTGGAAGATTCATAATGTATCTTAGTATATTAAAGTCTAGGAGAATACCTACAATAAAAAAAAATTTTATTAACCTTCTGAGTGATCATGCATTTGCAAAACCTATATACCCACAAAATCCCACTCTCAGAATATATTTTAGAAAATACCACATGAAATAAATGTACGGTCCATAGGAGGAGGCTAGACAATTACTCTGTGTTTCTAAACTATATAATCTCCCATGCTTCAGAGATCAAACATAGGCGAGCTCAAACCAAGACCTTGACCTGCTTTCCACTTTTCTCAGCCCTATTTTAAATGCATAAGATCAACATCTTAAAAGGTGAAAAACAGAGTCTGTCATTGCTCAGGTAGCTATTGTCCACATCTCTATCTAAATTTTACATCGCTGGCCCATCGGTGCAGAACAAACCTCTTCAAGTTGTTAGTTATTTTTATTGTAAGTATCCCGTTTTCCATTTCCTTCCCTGTCATTGCTCTTCTGTGGACGGGAACCATTTGTGTCATTCAAAATGTGCTCACTTATCCATCTCATATTGTTTCAGAATGCCAGACATGTTTCCTAACTCACAACTCTGGAAGCTGAGGACCAAGAAATGTATATAAGAGCTGTGTGAATTGGACATTAAATGAAATCAAGTATCTGTATTCTTAATTTGAAAAGAAGTGATAAAAAGGAATATGAAGACATGGAACTTCCAAGATGAATACTTCTAGAGTATAATAGTATCTATCACATTCTGTTACAGAGTTTATCATTTGAGACTACTGACACTTCTCAATTTAATTGTTTTAGCAATGTCATTTAGGAATAATTCTGAATTCAATGCATTAATAGTAATCAACAGTGCAGGTTCTTAGATTTAGACTGCATAGGCTCTTGTTGTATAACAAACTCCACCAAATTTAAATATAATCACGTATTCTTACTCACCCTTCTGTGGGTCAGCTGGAGTGGCTCTACTGATCCAGGCCGGGCTCAGCTGGGCTGAGCTGTTGGTTGAGTCTAGGTCTACTCAACATATCTCTCTTCTTCTCTGGATCAGTAGGTTAACTGGGGCATGTTCTTCTCATGATGATGTCAGAAATGTAAAAGGAAAAGCCTATGCACATGAGCACATTTCAAGGCTATGCTTGCACCATTTCTGCTAATATTCCATTGGCCAATTCAAGTCTATGGTCAAGTTCAAAGGCAGCGAGTGATAAAGTACACTCAACCCACCATAAGACTAAAGCAAGTCACATAACCAAGCCCAATACCAGAGGGACTGGCAAGTATACTCCTCTCATGGTGAGAACATGAATATTTTTGAACAATAATCCAATCTTCCACAGGCTCCAGTCTTGATTTTGCCACTTGTCAGTTATGTGTTCTTGAACAAGTGTCTTAATTACTCTGTTCCTCAGTTTCGTCATCTGTAAAATGGGGATAAGACAGTGCTTACATTATAGGGTTCTTGTGAGGCATGAATGGGGAAAGGTATATAAAGCATTCGCAAGCATTATTTGATTATCTATCACCACCATTAGCAGTTGCAAAACTTGTCTAAATATCACAGACTTTACTTGGCCTTAGGAAGTGAAACAAGAGTTCCCTAATCATCAGATGCAAATACCAAAGCATTTTCACAATGGCTAAAAGAAATCCTCTAACCTTCTTTTCTTTCTCCCCCACCCCAACCTCCTTTTCAATATAGAAAATGTCTACAGGGTCTGGCAGAAGTAACGCCCTTTTTATTTTTTTATTTATTTATTTATTTATTTATTTATTTATTTATTTATTTATTTTGCTTTTTGGTATGTGGGCAGCTCCCTGGCTGGGAATTGAACCCAGGCTGCAGCGCTGACAGCGCCAGCACCGAAGCCTTAAGCCGCTACACCATCAGGGAACTCCCCAGTAATGCCCTTTTTAAAGTAGTATAGTATGAATGGACATGTTGTCTTAGTAACCTTGGTAACCTTTGTGTTCCAGGTTTTATGAACATGTGTTCATAAAAAGGGGGTGTTATGTGTGCCAGACCCTGTACATTAATACAATGGAAGATCAGAAAGAGGGGGGTTCCCTGGCTAAGCCTTCAGCACTCTCAACACCACAGCCTGGGTTCGATTCCCAGCCAGGGAACTGCCCACCTCAAAAAAAAAATCAGGGAGAGAAACCAAGGCCATGTGGGAAGCTCTGACCCTTATAACAATATCTAGAAAAACCAAATTTAAAAAAATACATATATACATATACTTTAGTTACCTGGATATTTTATATTAATACAAAATCATATTTAGATTTTTACCTAAATTGTGGAAAGCTGAATTACCCACATAGTTGCTTCAGTCTTTCATATCACCTTCTATAAATTTGCAATAAAAAGAAGAGAAACTGGCACTACATTTTCTCTGTAACAAGTATTATAAGAAAAAGTATTTTAAGGCAAATAAATAAGCATTTATATAGGAGTTTTGCTAAAAGCAGGAGAGGTAGTAATAAAGCATCCTACATAGAAAGAAACCTGTAATGGTCTGCTTTTTCATAACTCAGTTTTAAAAGTAATTTGGCCCAAATACACCACTTTTTCCTAAGAAACTGACTTAAAATTGAATCACCTTCCAGAGTATATATTCTTCCCACTTGACTCCTACCTAAACATCTTGAATTCTGAATCCTGCTTCCTCCTCAGGACTTCTGAAGACCTTACTTTCATTCTCACTGATTCAAGAAATACCTACAGCTCTGAATCGTGACAAACCATTTTCTAGGTACGTAAACATGGCTCATGCCCCAACACAAATGGAATCAAGTCAGGGCTTCTATCTCCTTAAATCGACCTAAGGACCTAGCCCGCTAACTTGGGCATAGAGAGCAACCCATAAATACTTAACTAATTGAACCAGTTGTCTAAATAATAACCCATCCCTTCAGTCCACTGCAGAGATACAGGCAATGTCCAGAGAAATTGTATTAATGACTAGAAAAATCATCATGTTTCTCTGAATAGATAAGAGCTGTCTGCATCTTCTCTGCCTAGCAAGATCTGTACTTTTAGTTCTCGTTCTCATATTCAGCTATAGTCAAGCAGAGATTAAACCTTTAGACTCGTCTAATTTAGCTATAAATATATAAATATATCAATAAAGAATCCCCACAGGACTATTATGAATCTAATTTCACTCAAAAGCTCAAAATGAAAACATGAATAGCATCCTTAAATCTGAATGTACCCCTCACCCACCTACCCACCTACACACACACACACATCCTTAGTCACCAAGATCTGTTAATCTTGTCTCCTAAATATTTCTTGAATTCTCAACATCCCTCTATCTCTATTGCCACTATACATTACTGCTGCTCTTCTAGATTATTGCAACTGTCGCCTACCTTTTCTTGCTGAAGGCCACATGTTCCAGTCCATTCTCCATAATGCAAATTGAACTCTTATAGACCAGGTAGGGAAATGGCCACAATATTCACAGCTCCTCCCATGCAGTGGTAGAATTTATTTCTCCACTCCTTGAAGCTGAGTTTGACCACGTGACTTGCTTTGGCCAATGGGACATTAAGAAACAGGATTTAAGCAGAGGCTTCAAAGTGCTCACATGTCGGTGCTTGCCTCCCTTGCCACTGGGAACCCTTCGGCCATTATGAGAACAAGCCTGAGCTAGCCTACTGGAGGATGAGAGAATATGTGGAGAGAGATCTGATCCCAGCCAAAGCACCTGAGATGCCTGATAGACCATCCAGCCTCAGCAGGGCTGGCCTAGACCGAAAGAACAGCCCAGTCTACCCACAGATTCATGATAAATATGTTTTTTAAAGGCTATTAAGGCTCTTGTTGTAAGCCACTAAGTTTTGGGGAAGGTTATTGCACAGCCAAAGGTAAGTGATCATTTGTGCCCCCTGCTTAAAATCCCAGAAGAGGTTCCCTTGAGATAAAGCCCAAACACCTGAACTTACTAAAATGTGGCCCTTCACAATTTAGCACCAGCTAAACTCGATAGTCTCATCTCTCGTCATTCCCTCTCCTCCTCCTCCCCCCAACTTTTAAACCTTTAAAACCCCATCTAATAATAAATCAGTTCCATTTATGTCCCTGGCTAATCCCCCATTATTCTCTGAGTCCTTCCTGCATCCTGGTAAATAGCCATTTCTTGCTGATTTTAATTTATTAAACACACACCACTCAATTTTCAGTGCCCTGTAGGAGGTTCTTTCACTGTATAATAAAAAGTTGCTGCTGTTTATTCATATTTTAATGACACCATGAATACAATGGTGCATATTCTGATTCCTGTTCTTAGAGAAATGGTCTCTGTTGGATTCTCACTGTCATTCATTTTTCTACTTACTGTTGGACTTTGCTATTATGATAATTCCAGATACATCAAAATAATATCATCATGGGCCAGTTGCTTTGTTCAAAAACGAGCCACCTCGTCAATTTGTTTCCTCTTATATTCAATAACAGAGCTCACAGCTGGATTAATGTTTTAATTGAGCCTCACATGTGTGTGTAGCTCCCTGTAGAAAGTCAGTAGTCCTCAAAACACTGAACTCACTCCTCTTTTCTGGCTGTTCTGAGCTAATTCACCATCACTTGGTTAAAAGTAATCAGATTCCTTCGGGCCAACATACACATGCTGTGTCTATATGGCAAAGGTCATCATTCCCCATTGATTCAATAATGACGTGGTAAGCCTGGTAACTGCATACAGTCCAACTACATCTTTCTGGCTCCAACGCTGATAGCCAGTGACAGTGACCTCAGATTCCCACTTGGAGCTATGCCACATGGTTCCAAACCATTCATTCATCTGCCTTGCAAACCTCAGTTCTCATGAAATACAGCAGAAAGGAGTCAAGAATCTCCTGTAAACTCCAGGTACACGGGCAAGCATTCATGTACATGGTTGAAATGGCATTCTAGAAATGTCTTCTATTTCTCTATTCTATGGCACACACACAAAGCCACTTTTAGTGACACAATTACATTTCCACAGTGATACTGCTGGCAGAATGCAGCAACAAAGGGGCAAAACAAAATGTGAGCCATGGAAGGGGTCGCTTCGACCAGCTCTTTTTACTGTGTTTCCTTGTCATCCACCCACTGAGATCACTACTCCAACTCCTCGGGACCCTCCTACACTGACCAGATAGGTCAGTACACAAACCCACAGTGCTGAAAAAGAGATTGGCTTTTAAAAATAGCCCTTTCCGTTTTATAGCGAAGTTATAATTATGTTGTGCAACACAGTTACGTGAACAGCCTAGCTACATGCCTTTATCAGACTAACATTCAGTCAGCATCAGCAAATACTTACCCAATTCCTGCTAAATGTCAAGCCATTCTGTATTTTCAAAGTGAATGAAACTCACACCATGATTTACACCTAAGTCAATATGACTCCTATTCCATATATTAATAATTGGAAGACCAAAAGTCCTCCTCTATCCCTCACCCTCTTTTGGAACCCACAATCAGCCATGAGTCTGCCCACTATCATCCCCTAAGTATTTTCTAACTGTGCTCTTTGCTCTCCATCTCTACGCCTAGAACTCAAATCCAGGCCAGCACTGACCACAGCCACCTTGTGTGTCTTCATGCCTTCACCTTTTCCCCTTAAACTCATAATGACGTAAAAAAGCAAACAGGAACATGTCACTCCCGAGCTTAACATCCCTCAAAGGGTCCCCCTATTCTATAAGTCCCTGGATCCTAAGCATGGCCTAAATTCCCTTTTGCTACCACATCCCTCCCTTTCCCTCCCTTTCTGGAGCTGTGTGAAAAGTGGGGAGTGGGCAGCACGACACAGTAAATACACAAAGGCCTGGGCCATGCCAGATTCCCTTTCCCCCCAGCTGTCTCTTATTCCTCTCCCTCCCAGCTCCTTTAATATCATGGGCAGCCAGCAAAGAATTAGGCTATTCTGGGCCTCCATGAGCCAGAGAACCAGGCTTGGGCAAATGACAAAAGAATTGACTAAACCATTGGCTTTCCCTCCGTCTTTGCTTCACTTAAGCCAAAAAATCAATGATCAGGAATTGATTCATGAGCCATCACACATGCTCAGAGCAGCTTCTGTTTGCCACACAGTTATAGAAATCCAACAACAGCCTCCATCAATTGAAGCCAGGCACTCCTAGCACTGAGAAGATTCTGCCCTAATTACAAAAGTCCTTGAAAATTTAGTTAATCAATACATGTTCCTTAAGCATCATTTGCTTTGTGGTTAATATTAAAATAACTGGCCAACCAACAGCATTGAGGAAAATTAGATGATTAAGTTTCTCATTAAAAGGTTATGCATTTACCTTTAAATATATACTGCTTGGTCACAATGGGGACTAGATGAGAGAAAAGCATAAAACTAATCAAATGTCCTTCATATAGATTAACAACAGCTATAAGAGAGTGTTGTATGGAGAGTTTTGACTGAGAGACTCAGATGTCAGATATCCAAGTGACTAGTGAGACAGACTACCACGAAGAAACTCCCTAAGAGGAAAATGAGTGCCTGTGAGATATTTCATCCACATCAAGGATACAAAAGGAAAATGCTAGAAACTGAGAGAATTTATAAGGAGGATAATTTTTTACTTTTTTGGAGAGGGCTGAATTTGGAGTCTCACCCTCGTGCCCTCCAAAGGGATGGGATGGGGTGGAGCGCCACCTCCTAACTGCAAACCAGGTGAGATGGGCTCCACGGGCATCACTTGGAGAGCTTAATGAGTGTTCCAGAGACGACGGCACACAGTGAACTCACTGGTGGTTGACTCATGTATAGAGGGAGCTGGAGACGTCAGATCGGAAGGCTGCATCTAGGAAGTAACGACGCACCCCTTCAGTGACAGCTCAAATGTGTATTTACCAAATGTGGACCCTGTCCAAGAAATCAGCCTGTCGGGGTGTGCAGCCTGCAGGACTAAGAGGCTATGGAGTGTGTCACCAGGGCAGAGACTGAGGGGACATGGCTGAAGGAGGGACCCTGCCCAAATCAAGGGAGGCCCAGCAGGGGCGGGGTGTCTCTACAGGACCCACAAAAATGATCGGAGAGGATCATCTTCAAACATGTGACCAGAGATTACAAAGCCACTCTGCAACAGGACCAGCCAAGAAGGACTCTCCTGCTTCTCTGTCCCTTCGCCTCTTGCCAGGCTCTGACGACGAAAGGGTCAGAATCCCTAGGCAGCAAGTTGGGGGACAGGAGCAGGGAACAGAGCGAAATTCCACTTTCAATCAGGCTTGGACTGTCTGGGACCGGACAAGATTCACTGAATGGAAATAGGGTTTGCCCATTAAAGGCGCCTTAGAACTTGCCTCTTCTACTACTGAGTAGCCAGGAAATCTTGGGACTTGACCAAATTTTTAAACAGGGGCTACAGAAGAACCTTTTCCACAAAATAAATGTAAAGGAGCAATGAGAGACCAGAAAAATACAATGCCGATGCTTTCTGAGCTCATCCCAAGGCTCTTGTCTATTTGATGTTCCAGTTACCTAACTAACATTTTTAGAAGTTACATGGGCCAAGAATTGGGCTTAAATTTTTATGGATAATTTACCTAAATCCTTACAACTCCATGAGTAGGTCCTATAATTATCCCCATTCTATAATTAAAGAAAATTAAGATTCAGAGACATAAAATAACTTATCTAAGATCACACATCTATTAAGGTCAAATCCAGGTCTGTTTGATCCCAAAACCCATGCTTTGAACAATTTATCTGGTCAGTTATTGGTAAACACTTTGGTATGGAAAGGACAACTCTCAAATTATAAGAACTGTATCATCTAACAATCATTTACATAACTATATTGCATGTACTGAAGAAAAAAGTCAAAATACAACCCATAAAATCAAAATGGCAAGCAAAATGCTTGATTTTTTTTTTTATTACTCAGGGCTTAGAGCAACTAAAATGTTTCAGCAGTGCTACAGTGCATACAAATTGCAGATTAAACATGTCTGTGGAGTGCCCCCATGTAATCGCCGTAATATTCTATTGTAGAATAACTGCATAGGTCCTGATCCCCAGCTCTTGGTAAACTTGAGTAGCTGGAATCTATTGTTGTGAGGGCTTAACATTCCCCATACATGGTCTTTGCCTGAAAGCGAGTTTTCCAAGGCCCGACGTCAATAGCAACTTCTTTGCTGCAGACTTGATTTTTATAAATTGCAATAAATGCAATGAGCCTACAGTAACCACAGTTATTAGGGAATGCTTTCATCAACTAAAGTCGACTGGAGGAGGGAGAGCGTAATCCAAACAGCTCAATTGTACATCTCTGCTAACTGTGATTTAATTCCACTTTATAAAAGCACCTGTGTTATGTGTCATGGGTATTAATCCTGCCGAGTACACCAATAACGCCAACCTCCGTGCAGGGGGTTGGGGGAGAGGGTTAAATGACTCATGTCAATCTCTAGAGGGATTAGGATGATGTCGGCTCACTTTTTCCCAAACATCCTGAACTACATTTTAAATATGCCTTTCCAGAAATGAAATTCTGCAGCACCATCTACCACCTCCACTCCTCATGGCAGGCTCAACTCATTGGGCTGTAGTTTCTCCTCTGCCATCCTTGGAATGACTACTTCTTCCTTCCTTTTTTGGAAATAAAAACTGACGAGTGCCTTACGCCTGAGAAGCTCTTAACAAATTGTTACTTGCACAATGTCTTTTGGTTTCCTTTCACTGACATTTCAAAATGTAAATCATCTTTTTTTTTCCTAGGCTCAAGGCGATGACGGGGCATGAGATTATCCACCCTCCTCCTCTTTCATGGTGATTCTATTCATCTTCTCTTCAGTTGCCTTATCAGGAGCTGAGGGTACTCCCTAAACTCCGTTGTATTTCACATAACCAAGAATTAAAAGCATGTCTGAGTGAAAAGCATTTCCTGAGACTAAGGAAAGATTTTTCTGCCTTCCACAGCGAAACAAAGGTTATGTTAAAAGACATGCTTAAAAAAAAAGACAACCTGATGCTTGCAAACTTAGCCAAGGAGTCAGCATCTGAAAACATATAGTTGAGTCCCCAAGAATTCTGAATTCCTTCGCCCTTCTCTGAGAACGGCTATTGCAGAGCTTTGAGTGACAGTATGGTACAAGCCACGATTCCAATTCTGCTTGCCTCATTCTTTGCAACAGACAGCATCGGGCTGATAGAATGCAACTGGAAACATAATTTAGATGGGAAAATACAACACGTTTTTCCCAGGAAGTGGGGCGGGGAGGAAGGAAGGACAGGGACATGGCTTGATCCAGACAGCAGAGGGCGCAGCTTACACATACAAGTATAAACAAGCTCTTACTGGAAACTGTAAGGGCTCCTGCGATTGATTTTTTTCATCATAAATTTCGCATTTTCGAAAACCACATCAAGTTCCCCTGGACAAAACTCTGGTATAGTCACTCAGTTCTCTCATCTTGGTCAAATAAGATGATTTTTCTACTGTCCCCAGGTCCAGCCACTCAAACTGCCACCTTTCTGTCCCTGGCTCTGGCATGGGAAAGAGAAGGAAGATAAACACCCTCAAAAACAGCCTCGCAAAAAGGGTGACCTGTATTCCCAAGTAGCCTTCATTTGTTTAAGAGACTTGCACCTAGAATTTCTTGATCAAAGCTAATGCGCTGTAAATTTCTTCATTTAATAGACTTAGTCTGTTCAACTCTTGACACTGGGAATTGGGATTTCCCAGAACTATTAGCACAGCACAGTAGGCACTCCATGCTGGCCAAGAGCAGGGAATTAACAGGTATTTGTCTCAGCTAATTTCACTCTCTATACTGTGTCTACAGAGATGGGGGCTTCTTGGAGGAGTGTGTGCCACCCTGCTAATTGGCTACGAATGTAACTACTCCAGCATGCCAATGGCGTGGGGGGAGGCGGTCCACAGTGTTAGCAGGCAAATGGATCGTTACACTGGGCATTCAGGGACATTAAGGGTTGCTGGGCAGCACCGTAATTGTAAATGGTTCACTTGGCAACTTTTACCTGCCACGGACCATCAAACTCTCACCCCTGTAGATCATGTGGTGATCTTTTCTAAAAAGTACGCTCAATGGCAAGTGCATCTGTGAAATCCTACAGTAACAAAGAATTTCCATGCATTCTATCCAGGATGCATTTGCAGAAACAAAGGTCTTAGAGGTTGCTCCCATAAAGCACATAATTCTGAGTCAGATAAAATCATCGTATTTATCAGGATCTTCACAGATTATATAAAGCATTTCTAGGAAGAAGATTGGAAATAAAGAGAGAGCTGTTAGCTCCTTTTCACATGCCCTATTCTCCTCCCTGCTGATAAGCAGACTCTCTGAATGATAGATCCTACTTCTGAAGTTTCTAATAAAGGAAGTGAAGAGTCAAATATTAAATAATATTATAAGCATGCATTAGCTATTGCTACTTAACAAATTATCCCCCAACTTAGCAGCTGAAAACAAGAGATATTTATTGTCTCATGGATTCTGTGGTTGAAGACCCAGGAGCAGCTTAGCTGCGTGGTGTTGATTTAATCTTTCATGAGGCTGCCAAGTGCAGGCTGGGGCTGCAGTCATTTCTAGGCTCAACTGGGGGGAGAAGCCACATCAAAGATCACTCACATGGCTGTTGGCAGGCCACGGAAGGTCCCCTTCCACGATCACTAATATGTGCCTCTCCTCAGGCCTTACTCATAACACAGCAGCTGTGGACCGAATGTCTGTGTCTCCTCGAAATGTGTAATTGGAAGCCCTAAGCCCCAGTGTGGCTGTATTTGGAGATGGGGTGTTGGGGGAAGTAATTAAGGATATATGAGGTCATAAGGGTGGAACCCTAATCCATCAGAATTTATAAAAAGCGACATTAGACCTCTCTTTCTCCTCCCACCCCACACATAGAGTACATGTGAGCACCCAGCAAGATGGCAGCCTCCCGCAAGCCAGGAAGCGGGCCCTCACCTGGAATCAACCACACCTTGATCTGGGACTTCTAGCCTTCAGAACTGTGAGAAAATAAATTTCTGTGTTTAAGCCACCCCATCTGCAGATTTCTGTTATGGCAGCGCAAGCAAACTATTACATCCCAGAACAAGCAGTCCAAGAGAGAGCACCCTAAGACGGAAGTCACAGTCTTTTTATAAAAGGGCAACCAGAGGTACCATTTTAAATGGGACAGAAAACAACGGTTTTCTGGCCCATTTCAAACAGTACATCTGGTCAGCCTTGTCTCACTGGGCTAAATCCAAGGTGTCAGTAGGCTGACCACATGTACCGTTTGAAACGGGCCAGTACCGTTGTCTTCTGTCCCATTTAAAACGGTGTGTCCAGTCATCCTATTTTATAACCTAATATCAGAAGTGGCATCCCATCACTTCTGTCATATTCTATTCATTTTAAGCAAGTCAATAAGCCTCAAGGAGAGGGAATTCCACAAGGGTGTGAATCCCAGGAGGCAAAGATCACTGGGGGCCATCTTGGAGGCTGCCTGCCACACTATAGAGGAGCCAATTTATGGAATAGAAATGTATCTACAATTATACTACTACCATTTGTATATTACAACACAAGCAGTACATGTTACATTATAAGCATTTGCAAAAAGACAGAACTGGATTTCACATTATCAGTGCATTTTGAATGTTAGATCATAATTTGGGAGTCTACCGCTCTATAATCCCATTCACACATGTGCTCTTCTTTTTCTCCACTTCTCTACTCCTCTGAGTAAATACATGCAATACTGATACCACTTCCAGTGCCACAAATGTTGCCAGTGGAATGTGTGGTTCATCATGCCAAGCTTGTTGTCCAGGCTGTCTGCCACTCAATAGCAAACCTCTTATTACAAATCCCATTCTCCTATCCTCAAGGCTACCCCCTTGATTGATTGATTGATTAATTGAGCCCTTCTCAACAAATGTATTATTGTCAGAGTAATAACAATAATACATTTCTAAGTGTTTTTGCTTTACCATGATGAACTGTAGCAGTTTCATTGTCATTTAACTATTACATAGACCTTCGAATATACTATTATTCATCTTACCTTTACTCTTACATTTGTAATAATACTTGAAATAGATACTTCTTCAAACATGAACATGAGGGGAATAAAGTAAATAAATGGTAGTATGAAATTTTCTATTTCAGGTTTACTCTATCTTGTATATATTTTTTTCAACAGATGAGCTTCTTGATTATGGTTCCTGACTTCCCTTCATTGTGTGTATTAAGATGATACTAAGTCTCTTAAGACATATTTAATAATTCTATCATATCAAACTAATGTAAGTACCCCCATGTGTCATATAGAATGCACTTGACAGCATTCATCAAATTTTTCATATTTAACTTGGCATTCGAACATAATGCTAACATGATGGAATATTGAAATTCTAAATTATTACTTAAAATAAAGGATTGCTGTTTGGAATAATGAGATGGTGTATGTAAAAGCACCTGATAAAGTAGCAGAGAATTCAAAGTCATATTCTTTTTTGAGAGGGGGTATGAAAGGTTTTATTGAGTTGGAATTTAAAGAGAATCACGAAGAATAACTTGGCATTCACAAAACAGAAAAAGAAAGGCATGATAAGCAGAGCAAGTTCCTTGGCATCTGTGGCATGTCCAAGATTAATTGAATTTATGATAAAACCTAGGGAAACTGAAGGCTCAGAAACCTACCCTTCAGAATTGGGGCAGAAAATGCATCAAAGTCATATTCTAAATAAATGCTAGTTGATATTAAATTTAGCCATAAATAAAGTGCAAACAAAAAGGAACCAAAGAGAAACCCAAAAAAGAGGCTGACATTGACCCTACATAGATCCAGAACTAGAAATAGCAAACAGGTTATACTGACATGCAATCCTTTGGCCTCCCAATCCCATTAACATACAAATCATCAACACTATGCAAATTAGTAACACAATCAAGATTCCCACAGTAATTTCTATCCCCACCTCTGCAGAGAGATCTAGTCTAGTTAGTTGTACAGAGCTTCCGGAAAATTTGATTAATTAGGGGAAAACGTAATAGTCACAAAAGAAAACTTGCAGTTAATCCAAGTTCAGTTAGTCAAGGTTACAAAGAGGAGACATTATAAAGGCTACTTAATCTTGTTTAATGAGAATTCTATTCCACAGCCACCAATGTACTTCTGACTTCAGCAGACCAACTCATAAAACTAGGTCATTGAGTACAACAGACATAACAAGAGATTTGAATGTTTTGAGGGTTTTTTTTTTTAATTAGCATTCTTACAGAAAAGTAACCTCACAGAGCAGTCCTGCTTACAATGGAATGAGTAGGGGGTGGGAAAGTCACACTCTCTCTCCTATAAAAACCAGCACCAATAGCTCCCAACTTAAAACCATGGTGACTCAAATGATAAAATAACATTTAAAAGAGAAAATTCCCATTTTAATTTGCTACTGCCATCCCAGATTCCTATGGGACAGTCAACCTTCACAACAGCAAAAACTAAAAATAATGTTCCATTTTGAAAAAATACTTATTAAATCTAAATTAAAATAAAAATGAAATACTTTCAGCAAATAAGTATTTCTTAATCTTTTAAAATTTTGTTCATTTCGAAATAATCATAATTTATAGAAATCGCAAAAATAGTAGAAAGGTCTATCCCATGTCCCCTAGCCCAGCTCCTCTCAATGGCTACATCTTACGTAACTTTAGTACAATATTAAAACCGGGAAATAGACATTGGTTCAATATGTGTATATATTTCTATGCCATTTTATCATGTGTAGATATGCATAACCACCACGGCAGCCAAGATACACAACTATTCCATCACCACAAAAATTCCATCATGCTACCTCTTCAGAGTCACATTCACCCATCCTCGCCATCCCTAACTCATAGCTGCCACTAATTTGTTCAGCAGCTTAAGTGTGCTGTTTTGAAAATGTTATATAAATGGAATTGACAATATATGGCCTTGTAAGATGGGCTTTTTTCACTCAGCACAATGCCCTTGAAGTCAATGAAAGTGGTTGCATGCACAAAGAAAAATTTAGGGGTTGCTCTAGGTATTACACTACATATTCATCACTTACAGTTTGTTGGTGTTAAAAGTTTACCAGTGAAATGTAGAAACCTTACCTCCCTTAAGTACCTTTACCCGCCTCCATTTATTAGACGAATATAATTATCTTAAATACAGGGTCCAGCACAAATAACGCTCCTCTTTCATGAGGTGGTAACCTATACCGAATCTTTTATTACAAAATCATAAGCATGTGTGGTTATGATTTTGTAATAAAATCGTAACTCAAGTCCAGGCGTTACTTCTGCCGGATGCTGTATTTCTCCCACATATATTGAGAACCACATCAAGAAATGTTATACTTCTCACTTCAATTGCCAAATATAATTCAGAAAACTCAAGAGAAGTTCTATCATATGCACCCATATTTTTGCTCTTTCCTTTGTTCTGTCTTCCTTCCTGATGCTTCAAGATTTTTTCATTTCCTTTCCATTTCAAGAACTTCTTTTAAATTATTTTTTAAAGGTAGGACTGCTAGGGAAAATTTTTCTAGTTTTTCTTAGTCTGAGAATGTTCTTATTTCCTGTTTATTCCTGAAGGACAGTTTCATTAAATAGAGAATTTGTGGTAGACAGTTCTCATATTTCAACATTTGAAAAATATCGTATCATTTCTTTCTAGCCTCTGTGAATTTCTGATGACAAGTCTCTTATTATACAAATTATTTTTTTCCCTTATAAAGGCATATCTCATTATCGTCTATGTATTGCACTTCACAGATGTTGTTTTTTTCACAAACCGAAGGCAAGGCCCTCCACCAGTAAAAAGATTATGATTCACTTTATTACAATACTCACTTCAATGCAGTGGGTCCAAAGTATGTCTGTGGAAAATGTGTCATATCTCTCTGGCTGCTTTCAAGATATTTTCTTTGTCTGTACATTTCTGAAGTTTGATTATGATGTGTCTTGGCACGGCTTTGTTTAGTTTATCTTGCTTGGGTTTCTCTCAGCTTCTTGAAACTGTAGATTTATGTCTTTTGCCAAATTTAGGGTATTTTCAGCCATTGTTCCTTTGAATACTTTTTCAGCTCCACCCTCTATCTTTTCCCCTTCTGGGATTCCAATCACACAAATGTTATAGCCGTTTTTATAGGCCCACAGTTCTCTGAGTCTCTGCTCAATTTTTTTTAGTCTATTTTCTCTTTCCTGGTCACACTGGGTGATGCCTACAGTTCTATATTCAAATTCATTCTTTCCTCTGTCCTCTCCATGCTGCTCAGTTGTTCTTGTTTGGTTGGTTGGTTATTTTATTATTTGATTCTAAAATATTCATTTGATTCTTCTTTATATCTATAGGATATACAAGGGCTGTCCAAAAGTATCCAGCCATGTAATATGAAAAAATAGAGGCATTTATGGTTGGATTTTTTCCAGAGAGCCCTCATACTTTCTCCTACTGGATTTACTGGAACCAAAAATAACAATCTCAACCGCCTTGGTCTCATATAGGAGAAGACTTGTATGTTTTGACCAAAAGCAAAGAAGGACATAACAACAAATACAAGTATCCTAGTGTTGACTGAAAATAGTAGCATCCAAGAATGAGAAAACAGACACTAACAGTCTGCTGGCAAGAAGACACGTATCTGTAGATCCTGGTCATGTAGACACCATGGAATTTGTTTGTGTAAGCTTTAGTGTTTATGCAGGACTGGAAGGCTGCTACACAATTACTGGTCAGTCCAAGCACCAGATGCCCCTCCAGTTACCCCAAAACAAAGAGACTACAGGCATCATTTCAGGCATGTGAGAAAGTCTGAGTTTTCACTGTCAGCATTGTAATTTCAGTTGATATTACAAGCAGATATGGGGGCTGAAATTAATGTATCATCTGAGAAAAAGGAACATAATATAACATAACCCTGTGCTTTACTTTATGCTGAGACTCCTTCCCATCATTTTTTACTAACCACATAAAAGGAATGGGGGAATTTTCCCACTACTTCTCATCTCTAAAACAGTTTTTATAAGATAGTGTTATATATTCCTCTAAATTTTGGTAGACCTCATTTGTAAAAACATCTAGGCCTGGTGTTTGTGTTTTGTTTGGTGGGAGGGGTGGGCTCTTTGGGTGGGCCAATTTCTACTAGTTAGTAAACCCTTTAATGAGTATGGATTTACTCAATTTTGATCATTTATATTTTTAATAAAATTAACCATTTCACTGAGTTTTTGAAATTTAATAACTCAATGAATATATTTACATTTATTTTTAATAAATATATTTTTTATTGTTAGACTTACTAGGGTGACATTGGTTAGCAACAATAACATAGGTTCCAGGAGTACAATTCTACAGTGCATTGTCTGTTGCATTATATGCTCACCACCCAGTGTGAGTTCTCTTTCCATCACCATATATTTGCCTGCCATGAATATATTTTTAATAGAGAGAGAGCCTGTAAAAGTAGAGGACAAAAAGTCCTACAACACTAAAGAACATGCATGATAAAACTAAAATGGGACACTGCCTGCTAAAATAAAAGATTTAGAGTTCCCTGGTGGTGTAGTGGCTAGGCTTCAGCACTCTCAACCACGCGGCTCAGGTTCGATTCCCAGCCAGGGAGTTACCTAAAATAAAGGATTTAATAGGACAAATGTCCAAGATACAACAAAAACTCACCCATCCCACAAAGAACTAAGGAAAGCACAATTTGAATGAGGGAAGACAATCAACTAATGCCAACACCAAGAGAAATCAGATGTTGGAGTTACCTGACAAGAATTTTAAATCATCCATGATAAAAATACTTCAACAAGCTGCTACATATTCTCTTGAAATAAATAATCAAGGGTGATTTTATTTTGCTCTTTTTTGTTTGTTTTTGCTTATAATACTGGTTTGCATCTGCGTTTCTCTGTCTGACATACTCCACTTAGCACAACACCCTCCAGGTCCATCCATGCTGCCCCAGGTGGCAAGAACCCATTCCCTTCCCTGGGTAAACAATGTTCCATTGTATAGATGTACCACCTACTCTTTATCCATTCATTCATTGACAGACACCCAGGATGCCCCCACATCTTGACCACTGTAAACAATGCTGCAATGAACATATGGGTGCACATGTCCCCTCAAATTAGCATTTTGCATTTCTTCAGATAAATACTCAGAAGTGAGATTACTGGGTCCTTCTTTGTTTCTTGTTACAGCCTTTGTTTTGAAGTCTATTTTGTCTGACATAAGTATTACTACCCCAGCTTTTTTTTTTCATTTCCACTGTCATGAAATGTCTTTTTCCCATCCCTTTACTTTCAGTCTATGTGTTGCAATCTGAAGTGAGTCTCTTGTAGGCAGCATATGTAAGGGTCTGATTTTCTTATCCATTCATCCACCTTATCCTTTTGATTGGAGCATTTTCAGTCCACTTACATTGAAAGTAATTGTTGATAGATATGTAGTTATTGTCATTTTATTTTATATACATACATATATACATATGTATAGTCTTAAAGACATCCCCCTAAGACTAAATAAGATTCCTTGTAATACTGGTGCTGATGAACTCCTTTAGCTTTTTCTTGTCTAGGGTGCTCTTTATCTGTCCTTCAATTCTAAATGGTAGCTTTACTGGGTAATCTTAGTTGTAGGTCCTTGCTTTTGATCACTTTGACCTCCTAAGTACTAAATCCCAAGGTTTCTTACCAATCTTGAGTCTCCTTGGCCACCCTGACAACCATTGGTCCTTTTGAATTTTCTTCCGCTGCTCTCCATGCAGTGTTGTCTCTTGGCTCCCCTCTGATCTCTCTGTACACTCCTGCTCCATCATCTTTACTCCCTTGACATGAGCCCATTATTTCTAAAGCTTTAACTGTCCTTTATATGTAAATAAATTCCAAATTTCTATTTCTAACCCCTATTTTCTCCAGTTTCTAGACCCAACCAACATTCCACTGGTCAGCTCCACCTCTATATTTCAGATATTCAAACCCAATATATTGAAACTAATTTCTTCATATCCCACTCCCAATCTTATTCCATTTATGGAATTCCTTATTTCAATTGATGCCCCTACTCTGCCTGACATAGAAGCCTGAAACTCCTCTGCCTGACACAGAAGCCTGAAACTCCAAGTCCATTCCATACTTTCCTTCAATCACACTAAACAATTCATTTTCAAATATAGTTAAGTCATATATCCCAATTGTCTCTAGAGACTCTCACTTCCTCACTCATGCCCTTGCTAGTTCTCTCATCAGTACTCATCTTCCACCCATCCCCTTTTCTCCAGTCCCCTCTTCCTCAAACCCAACCTGAATATGGAGCTAGCATTCTGAAATATAAACCTGGTCATATTACTCCATCCTTCGATAGTTCTCCATTGCTTAGTGGGCCACTTCGCCATCTTGTTTCAACCCACTTCTCCAAGCTCTTCTCCCTTAAGTCCCACACACATACATACGAGGACTGTCTGGGAAAAATCCAGCCATAAATGCCTCTATTTTTTCATAGTACATGGCTGGATACTTTCCGGACAGCCTTGTATTCTGTGCTCCAACCACACCAAGCTACTCATAGTTCTCCAAAACATTCCCTGCCCTTTGATACACTTTGTGTTTGTGCATTCCTTCTGCCTTTTCCCCCTTCTCCATCCAATAAACTCATCTTTAAAGATGAACTCAAATGCCACCTCCCTTGTGAAGCTTTCCATGAATCCTCCAAAGAGAGTGAGTTGCTCCCTCATCTCTCCTCATAGAGCTTGGCACCTCTGTTATGTCTCTTATTACACCATACTGGAGTGGCCCACTACATGTCTATGGTCATGTCAAGGGTTGAGATTTTGTCTTAATCGTTCTTATTTCTCTACCCTCACCTACCAAACACTTATTGGATGGATAACTGAATATACATTAAACAAAATTTACTTTGTAGCCTTCCTTTGGTATACCATCCTGTGAAGAATCTACAAATCAAGCAGATATACTGCCCAGTATCAGCACTCACACATATTCACAGAAGTAACAACTGTGGTGCAAAGAAAGTCAATGCTCCAGCAAACTAGCACAGTTAAACACACCACAAGCAACCCAAAAAGTAGCAGAGGGATGTTTTTCCGGACTACATGTTAAATGATCTCTTACAAAAGCTTTTCCTGAAATTTATTTTCCATCTTACACTATGGACTCACACCCTTCTATGAAATACAATGAAAATCGAGTAATGTAGACAGAAAAACAGGTAGCACTACTCAATGGGAAAAACTGTGGATTTTATTTGTTTTGTGACCTTAGGCAAGTTATTGAAACTCTCTGAACCTTAGTTTCTTCATCTGGGAGATGAAGACAGATCTATTTAACTTTATAAGATTTTTTTTGGCTCTTGAGCCATTTTCCTGCTTGAGCCCGCTCCTACCTCTTTTGAGTATACTTTCTCTCAATAAACTATCTTTTTGTTTCACCTCTTAAAAAAATATTTTTTTGAAATTTAGAGATAATATTTATAAAGAATGGGATACAGTCCTCATCAATAATGCAATTCCTCAATAATATAAGAAAACTGGTTGTTCAAAACTATCTATATTGGGTAGTATTTGCAATTGGTCTGCTTTAATAAAGGTCATTTATTTCAGACTCCTCTATTAAAGAATAAATTCAACATGGAATTGAATCTAAGGGGGGAAAAACATGTTCATGAACAGAATGCTGTCTTAAGACCAGGACTTGACCATCATCTAGACTTAATCCTTTGCTAATTAATAAATCTCATCCTTTCCACATGCAAAAATAAAAACCTGCCAGTATATCCCACTCTTAAACCGAGAACTTATTACCCAAGAACCAGAAAAATCCAAATATTATTTTAATTATTTAGGAAGGTTACACCAACCTATCTCAATGTTACTTGCAGCTGCACTCTGAGAAATGATCCCTCAAATGTTGGGTTATTTCAAAATTTCTGGAATCCTCTGAAGTCTATTCAGGTTTACTCCCAGACCAGAAAATTATACAGAGCTCATCCATGGATTTCAAATGGCTGTGCAGCAAGCAGCCTTCGAAGTTAGCTAATTTCCATCACCACTCTTGTCTGTCTATGGGTAATTAAGCCGTTAACATAACAAAAGTGAAACGTGCACACTTGTGGTGGGAACCTGTACAAAGGGTGACCTTTAAGCCTTCCACCTGTCGCTGCCCATTCTGGTCACACACCAGTTTTCTTTTGAAAAAGTGTTTCAGGGCATCAGCAAAGGGGGCCAGCTGTCCTGAAGTGCTAAAATTTCCCAACAGCAAAGGGACAGGAAACTGTAGTGTGAGTTGTTAATAATATTAACTAACACAACTTACGCCAGCATATAAGTTAGACTCCTCAGAAATAACTCAAATAATGAGATTTCAGAAGAGAGACTGTATTAAATTTGTCTATTCAAACTCCCCTGGGGTTTTTTTTTCACAACAGCAATAGGATTTTTACACACACACACACACACACACACACACACACAAAACACTCTTTTAGAATGCACAATTACAAAGGATGGAAAGATGGCACTGAAAATTTTGGGTCAATAAATGCATTATATTAACTTGAGACAAAACTCAAGTTGACTAGGGTTGGGATTAGAAGGACAAAAATACTAAGTGTTTTCCTGAACCAGCCTCTCTAAAGATCACCTATAGAGGAAAGACTGTTTCCATTTTTCCACTTCTGGATCCAAGCTCTAATACAAACCCATTTGTATAATTTATGCACATAATAGTATTTAATACTCATAGCAGCAAATTCACCCACCTGCTGATTTTCCTCCACGTGAAAACAGAAATGTAAAGGTCAGCCAAATGCTTTTCCTTTAGGTAGTGGAACTAGACAGAAACATAGAGAGTTATTGTTATTGTTATTACCATTCCATTATTTAAACTTTAAAAGACTGTGGTAGATAGTGAAGTAATCAGCATGTAACTTTAATTTATCTGACAAGGGTTAGAGTTTACTATCAATCAACTTCTCATTTGACAGAAGTAAAATAAACAGTGATGTTAAAAAAAAATTAGCAAAAAAAAAAAAAAGCCAGTCCCTAACCCTCAACCTTGATCATATTTATTCCTTCAAGGCTTCTGAGGAAAAACCATGGACATACGTGTAGAGGAAAGATGACTGCAAATTCTTTACTACTTCTCTCTTGGTGACATTTGACTGTTTGAATGAGTTGAGTGGTAACTAACCTATTACTAACCATCCCAGTTAATATGTAAGTAGTCTCAGTCTGAAGTGAAGTGACAGGTGCTGCATTTTACTTTTGTTCTCCTGTTGATAAGACTTGTGTGTGATTCATAATCTCACTGGCACTTATTTACTGCACCTGTTTTCCAACTGTAGTAATAATAACAATAATAATAGGCCAGGCATATGGTCAAGCAAAAACAGTAACATAAGCTGTTCCAAGATAATGTGAAATGATGCTCTTAATTAAGTTGGGTCCATATCAATAAAAGAAAAAGGAAATGACAAGAATATAATTTTCAGCATAAAATGGCCCTGATGAGCTTGTATGGTTTCCCCAGACTCTGCCATCTGGATTTCTATCCAGCACACTGGGATGTACTTGACAGTTGCTTGAAAGGATGGAGTATCAGGGAAAGCCAGGTTTTCCCTTTCACTGTACCTCCTCTTTCCAACTGAAGGCCTACCAAGTTGTCAGGCAGTGTCCAATGTGCCCACCAACTTGGCTTTCCACCCTCAGTCTACCCTTGGCAGGCAGCACCAATCTTGCTTGTTGTGCAGGCAATACACTGCATGAACTTGCAAAAGACTGGAGGTGGAAATCACCTTTGGGATGCTAATCCAGCAGGTGAGAAGACAAAGATCCAGAGAGGCAAAGTCACTCACCCAAGGACCCACAATGAGTTCTTGGCCTCTTGAGTCTCCAGTTCATGAAGCTTTTCATGTTTAATCTTGGTCTCATCATGCCACATAAGGCAGTTAATAACAGATAACAGCTATTAAGTGCTTAATGACCCAGGTACTGTTCTAAATGCTTTATGTATGCTAACCCATCCTACAAATGAAGAGACAGGTACAGAAGCAATGCCCAAAGGCACACAGTTGGTAAGTGATAACACTGGAACCTGAATCCAGGTGGCCTAGCACTATAGCACTGTGCTTTATCACCACTCTACACTACTTCTCTAGAACATGGTAGAACTCCTCCTCATGCCAGTCATTGTTTTAAATACCAAGTAAATAATGGAATACCAGAGGAAGAGAGGGCAAACCTAGTTGAAGAAATAATGATTGAAAACTTTCCTAACCTAGGGAAGGAAATAGACATACAAGTCCAGGAAGCACAGAGAGTCCCAAACAAGACCAAACAAGACCAAAAGGTCCACACCAAGATACAGAATAATTAAAATGGCCAAGGTTAAAGACAAAGAGAGAATCCTGAAAGCAGCAAGAGAAAGGCAATTAGTTATGGACATGGGAGCTCCCATAAGACTGTCAGCTGATTTCTCAACAGAAACTTTGAAGGTCAGAAGAGATTGGCACAGAACACTCAACATGATGAAAAGCAAGGACCTATTCTACCCAGCAAGACTATCATTTAAAATTGAAGGACAGATAAAGGGCTTCCCAGATAAGAAAAAGCCAAAAGAGTTCATCACCATCAAACCAGTATTACAAGGAATGTTAGAGAGACTTCTTTAAGACAGGGGGGAATAAAATCAAAATTATAAATAATAAAATGGCAATAGCTACATATGTAACAACAATTACTTTCAATATAAGTGGATTAAATGCTCCAATCAAAAGACACAGGAGGACTGAATGGATAAGAAAACAAAACCATTAGGAATGCTGCCAACAAGAGACTCGCTTCAGATTAAAAGACACATGGAGACTGAAAGTAAAGAGATGGAAAAAGTTATTTCAGGAAAATGGAAATGCAATCAAACAATAAAAGGCTGGGGTAGCAATACTTATCCTAGACAAAATAGACTTTAAAACAAAGACTATAACAAGAGCCAAAGAAAGGCCCAGTAACCCTACTTCTGGGTATTTATCTGAATAAACACTACTTCGAGGGAACATGTGCACCCATATGTTCAATGCAGCACTGTTTACAATAGCCAAGATGTGGAGGCAGCCTGAGTGTCTGTTGATGGAAGAATGGATAAAGAGTAGATGATACATCTATACAATGGAATATTGCTTGGCCAGGGAAGGGAATGGGTTCTTGCCATCTGGGGTAGCACGGATGGACCCGGAGGGCATTGTGCTCAGTGGACTATGTCAGACAGAGAAAGGCAGATGCAATGAGGTTTGCTTATATGTGGAATCTAAAGAACAAATATAAGCAGAACAGAAACAGACTCAAAGATACAGAGAACATTTTGATGGTTGCCAGATGGGAAGGGGGTGTGGGTGTGGGTAAAAGGCGGGGAAGGGATCAAAAAGTATAAATTGGGTGTTGCAAAGTAGTTATGGGGGTGCAGGGTATAACATAAGGAATACAGTCGATAATATCATAATAACTAGGTATGGTATCAGATGGGTACTAGATTTGTTGGGGTGATAGGTAGGAGTTGGGGGAAGGGTGATAAAGGTGAAGGATTAAGAAGTATAAATCGGTAGTTACAAAATAGTCATGGGGATGTAAAGTGCAGCATAGGGAATATAGTAAATAATATTATAATAACTATGGTGCTAAGTGGGTACCAGACTAATTGAAGGGATCACTTCATAAATTATATGAATGTCTAACCATTATGCTATACACCTGACACTGATATAGAATAATAGTGACTGTGGACTGTAATTGAAAAAAAATAATAAAATAAAAAAATAAATACAATTATTAAAGTCTACAAAAAAGAGGCATTTGACACTGTCAATAATAGGGTAATAACTATGTAGAGTGCCGGGTACTGGAGTAGACAGGGGATCAATTCTTAAATTATATAAATGTCTAACCACTATGCTGCACACCTGAAATTAACATAAAACAATGTGGAATGTCAACTGGAATTGGAAAATTTAAAAAGGACAGAAAAGGTGAAGGGAAGAAGAGGTCCATGTTTCCAGGTATAAAACAAGTAAGTCATGGGGATGTAATGTACAGCTCAGGGAATACAGTCGATAATGCTATGATACCATGGGACAGTGTCAGATAGTTGCTGGACTTGCCCTGTTGATCACTTCTTTTGGTACATAAATGTTGAATAGCGATGGTGTGGCCCTGAAGCTAACATAATATTGAATGTTAGCTTTATTTTTAATGAAAATCTTTTTAAAACAATAAAAAAAGAAAAAAAATAGGAAAATTGTAAATGGAATTTATGTTATGTACATTTTATGACGATGAAAATATACTTGGTGGAATATTTTTTTAAGATCATTCCAAGTGCCGAGGAGAACATGGACTGTAGGGAGAGGAAAGGAAGCAGGCAGATAGGCAGAAACCACTCTCATTGCTGAATTCTGTGCAGTTATGGTCTCTTCTCTTTCTTCTCTTTCTGTTCTTCCTCTTCGTTATCATATTCAGATGTAACTTTACAAAGCCCTTTCTGCCCCCCAACATCCACACATCCCAGTGAAAAATTTAAGAGGTTCAAGTGTCCAAGTCTCAAGAGGTTAGGAAGCAGTGAACTCACTTCTGCCTACAATTGATCAACATGAAAACGTTTTTTTCTTACTCGGGCTCCTGAGTAAGAAAGTCCACAGCTGCCTTCAGGAACCTGCCCCAGAGCCTACCAGCCTTTGTTGTGAGGAAGCATGTTCAGTGTATCTGAACTAAATTGCTCTGATTACCTTTTAAGTCCATGTCTTCTTAGTCTAGTCTCCTTGAGCTGAAAGACAGCTGTTTTCCATCCCCTGCAAAATGAGGCTCTCTATGCTTAGAGATTTCTGCTAAGTCCTCTTCTTCAGGCTAAACAGTCTCCATTTAAGTTTTTTTTCCTATTAAAATCTGTATCAAAATGCTCCCCTTTCCCACTGAAATTGTTCATGACTGTATACAGTCCTCTCTGAAGAATAGAAAAACAAAAATATATGAGCTTGGGGTAAAGGAAACATAATTATAAAGAATTACAGAGAGCCAGCACAAATGTTAAATTTTTGGTTTCAACAATACCATTAGCAGTTATTTTTCAGGAGTTACCACCTTTTTAAGTTAATTAACAAACACACAGTAGTTATGAATTTAAGATAATCACAGATAATTGCACTACACAATTCACCAAATGCTATTTATCTTCCAGAACCAACAAAATTTGAGGAAAACAGAGCAAATGGCAGATCCACTAACTTTACCCGTGTAACAATAGTTAAATATTTCATTTCGGTGGCAGAAGAAATAAATACTCACCTATATAACAATGATCAAATTACAAAGAGCAATAGTACGTAGCCCTGAGTTGCTAAATTCAAGCAGATTCATATGACGGAGATTATATAATGTCACATCAATGGGTCTTTGTAAGGAATACAATTGCAATAGTGTTGAAATTTAGATGTATTATTGCTAGCTTATGAAAAAAAAAGTCTGCAGACTCCACATACATTACTTTTCTGAACTTTTTACAATGTTTTTCTTACATTCTTTTCTACACTGGACCATGCGCATATGTTAATGGAGCAGCAGTTCTCAAACATTTTGGTTTCAAGACCTCTTACACTCTTAAAAACTACTGGGAACTCCAAAGAGTTTTTGTTTATAAGGGTTATATCTATTGATAGTTACCATATGAGAAATGAAAACTGAGAACTTTTATAATATTTGTGTATTTATTTTAAAATAACCATAGACCCATTACATGTTCATATAAATGTTTTGTGAAAAATAGCTATATTTTCTAAAACAGAAAAAAAAACAGTGAGACGATGTCATTGTTTTATATTTATGCAAGTGTGTTTAACGACTGATTTACTAGGAGACAAATGTTTCATACACCTTCTTTTCAGTCTGTTGTGATATCATACACCGTACAGCCTCTGAAACCTCCACTCCACACTCAAGAAAAATAAGAATCAAAAATGCAAATCGTTTCTTAATATTATTGTGAAAATACTTTTTATCTTGTATATCCCCTAAGAGGTCATGAGAACCTCCTGGGTCCCTGGACCACACTTTGAGAACCACTGTTAGTTAAGGTTGTAGAGACTGAAATCATTCTAGGAAATTGAAATTAGTAAGGACAAAGCCTATAGATTCTGCGAATCACAGAGCTCAAATGGAAAGTAAGATGACACCTCTTTGTGAAATACCATATGCTTTAAACCAGGCTGATCAAATCAAATCCATAGGCCATAAAGCTTAACAAGATGGCTCCCATCGCCAAATGTTACTCAAGTGTTATCTTCATTGCACCTTGAGAGCTAGTTGTCATTGGATTAAAGAGAAAGCATCTTTGTCCCTTAGAGCATACAACCTGACTCCTTGAGTCCCCTCAGCCTATTACATTCTTGTTGTTTGTCTCTGCTTCCTTGTTTCTAGAATCCCAAACACAAAATGGCTATAAGATGTCAAACATGGCAAGGAAGGTTGTCTTTGAGTCAGAGCATTTAAGCAGATTTTATTCAGTCCCAGGGAAATTTTCTGGACCTGAAATAAAAATCATGTCATCTCAGAGAAGCCAACAAATGTTAAGCAAAATATCTAACCATATCGTAAGAACAAAGCATGACCCTCTACAATAGCCCTAAGATACAATTATTTTGAGACGTGATTTTTAGTTGAGTATTTGAGAGAATGGGAAAAATATATATGAGCTCTTATTTTACCCTTTTCTGTCTTTCACCCCTTCATACTGATATATTAAGAGAAATGTGTGTACGGGAGGTGGGCAGCATAGTAATTTCTAGAAAGATAAGAAAAGAAAAAAAATGTCATTAATCCCACTTCTACCCATAAAAAAAGTAATTATTTGGCTCTTGGGAAATATTTTATTTCTCCATTGCTGACTGTATACAAAAAAAGGTCAAACAAAAAAAAAATAGCTTAATTAGCCCAATCCAGGGACTAAATCTCTGTGAACAAAGCCATATTCTTGCTGGGGAGTGGCAGAACAATTTCCACAAAATCAAACTGGAATGTGTGCTTATATGTGTATCTTTCATCCTTTGTAACTGGAAGGAGAGAACTGGCTCTATCTTATAGTAGAACATGTATTATAACTAAACGTGGTTTAAAAATACAAAAGCAACAAATGGCTTTATTTTTTAATAAAAGGAACCCTAGTGCTTCGCCTTTGGATAAGATATCACTAGGGACATTTTTTTTTAATTCAGTAAAATACTCAAATAGCAAGTGTCAAGGTATTGTATATCCACCCAGTTGGTAAAATAAGTCAGTTAATTTGGCAGGTAAGTATTAAGTAATCATGCTGTCAGAATCGGGTGAGTATCTAAGGGAGAAAGACAAAGACTGAACAAAGCAGGAAAAATAAAATAAGTAGCAGATTATCCAATAAGTAAATAAAAATGAGAACTTCTCAATATAAAGCAAGTCGACCCCTACAGGCTTTTTCCCTCCTGGTTGGAAGTCAGGAAAGCAATGTGGGTGTGAGGAGCCTGACAACTTGGGAGCTGTGCTATTGAGAAGGGTTTCCAAGGGTTTCGAGGAAGAAAGTCCTGGTCCCTTTAAGAATTACAAGCTGGCCTCTAGCGAGCAGAGTGTTATAGCATGGGAGAAAAAAGGCCTACTTCTTCACACACGAGCTTTTCTCCTGAAGGAAGGAGCTGAATTAGAAGCACAGCTGCCAGGAAAAGCCTGGCTGGAGACCATTTAAACAGGTTTTATTCAGACCCAGGAAATTCACTTATTTAACTTGGTCTTTCTACTTCTTAAAATATATATATATGAAAATGCATTGACACCACCCCCACTCTGGGAGACAAGGACAGAACCTTACTTATCTATGGAACTTACCAGCACTTTGCATAGGACTGGGCACACAGTAGGCCCTCAATACCTGTTTGTGGAATCAAAAGAAAGAATAATGTCCCAAGACACTATCCACTATTAGTTGTTACCATCCCTTTATGGTCTACAAAAAAAACAGTTGTTTCTGACCTTTCTGATGCTAATGCCAAGTTCCTCTTCTTAAAAGAAGACTGGAGAGGCCGAATAGAATGATATGGTACAACTGAAAGGGGTAATTCAGATTAATGTATGATAAACCTCTTATTTTATAGATAAAGAAACTGAGGCCCAAGCAGGTTAATGGATTTGCCTAAGATGACCTAACTAGTTAATGGCAGAGCCAAGGATAGCCCAGACCTAACCTTCCCATGTAGCATCCAGGAGAGCTGAGGTAATGAACCTGGATCCACGAATGGAATTGAAGATATCCAAAATCTTGTCCAATAATGAGTATGTAAAATTCCACGTTCATTGTATCTGGGGGGAGAGGGTCCAAAGTTGTCACTTGAATTTCAAAAAGCTATGTGATCCTCAAAACTGTTTAGAAATCCAAACTCAAAGGGAGCGTCATTATGAAGTGACAGGGAGCCATTTAATGCCATTGCTCCAGTGTTACGAAGGGCTGAGATCAGAATTTTAATGACAAGTTCCTCTGAGACCTTCAGCAGTCAGAAGCAACAAGCAACAAGAAGACTGTGAAAGCTCTGGCCTTCCAGTGTGTGAAAGTGTTAAAGGTTCTCCTTAATGCAGGACAAGAACATTCAAAGGTAGATTAAAAAGTGGCTGGTTGCAACTACATGGATGGACCTAGAGGTTATTTATGCTAAGCGAAATAAATCAGACTGAGAAACACAAATACCATATGATCTCACTTATATGTGGAATCTAAAGGACAGAATAAAAGAACAGTAAAAACAGAAATAGACTCATCGATGTAGAGAACAAACTGATGGTTACTAGATGGGAGGGGGTTCGGGGGGCTGGGTGAGATAGGTGAAGGGATTAGGAAGCACAAATTGGTAGTCACAAAATAGTCATGAGGATGTAAAATCCAATATGGGGAATACAGTCAATATGTTGTGAAAAACTATGTATGGTGTCAGATGGGTACTAGACTTATCAAGGGGATCACTTCTAAATTATGTAAATGCCTACCCACTGTGCTATACACCTGAAGTTAATATAAAATAATACTGCATGTCAACTATAATTTTAAAAAATATATAATCACGAATGTAGAGTACAGCATAGGGAATATAGTCAATGGTATTGTAATAGCTATGTAAGGTGTCAGATGTGTACTAGACTTATTGGGGTTATCACTTTGTGAGGTGTGAAAATGTCTTATTATGTTCTTTTGTACACCTGAAACTAATAAAATGAAAAAATAAACATTCAAATAAATGTGGCTGGTAACAGCCAGTACTCAATATGACAATGGCACGATGTTATACCTGGGTGTTTTGATTTCTTTAAACTTTGCTAAAAATTATTTGGCCTTGTGTATACATTTACTAATGAGAGAATATTTTCCCTGGTATTGATGCAGCTAACATGTGGTAAGGGGAGATAATAGGTGGCCTCTTCAAGCATAGATTCTCAGAAGAGTTTGCTCAATGCAGTACAGATCTATGGTTGGCTGGTTAACAAAATAAATCAGGTAAAGCTGGGAGGTATAAAAATGATATGATCACACATTAACTATTTTATTTAACTTAAAACACAAATCTACATTTATTAGCTAATATTTTGATGAAAGGTCAAGGCCGCTGAGGATGGGTCTGGTAATTGGAATTGCACATAGTCTTTTCTTACATAAACCATACCCATAACAGATCATCTATGATTTTTCAGGTTCTGTTTCTTCAGAGTAGATTGAAAACTCAAAGACACCTATGAGGCAATCTGAGTGAAGACTACTTCGAGAAATTTCATGATTTCTCCCATCTTTTACAGTTGCCTCCTGACACCTAATTTGTCAGTCACTGTTTTTAGCAACCCATACTTTTTGAGTCTTATGAACATATTCAACCTAATTTTCACAGAAACAACATTGCACTCACATTTTATCCATTAATTTAATATCTGATTAAACTATATAATTTATACTACTAACTACAGCTGCCATAAACAGATTGGAGAACAAACACAACTGTCTCTGTTAAGTATGGAGCACATTTCACAGGAGCAAAGGCATTGAAGCACAGTGGAGAGTAGCCTACTAACTGCAAGTGTAGTGTTTGGCATGCTGTGGGCATGAGTAAGTAGGGTTCATAGATGAAATGGAGAACATCAGTTCCTCCAACAACATAATTAAGTCTAGATTAATTAAGAAAGTTTCTATAGCTCATTGTCAGTCATGGGATCTCAGAGTCAGTTTTGGTATTTTAAAATACATGATTTTACCACTTGAGAGATTGATTCACACTCATCAAAATTAAAGTAACTGAGTTATAAACCAGAATGCAAATGTGTTCTCTTGTGGCGCATTGAACACTGATGCCCAAGGCTGAAATGATCCATTCCCATCGTTTCTCTCTTCCCCGCCCCACCACAACATTCACTTGATATTCTAAAACCTACAGCACATGGGGAGGGTACAGACACATATCAAGTATTTCAAAAAGTCTTTCTGATAAAGGGATGATGGGGAAGCATTGTAGCATTGTGATGAACCCTTTCACTGACTTCAAGGTTTGTTTTTCAAAATGTGTCAAAAAGCCACCAAAATTCAAAAGTTGTTATCTTGACGGTTTTATGCATTTAATAATAATATTTTGAGCCACTCTGTATATATATGATATTATTTTATTTTAAATTTTTGTTACATGGTAATAAATTTACCATTATATTGAATTTTAGCAAAAAATACTCAAAACATACTAAGTGGCATCAATTAGATTTAAGTCTAGATAAATTAGAATCTAATGGCATTAGAATGCCACAGTCAACAGATGGAAATCTTCATTTGGATATATCCCAACATCGCAGCAAAAAGCTTTGGCATTAAACAGATCTGAGTTGCATCACAATCTGAAACTTAGAAAGCTCAAGCAAGTCACTAACATTCTCTAAGCATAGGTTTTTTACATCCTTGAAACAGAGGTGATAATATCAACACCTACTTCATAGCATTACTGTAAAGTTAAATAAGACAAAAAAAACATAAAGCACGTAGCATAGTCCCTGGCACAAAGTAAGTACTCATTTTATGGTGCTTATTTTTATTATTACTAAGAACGCAGACTGAATCCTAAAAGAAAAGTTAAAGTGATTCCATCTTCTCTGTCACCCCAAGCACTGGTCCCCAGTCTGGCTTCATGGATTTTCAAAGACAACAATTGACATCTATACTTTACACTTAGGCTCTGAGAATGTACACACACACACACACACACACACACACACACACACACACACTGATGCAACCATTATGGAGAGCAGCGTGGCAGAATTTTTTCAAAGTATCCATGTACCATATGACCCAGAAATCCCACTCCTGGGACTATATCTCAGAGAAATCCACACACAGCCCAAAAGGAGACATTTATGAGTGTCATTTGGGGTAAAGGAAGCTGGAGTAAGACAGTGAAGGGGAACGTGAGGGGTGCACACCATAGCATATCATGCAGCAGTCAGAAGTAACGAAGTAGGCGGACACACAATAACATGGATAGATATTGAGGACATGGTCCTAAATGGAAAAAATACTCAGAAACAGAAAGTTGTTTGGAGAAACTGCTAATGTAAACTTTGTAAAAAATGCCCACAATGTTCTGCAATGTCTTACATAGCCTATGTATTCTGATACATAATTTGAATATACACATTAGGCACACTGAAATCATTGCCAGTGGGTGGGGGTGGGGAACAGTAGGCAAGGAAAGAGAGTGAGAAGTCGTGGTAGTAAAAGGGAAGGGAAGCATGAAAAAAAGGAAGGAAGAAAGGAAGGATAGAAGGAAGAGTCTTGTGTGTTTGAATAATGGAAATGTGTTTTGTTTTGGGGAGTAGAACTCAACCCTGCAATGTAACAAATAAACAAACAATGGCACCAACAGATGATTGGCAATAACGCTTGGTTGTTACAATAAACTTGAGGTCATTTCAAAACTAAATGTTTGGGAATTACGGGAGCCCCATTTTCAAATAACTCTGCTATTCACGTTGCTTATTTGACTAGATTCCCTTTTTCTCTTTTGTTGTAAACATCCTAACTTGGAGACCTAAAAAGGGAGTCTAGAGAGCAAAGAGAAATGGCGATTATAAATTTTAATATTACCCTATTAATCTTCACTAAACTAAAGTCAAACAGTGAGAGAGACAATATCCAAGAGCTGTCCAGGAAGTGTCCAGCCATGTAAAATGAAAAACTGGGGTATTGATGGCTGGATTTTTTCCAGACAGCCCTCATAGACTGTGATGCTTATTTTAACCAATACAGGCCAATTACCAATATTTGAATGCTTGTACCATTATTTATTCATCATGGACATACAGAAAAATCAGTAAAATACTCAAATAGCGAGTGTCAAGGTTTTGTATATCCACCCAGTTGGTAAAATAAGCCAGTTAATTTGGCAGGTAAGTATTAAGTAATCACGCTGTCAGAATCGGGTGAGGACCTAACGGAGAAAGACAAAGACTGAACAAAGGAGGGGGGATTATAGAAAAGAAATAAGAAGGGGGCCCAAAATAGGCATATGGAGAAAATATATACAGGGTGACAGGTTCAACAGTGGGATGGATGTCTCCATTCCATCACAGAGATAATATCCTAGAAATAAGGACAGACACTTCAAAGTAACACCAGCGGAGCTGAGGGGTTCTGTCCATCAGACAGAGGCTGCTAATAAAGGTGAATTATGGATTAAGGTGGTCTTTCAATGTCAGCTTCCTCCATCTTCTCCCTTAATGTTTTAGATGCCCTACAACATATTGGGCAGCATACATAACACTCATATACACACACTGCGTTCTTATCTCCTTGCTGCCTGGGCCAGGGGTTGGCAAACCTCTCCATGAAGGGCCACAGAGTAAGTAATTTGGCTTTGCAGACCAATGATGAGACCATGGTTCATCAGACGTTCCCACTCTGTTTGACTAGCCATGGTCTTCTCAATTCATATTTTCCTCATATTACTGTGTTGTGTCTTTTGTCTTTATCAGAAAGAAGAGACGAATGTCAGTCAGAGGCAGAAAATGGATTTAGATGGAAAATACCCTCTCTTCCGGGCATCTCCTTTCCACCAGTCCCAGGTCTCTGTCTTCAGCCTCCTGGTTCTTCGTTTCCCAGACCTTTACTGCCATCATTTGACTTACAGGTACCCTGTTCCCAGAGTCAGTCTTGAATTTTTTTAAGAGACCTAGTCCTCTAGGAAATACACAGGCAAGTAAGTTCCTTCTAAAAGGTCTCAACATGGCCTCAACTCCTCTTTTTCTCCCCCTCACAAACAACCCATCAGCAAATCTTATTGGTTACACATCCCAAAAATATCCAGAATGCAATCTCATCCCTCTGTTGCAACAACTCTGGTGCCACCATCGTTTCTTGCCTGGACTATCTGTAATAAACTCCCAGTTTCAGTACCCCTGCTTCAGCCTCTGCCCCACTATACCTATACATACAGTTTATGATTTTATACACACACACACACACACAAGGGCTGTCTGAAAAGTATCCAGCTGCAAACCATTCTTGTTATATTGACAATGGCTGGATTTTTTCTGGACAGCCGTTGTGTGTGGGGGCAGGGGCTGTCTAGGAAAATTCCAGCCATAAATGCGTCTATTTTTCACATTACATGGCTGGATCCTTTCCGGACAGCCCTTGTATTTCTCACGTTTTAATGTTTCATCTTAAAAATAGTTTCAGAGTTATAGTAATATTGCAAAAAGAGTACAGAAAGACACCATAGACCCTTCATCCAGCTTCGCCTGATGTTAACTTCTTGCATAACCATAGTTCATTTATGAAAACTAAGAAATATACTCTGATATGTCACTATTAACTGAACTACAGATTTTATTTGGGTTTCACTCATTTGTCCACTAATGTCCGTTTCCTGATCCAGGATCTAATCCAGGATACCATGTTGCATTTAGTCACCACATCTCCTTATTCTCCACCACTCTGTGATAGTTTCTCAGTCCTTCTTGCCTTTTCCTGTTCTTGACATTTTTGAAGAGCACTGGTCAAGTATGTTGCATGACATCTCTCAAGTTGGGTTTGTCTGATGTGTTTTCATGATCAGATTGAGGTTAAACATTTTTGGCAAAAATACCACAGAAGTGATGTGTTCTTTTCAGTGCACTATCTCAGGTATAAATGATGCCAATATGTCTTATTGTTGGTAATGCCAACTTTGATCACTTGGGTAAACTGTTGTCTGCCAACTTTCTCCACCCCAAAAAAATATTTTTTTTCTTTTGTAATCAATGAACATCTTATGGAAGACACTTTGAGATCATGCAAATATCCTGTCTCTCATCATGCTCTGTCCACTGATTTAAGTATCCACCGACCACTTATAATTCTTAATAATAAGAATTATTATTGTAATGTTTGCCCAATGATGATTATCCATTTCATTCCTTCTACATTTATCAACTGGAATTTCCCTGTAAGAAAAAGTCGTCCCTTCTCTTTCATTAATTAATGGAACAACTAAGCCTAGGCCCCAGCCAGTTCACCAGCTGAATGCAGCCTTATGAGTAAACACTGAAAAGCCAACAGAAGAACCACCCAACTGAGCCCAGACCAGATTGAAAATCCCGAGTGGGAAAAAAAAAAACAGTAACATGTCTATTGTTTGAAGGTACTATGTGTTGGGGTAGTTGTTATATGTTAATAGTAGTAACTAACCAGTAAAATGTCTTCTCACACTCTGGCACCTTGAAAAAAGCTTTCTGTGTTAGTGAATCTTAAGCTTAAGCCTTGGAACATGGAGGAAAAGCAGAGCTTCAAGTTCAAAACTTATAGTAATACAGCTATTACTGTATTCAGTGCATTCAAACACCAGTAATGGTGTTCAACTGCCACAACCAGAAAATTTGAGACAAGAGAAAACAGTGAGCTTTCAAGGTCATCAAGAATTCCCCCTTCACTCCCCAAAAAATAAATTTTCCCACTGACTAAAAACTAATGTTCCACCCATCGAATCTCTTTGCTTTGTTCACTTGATATTTATGGAGCTTTTACCAGGTTCTAGGTGTATAAAGACATGATTCTGGACTTTGATTCCAACTGTATTAAAATACTAGCATAGTGAGTGCTCACACTTTCATCTGTTGTTAGTCATTTGTACCTTCAAGAGACCTAAGAACAAGTGTGGCCATCAAGAAGGGAAGACTTTGGACACACAGCTCCTTGGCCAAGAGAACCTAGAGCCAGCCCCACCCAGCAATGGAGGGCTGACACATGTCTTTGTTCTGCCAAGGGCTGTTCCAGAAACCATTATAATCCAACGTAGATTTGTCCTGGAGGGGCTGGTGAGGCTGTGCATCCAGCCTATCTTGAATGAAATGAATGGAAGGCAAGGAAATAAACTTTTACAGGACACTGAAAAAAAAGAGAAGGGGTAAAAAGCTAGCTTTTTTGTCCCCCTTATTACAAATGACTTTAAGATATTTTTCCCTCATAGAAAAAAAAAATCAGAGTTCCCTGGTGGTGTAGTGGCTTAAGGCTTTGGCGCTGGCGTTCTCAATGCTGTGGCCTGGGTTTGATTCCCAGCCAGGGAACTACCCACATACATTTAAAAAAAAAAAAAACAACTTAAGACTCTCTTTCTCTTGAAAGTAAAGTTTCTCTGGCGAATGACTTGTGAAGCAACAACAGTAACAACAACAACAAGAATACTAAGTACAATGATTAAGTTTTTGAGCATCTACTAAATGCGAGACATTTCGTTCTGAATGTTTAACTAGCACAGTGTTTAGATGTGACAGGGGCTTAGCAAGGTGCCATGGTGGAGGGTACCAAGAGTTATATGTAGATGTAAATGCACTGGGTATCTCAATAGCAAGCAACAACCTCATAAGTCTCATTGGATTCACATGTCTATTGCAAGATGTTGGGAGGTACTTCACATTTGTTGCATACATAATGTAAAAACAATGCCAACATAGCAATAACAACGAGTAAGTGTTGCCGTTTCTTGAACATCCACTTCCTCATTTTATTCTCCCAACAAACTTGAGAGGGTACTACAATGCTCCCCATTTTACAACTGAAGAAACTCAGCAAAGTCCTGGGGCTACTTTATAATGGCGTAGGTGTTGGAGCCCAACTGTCTACATCTTGTCCCTTCACTAACCCGTGTGTTTATGTCCCTAAAATAGCCTAAAATAAATGCTATTCAATAGAAGAATCTAAAGGAGAGACTCTTAATCTAGGGCCATAACATGAAGCGGTCTGTGAACCTCTGAAATTAAATGTCTGAAGTATATGTACATTTAGGGGGTTATCTGTTGCTTTCATTAGTCTTGAAAGAGTCCCTGATTCCAAGTAGGACTGAAACACTGATTAAAGGGGGGTCTACACCAAAAGATGTAATACCCTACTTCTAATTGGGTGTTAGCAGATCAAGGCAGGCAACACCTCAGTATGTGTGACAGTGGCTGTTCATCTGCACCTGCCTCTAAAACTCACTGCATCCAAAAAGAGCCTGTTTCTTTACCCACATAATGGCCTTGCACAAAGCACAACTGGGTTTTCCAGGAGTGGAGTTAAACCTGCTTTGCAGCAGTTAAGGTGTACAGCGCCTTGCCCAGCAGAACATCTGGATGACCTGAGCCTTGGTGAGCAGTGGCTTGGACACCATCATATTCAGAAAGAGAAGTACAAATGGATGGCTGCTGTAGGTCTCTTCTAGGCTTATTTTTCTACAGACAGGGATTAAATTCTGATTCTGGTCCAAATAGAAATTAGGTCGGTTATTCCATTTTTGAAAACCTGGCAGGAATACCTTTTTTAAACACAGTCATTAGGCAAACTGAATATTTTCCAAATAGGAATTAGAGGGAGATTTCCAAGTCTCAGTCAAGCCCACAGCTTGCTCTTGCTTTTCAATCTCGTTGCAGAATGATCTGCTGGTCACTCAGTCATTGCTGTCCCCTGCCCACACTCAGAACAGAATACGTTTGCTCACAGTGTTGGAAAACATTTGTTCACGTTGGAAGAGCTCGAGTTCTTCTTGGAAAATTTTTCATCTCTGTGGAAAAGAGAAATGCTAGATGTTTTCCTGTCTCCCACCCAAAAAAAGAGGAAGCAGCTTGTGCCTTTATTTAGGCAAAGCAAGGAGGATAGAGCCAAATGTGAACAAATACCAGCTCAGTTCTTCTCTCTCTCTCTCTGGCCTGGCGAAGTACCTGTGTGACTTGTGAGATTCGGGCAGGGCCGTGTATTGCCCACAGAAGGATGCTTCAGGGACCCATGCTCAGCCTCATCCTAATGTCATTCTTGTAAACAGTAGACACATCCCCTCCAAATGTGGGGCTTGTAATGGCAGTGTACCAGCAGTGTGGCATGGTGGGTGCTCACGTTCCTCCTTGGGGCTGAAATCCCAAATCCCAGCTCAGAGGAAACTGCTCTGCCTTCTCTTCTCCCTGTTCTCCACTTGCCTGGACATTTACTGTCTTCACACAGACCCAGGATGGTGGTGAGCAGTAGTACGTGCCTAACCAGTCCGTGTTGCTTAACTAACTCATATAGACCAGTACCTGAATTACTTTGAGCTATTCATCTTATGCTCAAGCTATTCTAAATCTTGGTGTTCCTAAATGTACTTTTACAGTTAAAACTCTTACAAAAAGCCCTTGACCTCACACTTCAGATTAGATAAACTATGGGGAAAATGTATAAATCACAATCCACTAAGCCCAAGACCTTTCGCCAATGGAGGCCTATTATGATAGTTTGGATTTTTGTTTCCAACTCTTCACTCCCTCCTTGTAATAGGATTATAAACCCACAGTTTTTGCCATTTGGCTTGAGGTAGAAGTAGCGTTTGCAAAGTAAACATCTCCACAGTTGATTTGAGGCCTAAACTTGTAACTTGATTTCACCAACAGAATGTAGGTAGAAGTGCTGGTGTGTCTGCTGTGAGTAGAAGTTTTAACAGGTATGGCAGTCTTTCACCAGCGACTTTTGTGCTTCTTTCATTCACCATGCAAAAAGCATGTCTCAGAACACTGCTGTTCCTTAATCTGGGTCCCACGAACAGGTAGCAAACGCAAATCAGCCCAAAACCTGTATCCAAACCTAGCTGAGTCTAGCAAAGCCAAAACCAACCAGCAGATCCATGGACAATAGATAAAGGAATATTTTTGTTACCTATTAAAATAGCAGGGCTGTTTGTTACTGCATTTAAGCTACCTAATATATTTTCTGAACCCAATGCATCAACAGATTATTCTGTAACTTACAAACCCCAAGAATGTATAAAGGTATGGGACACTTGTCCATCTCTGTTCCTAGAATGCAAACAACCAAAAAGAAGTGCCCTTACCAAAATGCCCATAGCCATGTCAGTTCACCTGAAAACAGCATTCTATTTATCCTACTGGTATAGCTGTAGGAGAGTTATCACTGGCAGTCATTCAGAATTGTTAGCCTAAATCTTTCTCCTTTAAACCTACATAGGAAAGCTGACAACAGTTTTATTTCTTGAAGCTTTTGCACACACTCAATTGTTTGGGGTGGTTTACAATCTCCAACATTGAGGTTTACTTACCACTCTCTTATTTACCCCTTCTCCATACATGAGAAATACTTACAGCCATTGCAGCTAGTTTTGAAATAAGTATACAGTATAAGGATGCTATTTGTTACTAGTTGATGAAAGGAAGACAAGGAAATGAATGAAAGGCAAGAAATGACTGAAGTCTCCAATAATACAGGTGACCTGATGACACCAGGAGTGGGTCAGAGAAGGCCAGGTCCTGGCACTGGTTTTCCAGGGCCTTCTTAAGTCCATCTGTTCATAATATTAACACAATATTAACCTGTCATCATATTTCTTAATCTCCAAATGTTCCTCCCTCCTTTTTCCTTTTGTTTCTTTATTTCTTTTATACAAAACTGAATAATGTTGAACTGCTTTCTCCCTAAGAAGCTGTGAATCGCTGAGTTCTGTTTAGTTCTTGGTATAATTGGAAACAATTGAATTTGAATAGCAATTTGGTTTTTACATCTTTTATTTATTAACGCTCTTCAAAATATAGAAAGGAACAGGGTAAAAACAGCTTTACATAACATAGAGAATGTCAAGAACAGAAAAAAAAACGAGGACAAAGAAAGAAATAGAAACTGAATAAAAACATGAGTTTCATTCTATCCAGAGTGTTTCGGTTCTTATATCTGTTTGTACTAATGTATCTTGCTTATCTGAAGCAGTGTTAATTAATAAATATTACAGATATAGAGTTTATCCATTTAATAAACAGACCCAGTGATTATGTAACTAACATTCAGAAAGAGCTAAAGCATTTGCTTTGATCTCCACTTAAAATGTAAGGATACTAAAGAAGTAGTAGATAAGACTTGCTAAAGTCCACATATAAATATAGTAGACTCTCTGTTAACCAGAACTCAAGAGTGCCAGTTCTTTGAGTTCTGGTTAACGGAGAGTCTATTTACATTTATCTGGCATCTACCAATCCCCATGGGTGCTGGTTAGCTGAGAATCTACCATAGTTGGGCATCACTATATCTGAAACTAATATTTGCTCTCTTCCTTGCAAACACAAGTATGTTCGTTTTGTTGTAAGTGCACTTTACAGTGTGTACATTATTCCTCAATTTAAAGGGGCTCTTTAAAATTAGAGAACAAGTAAGACACTAACGCCAGGTCATTTTCTTCCCTGGGATTTGGTGGCAAATGTACATACGAGTATGGACTAGCTATACAGTGGTCAAAAACGGGAGAATTCACACACACACAAAACCAGAAAGTTTAATAATCCACTACTTAGGAAATTCTTTGCACTATACGGTTCCCTTTTAGGTACAAATGGATGGAAAGAATGGTGTACATTGGTTTTTGCCATCCTTTACCAGGTCGGGAAACCTTCAAGCAGCTCTTACCTCCTGGGCACCAGACTTGCAATCCTGGTTGATTGAGGGACCAGGATCTCAAGGGAAAGTGCAATGATTTCAGTACCAGCTCGACCACTTCCTAGCTATACAACTTTGGGCAGGTGTTTTTTTTTTTTTTTTTTTTTGTATGTGGATAGTTCCCTGGCTGGGAATTGAACCCAGGCTGCAGCGCTGACAGCGCCATCAACGAAGCCTTAAGTCACTACACCACCAGGGAACTCCTCACTACACCACCAGGGAACTCCTGGGCAGGTATTTAACTCATCACATCTCAGCGTCATCTATAAAATGGAGACAACCATGGTACCGATTCCTGGGATTATTGTCAAGAATTACATGCCTGATACCTAGGAAGTGTTCAATAAATGTTCATTATTATCAGAACTTCTATGGCAATGGTTCAATATATAAGACATAAGTGACTGAGAGAAGAAATAGCACCTGATTGTGCCCAACTGGCTTTTTCTGTAAAAATTTTTTTAAAAATGGCTGAAGTGTTCATGGGAGAAGTATACTGATGTTTGCAACTTACTTTATGCCAAAAAAAAAAAAAAAAAAGCTAAATTGATGGAAGGATAGCAGGATCTACAGATGGATAGATAGATAATAGAACAAATATACTGAACCATTCATTGTAGGATTTAGGTGATGGGTGTGTGGGTGTTCACAGCACACTTATTCAATTTTTATGAATATAGATGTTGAAAAACCAAAAAAGAATCTGAAAAAAGTAAATGAGAAATATTTAAATCCTATATAATTACTAAGTATAGAGACCCTGTACTGTACGACTTCAAGTTAAATCTAAACACCTAATTATGGATTGTTTTCTTCTCCTTCTAAGCTTAAGTGCTGAACTTCCATTTTCCTAATTTCAGAAAAACCTTTGCTTTCACCCTAAATTCTTCTATTTCCTCAGATGTTCCAATGAATGTTTCTTTCTCATTCTGTTTATGAGAAGCTTTCGTGTTCAAAGCCTTCTTCCTACACTGTGATAAGAACCACAAAGGCCACTGTGATGTGTCTCACCCCAAGAAAGTAAGAGGAGGAATGTGGAGTCCCTGCTCTCTCTTAACAGCCCAATGGGTAAGATCCAATTATCTCAGGCATCTGAGTTATTTATATTTTATCCACCCCTTAAATTCGGCAAATTCTAAGGTGATTTAATTCCAAGACTACATTCATTCTCCAGAGAAATGTGGTTTTCTTTGTTCAAAATTCTACCATTTTTACCTCTTTTTATGAAGAGCTTCGTATTTGGTCCATTATTGCTTGGACCAACAAAAGGAGAGACATCTCGGGCAGACACAGTTAGTTGGCCTTCCCCACCTTTTCCCTTGCTTATCAGCTCATAAGACTATCTACAGGCCAAAAATTAAATTGGAGGCCTGGTGGTGGAACCCAAGTGAGTTGTGGTGGACTTAGCCATTTCTCATAGTTAACATCAAGTGATTGAAAGCTGAAAATGCTTAAAAGTTTATAGCAGCTGTAGATGCTGTGGCCGTGGTAAAACATGCCACAAATTCTTTGACCTCCCATTGAAAGATAGGGTCTATGTGTAAGATTGGAAAGACAGGCTGAGAAAATAAGACTCTGGTTTTCCCAACATCTGTAATAAGAAATCGATAAGGAATAAAAGGTTGGGAATGGTATTTTGGTAGTCAATCCAAACGATCTGCCACAAATATTTTTAGAATAAATACAGAATCAAATGACTAATTTATTGGTAGAGGAACAAGAAAGAATGCTGATTTATTTTGCTACCAAATGATCATTCTGAGGGCAAGTAATTGATCAACACCTGAAAACAACTTCTAGTCATGTTATATAACTCAATTTTTTTTATTGTGATGCTTTGACATCAATTCCTCTCCCTATTTGTATTCTTTTATGGCTTTGTCTTTGTTTTGTTTGTTTTATTTGAGGTATAACATACATACAGTAGAGACTATGTTCTAATTTCAAGTGTACAGCTCAATACATTTTGACATACGTACACACTTGAGTCACCACACCAGACCAACATCTAAAGTATTGCTAGCATCCAGAAGGCTCTCTCATGCTCTGTATCAGTTACTTTCCACCTTGAAGGATAACCACTATTCTGACTTCTATCATCATGAGTTTTGCCTGTTCTTGAACTTCATATCAATGATTTATACAGTATGTACAATTTTGTGACTGGTTTCGTCCATAATGTTTGTGAGAATCGGTGGGGTGTAGGGTTGTGTGTCTTGTTTTTGGCTGAGTACTGTTTCATTGTATGCACATATTAACGTATTATAAAGTATTTATCCATTTCCCTACTGATGATCATTTAGGTCATTTCCAATAGGGGGGTTTTATGAAAAGTCCACTATATCAAAATAAGTCAGACAGAAAATATAAAAAACTGTATGACTTCACTCATATGCGGAATATAAAACTGAAAGCAACAAAGAAAAAAAAATGAACAAACAAACAAATGACCCATGGACACAATCAATAGTTTAATGTTTATTTGGGGACGAATGGGTTAGGGAGAGGAGAAAGGGGAGGGGGTGGGGAGGAGGGGGGGAAGCTAAATATAAGTTGATGGAAAGAGAAGTCACATTAGGTGGTGAACTTATTATACATCAAGTTGACAATGCACTGTAGAACTGTATGCCTGAAACCTATGTAATCCTTGCTAACAGATGTCACCCCAATAAGTCTAACAATAAAATAAATTTTAAAAAAAGAAAAGGCCACTATAAACATTCTTATAACGCATGTCTTTTCATGGACATGGGCACTCATTTCTCTTGGGTATATGAGAGCTATGCAGAAAGTATCCAGCCATGCAATACGAGTAATAGAGGTATTTATGGCTGGGATATATCTAGGATATATCCCATATGTCTAGGATAGGGATATGTTCAGCTTTAGTAAATACTGCTAAACCACTTTGCAAAATTGCATCCTCTATTTTTTTGTGGTTTCTAAGGCATCCATATGCTCCCCGATGTTAACTCTCCTCACCGAAAAGAGTACCTTTAAAGAGAAGTCTTACAACATATACTCTTTCTTCTGTGATTGGCCCCACATCATCCTTTCAGCTTCTCTCTGTTGCTTTAACCACAAAGGTCTACACTAAGTGATTATTTAAGGCTCTCTTATGACTTAATAAAATATAAGCATATAAAGGCAAATGATTTTTAGGTATGTTTTAATTACATATCATTTCATAAACTTGGGTAACTATTTTTCCCCCTCTGGCCTTTGTGGTTTCAAGAAACCAATGCAACAAACTATGGCATGTTATGAAAAAATAAATGAGTAAAGTTCTTTAGGCTTCCTGGGGACAGGAAGGAGAATGAAGGAAACTGTTTACAGAAATGTAATCATTATTGTAATCGGCCTGCAGTGCTCTGAATGTCATAATTATCTCTCAATCTGAGTCAATGCTGGGAAGCTTTCTCTTGTCATGTCAACATGTGCGTGTATGTATCAAGAAGACCCACAGAGCTGCTTCAATGCTGAACACCCCAAGCCCCCTACTGTATGTGCATGTTGACCTCATAACCCAAGAAAACATTCAATACCCTAAGGACTATGGGGGCATTTTTACCCACAGTGGCCTCACCTTTCCCTATTCAAATTACTACTGATTTTTTTTTGCATGGAAAACCCTGTGGCATTCGACTGTAATAATGACTTATTTATACTGGATGGGGACCTGTCTATGACATTTATGCAGGTGCATTCTTAAACTTACACAAATTCAAGAAAAAAATGTCATATTCTCGTACATATGGATGTTCCTAATCTCATCTTCATTCCATTCTTGTGAGCTGTCAAATATATTTCCCTCCATGGGAGAAAAAGAAAGAAAAAACTGGAGAGATAAGGTAATGAGAATGAAATTAGGAAAATTTTCATGTTTATGAAAAGGTCTGTGTTAAGTGTGCTGAACTGGATGCCAGCAGCTTCATTGTGGACCAGCCCCTTTGTTGCTGCAAGGTTTTTTCCTAAAACACATCAAGAGGCAGTGCTAAACCAAGGACGTGTTAGGTGATTTCTGACAGATTAAGTGGTCCCTGGGGTCAAAGCACAAGGTTCCCTCAGATGCTCTGTCTCTTCAGCAGCAAGACTTGGTTGACACACTGTCCTTACTGGGCTCCTGACCAATTAAATGAGATGCTCTGGAGAAGGGACGGCCCAGGCATTGGTAGTTTTTTTAAGCTCTGCAGGTGGTTCTAATGTACAGTCAGATTTGAGAATCACTGCAGTCCATCCTGCCTTGCACCATGGGCAATAAGGGAAAAGCAGCACCACTTAAATTGTGACAGCCACATGGAATGTTACCAAAGGAATCTGCTTGATTCTTCAATGCACTGATCAAAAGACGGGGTGGAATGCTAACGTCCATGGAAGCAGAGACTAAAACAGGCTGAACCCTAACACACTTCACTAAAGTCATGCTTCATCTGAAGAAAGGGAAAGAGGAAATAAAGGAAGGGAAAGCACTAAGAGAATGCTAGAGGCAAGCAGGGCAGCCAACCAGGCTGCTCACAGGGGACACAGTAGAAGTTCTCAGGCCCCATCCCAATGTTCACCAAAGGGGCAAACATTTGGATGTGGGGATTTGGAAGGGCTCCAATACAGCCTGCTTAACCAGAGTATTGCCCCTCATCAACCTGAGACCCCGTGTTTTAAAAGGCCAGCACAGCCCCCTATCCCAAGGAGTTTATTTGTTTGTGTGTGTGTGTGTGTGTGTGTGTGTGTGTGTGTTGAGGTGCTTTTTGAATAAAGGAGGAGGGGAGAGTTTCATGGCCCAGGACCAGAGGCAGGAACAAGAGGTGGGAGGGGAAATGAAGAATGTTCTGGTATTAGTTCTCCAACTGGCCTCAGGAGACAGAGCCTGACCTCCAATCAAGAGAAGAAGTGCAGGGGGAAACTGAAAGGGCCGTTTTAATTAAAGATTCTGTGAGGCATGACTTGGGGGGAGCAAAAGCAATTCTTCGGTCTCCCAGGTGATGAGACCCAATGCAGAGCTAAGAGAAAGGGGTGGTCTCTGTACTCCATAAAGCGCCACCACACCTCCTGAGGATGAGTGGCCTCGTGAGCATTAAGACAATCCCCTTGGTGTTCCCACATGAAGCAACACAGTAGCAACCAGAGGCACCATCAAGCAGAGTCAGGAGCAAAAGCCACAAGAGAAACAATATGACCGCACTCCATGATGGTCCGTGAGCACGTGCGAGCTTCCTCCTAAGGACGAACAGAAATCCTTTTGGGGAGAAAGGGGCTTTACAGAGGCTGGGTGCCATTTGTGAGCTAGGAAGTCTGGACTCCCACAGTGAATACCATTCCCTCTGTATCCACTAGTAAGTGAGGCCCAGAGACATTTGTGTCATGGTAATTTATTGCATGATATTGAAAAGAAAATAAACCTGCCAAACACTTAAGTCTTCTCTTAAATTTTCACCTCTTTTGGTGAATTAATACACTGGTGAATAAAAGAAGGCTGTACAGTAAGGGAGGCTATACTGATGTAAAATTACTCAGAAAGGAATCAAGGAATTTTTACTGTGTATCTTAAGGAAATCTATTTTTCTCTTTCACCATAATACCTATTGGAAACGTCTGAATTGACTGGTGAATAAATCATAAAATCTTTCCCCACCATTAGCAAAAATCACAGAATCAGAACAGATTACATAAGAAGAAAAAGGTATCTTTGGTGGAAGAAGTAAATATCACTACTCTACTATCACGTTCTTGAGCTTGTGTCCACCAGTCAAGAAAGCTGAACACTGCAGAACTGAAAGACTCATAAAATAAGGGGTGAAAAACACCCAAGATCCAGGAGCAGCAAATGGCTCCTGATCAACTCCCTGTTTCTCATGGTCAGGATTTCAGTTCATACCACAACTTAAGCCACCCACATTGGGCTTTGCTGCCTGAGCATAGTGGCCTCTGCTGTGCACACATTTTAAAATGTGGCCTCCCAAAGTGACTCCTAAGGGACTGCTCAGCTCAAAAAAATGCCTGCAAATCATTGCAGGTTAGGGAGCAAATTCCAAAAAACGAGCCTGACTCTCAAGGTCTCGGTTTAATAACTTCCACTAGATACAATTTAGACACTTATACTTGGGGTGTTCTGAACAGGGCCATCAGTGCCACATTGAAAAAAGAAAGTGAAAACCTTCCACAACTTACTGTAGTTACAAAGAGAGAAAAAGCTCTTTTTTTCTACTGAGCTTCCCTTTCACTTTCTCCCACTTTGAGGACACAGATATATTCAAATTTCTGGAACTTGATCATAGCAGAAGAAAGACGTGTGCATTTAAAAAAAAATAGGGGTTCCCTGGTGCGGTGCGGTGCTCTCAGCACCGCAGCCTGGGTTCGATTCCCAGCCAGGGAACTACCACCCCCCCAAAAAATAGTAATGCATAGGTACAAGTAAACAACCAAAGCTGTACTTTAACATTATGTGTAGGGGTTAAGACCAGGGGATTACCTTGCAAGCAAAAACTACTTTATACCTAGTTGTTAGTGTGCCTTGATAATTAGAAATCTTTGGATGAGGTCCAAGACAGAATTCCATACCCAATTCTATTTTAATATTCAGAGCACTAGAGAAGTGCCAATTTGTTTCCCAAAACAAAGATAAGAGCCACCCAGGGGCTCTCCTTTCTCAATGAAATATTTAATAGCCCCCAGCATATCGGCAAAACACTGTTGCTATCCCATGGAGATTTACATTAGGGAGAGCAGAACTGGGAAGGTGTAGTGCAGCTTTGTTATTAGCTGGGTTTATGCCCGAAATACTGGTACAGGGAGCACTTGCCTAGGGTGGACAACACTGCTGAGGCTCAAAAAGGACTCTCTCTGCCCCAAATCTAAATGTGAGTCAAGAGGGAAAAAAGACCTCCAAGGGCCTGACCTTTAATGCTCTGTGTAAGGGGGCCAGGCTCTGACTCATATAAGGACTAATTGACAGAAGAATGTAAATGCCTTGGCCCAGTTTTGTAGAGGAAGAGGAAGAGGAAGCAGAGCTGGCCACATCCCTGTACCTGACCTCTAAATAAAAGGACTCCAGAAACTGCAATGCGTGACACATCCTGGCCAACCTGGTGGTTCACAACCTTTTCCTACTTATGGACCCCTTTCTAAACCCATTGCTATAAATTGTACCCTTTGTTTTTAAAACAGCTATTCTTAAATACTGACACTCTTGTTCAGTGTCTATCTTAACGTAAAATAGTGGGAATGAGGTTATAAGTTAGGAAAGAAAAATGACTACACCGAAGTACAAACCAAAGATTTAATTTTATGATATTTGTAACAGTTAAATACTGATAATGGTGATCAAGTATTCAAACATTAAATTAAAAATACTTGAAAAGAATCACAATGAAAGACAACACACTTGGGTCCCTGGTGGCGTAGTGGCTAGGCTTCGGTGCTCTCAACGCTGCACCCTGGGTTCAATTCCCAGCCAGGGAACCACCAAAAAAAAAAAAAAAAAGGGACAACACACTTACTTTTACTCAGTCAATAACTAAACTGACCAGCCTGGCTATGAATGTATTTGTATATTTGGGGAACTTCTAGAAACATCATAAAAGGATTGTTCTGAAACTGTGGGTAATGACTGGTAGAAGAGCAGTTTGGGGGAAGGGTTCATAACCACTCCCTCACCAATCATCCTTGCCTAATGTGATTTAATTCTAAAGTGTCTCCATTAACGGTGACTCAAACTTAATATTTATTGTTCCATAACTAACATTTTACATTTTTTAACTTTACTTGCTTTTTCGCCATTACTGATTATTTTTTGTGTACCCATGAATGGCCTAGCACATACCCTCAGGGGTACACATACCACCACTTGGGAACTGATGGTCTAGACAAGTGAAACATTTGCTTGTAGTAGAGTTTCCATGTACTAACAGTGCTATCAGTAAGGGAAAATGAGTGTGTCATTGAGCATGCTAGGAGTGGGAAATTTGCCATATCAAACTGACAGACAGCCCAGATACTGGAGAAATTGAGATCTAGGCATCAGGATTCAAATTCTGAGTTTCCCATTTACCAATTTTGTGATCTTGACAAGTTATTTCTCCTGGGCTTCAATTTCATCATCTGTGAAATGAAGCTGATAACAAGACCTACCTCATATGGGTTAAATGAGTTAAAACACTTAAAGAACAGACTGGTGCCTGGTACATAATAAACAGTCTCAACGGGAGCTATTATTATTTACAACTTTTTCCAGTGGTTTGAAATTATTACCTTTAAAGTCAGAAATGGATTACAGATTACAAATAGGACATTTTAAACAAAAACAAAAAAAATGGTGATGGTTGTGATGAGATTGGTTGGGCTAGAGATGAACAACACAAAATAGCATATTAGAATCAAATAAATCTTTCTCTAGCAACTGACAGTACATAAAATGAAAATAATGTACCTAAAATGCTCTCACAATGTAATTTAAAGACAATAAAATGGTGGCTGAATTTGTTATAGGCACTCAGCTTTTATCATGTTAAAACAATGCACAAGTCATCAGCAGAGTTGAAGCAATGAAATTTTTCAAAATAGGTCTGCAGTCCTCGCCAAGTTACAACATCATTTTAAAACAACACACAAGTGAGCATAAAAATAAAGCTTTTGGTTCTTCCAGTATAAATTAAACAACTTGATGTTACTGAAAAAATTATGCAAACCAAATTTAAATCTGATTATATAAATATACATAGGGTCTTTCAAAGGAAGATGTCACAGTGCACATAGAGAAAAGTTTACTAAAAGAAGAAAATTTAATATAAAAATGGGCAAAATACTTAATCAGACATTTTACAAACACAAAAGATGAAAACCAAATGGGTATTATAAACATAGGGAAAGGGGTCCCACTTAGTCATCAGGGAAATGAAAATTAACACAGCAATGCCATATTGCTACACATCCACAGAATGACTAAAATGAAAAAGACAATACCAAGTGTTGACAAGATCATGGAGCAACCAAAATACTTCTACATTGTTGGGGAGAGAGTAAACTGGTTCAAACATTATGGAAAACTATCCGTCTCTACTGAAGTTGAACACAGCATTGCCTATGAGGCAGCAACTCCATGCCTATTTATATACCCAATTGAAATGAATTCAAATGTCCACTGAAAAACACGTACAAGAATGTTTATAGCAGCACTACTCAGAGTAGCCAAAAATAGGAAACCACCAAATGCCCATCCAGAAGAATGGATAAGAACACTGTGGTATACTCACACAATGGAATATGACACAATAAGGAGAATAAATGAACTACCATTACACAAAACAACCCGATGAATCTCACAAACAAAATGCTGAGGAGAAGAATCCATCCACAGAAGCTCATGTATTGTATGATTCCATTTACATCAAGTTCAAGAGCAGGCAAACCTAATTCATGGTGTTAGAAATCCAGGATAGTGGTTACTTCCAGGAATAGAGACGGAGCAGCCCAAACAGCATCTAGGGTTCTGGTTGTACTGGCTTTTTCACGCTATAAAAAGTCATTAAGCTTTCCAGTTATGATTTATGCACTTTTCTGCATGTATGGCATATTTCAATTTAAAAAGTTCTCATTTTTTAAACGCTTAATAAGCCCTGATTTGATATTGCAACACAAAAGGAAGTTTCTTGAAGGGAAGGGATATTTGTCTCTTTTTTTCACTGATGTGCCCTAAGTAACTAGAACAGTGCCTGATACATAGTAGGTACTCAGAAGACATTTACTGAAAGATAAATAAGCAAACTATTACAAACATATAATTTGTGCCATTACCTGAAACAGCTGGAATAGAATCCAAGAACGTACATACCTGATTAATCTGTTCAAGGGCTGCTATGTAAAGTCCACAATTCACCTGCATAAAAGTATGGATTTCTGTATTTCTCCTTCTTGCCTGTTTTTATATATGTTCTCCCAGGTAACTATTAAGAAGACTTTTAGTATATAAAACACTTATCACTTATTCAACAGGAATGTGTTTTTAAGTATGTTGATAAGATTTGCTTTATGACCAAAAAGTTAATAATAAAGTAGTAAGCCCTTCCCGGAATAAACTGGAGAAGTAGGGGCTTCTATCAATGCCCGTGCCATAACATTTTCAACTATGGTAGTTCTTACTCTATTTATATAAGCTTTAAGCATTAATGTTGGCTTTCAAAATAGGACTGAATAATGTCATGCAAACTGTCAATTTTATTAAGGAGATTTTTAAATTGCAGACTCTGCAGAGGTGTCTCAAGGCAAGGTGAGAGTATCAATTTTTCAAATAAAACAAAAAATCAGTAATTTTTTATGAAGGAGTCTGCTTCAGAGACAAATATTCATTTTCCCTCTCCCTCCTTTAATGATGGAATACCTGAGTTTTCATGAGACCCATGATCACCCAGCCAAAGACTACATTTCCCAGCCTCCCTTGCACCCAGATGTGACCATGTGACAAAATTCTGGTGATTAGAATGTGCATGAAAATGTTATGTTCCTCTTCTGTGTCATACCTACAAAAAATGGGTTTGTTGTCACATTGTCCCACTGGCTGGAGTGTGGACTCATAACCATTTTAGACCATGACCAGAAGCCACGTGTTCAGGCTGCAAGAACAAGAAGACAGAATGTGCCTGGAGCTCAGAATGACCTTGTGGGGCAGAGCCATCCTCCTAGCCCTGAATTGTTTTCCTCTGGATCATTACATGAAAGGGACATAAACTTCTAGCTTGTTTAAGCCACAATGTTGTGGGGTCTTTTTGTTATAACAGCTGACATTAAACAGTAATGAATAAAAACTCCACTAACTAAAATATCCCTGAAATAGCAATATAATACACTCACTCATAAAGCTTTGTTTCTCATTTCTCCACTTTCTGAATGTGGTAAGACAGAATAATGGCCCTTCAAATTTCTCTGGAACCTGTGAATGTCACCTTACATGGCAAGAGACTTTGCAGATGTGATTAAGGATCTTGAGATGAGAAGATGATCCCAGATTACTCAGGTGGGTCCAATGCAATCACAAGGGTCCTTATAAGAGGGAGGCAGGAGGATCAGGGTCCGAGGATGAGATGTGGTAACAGAATCAGAGGTTTGAGTGATGCATGTTGAAGATGGAGAAGAGGCCACGAGAAAAGGAAAGCAGGTGGCCTCTAGAAGTCAGAAAAGGCCAGGAAACTGATTCCCCCATAGAGCCTGCAGAAGGAAGTCAGCCTGGCTGACACCTTAATCTTATCCCCGTAAGACTTACGTCAGACTTCTGATACCCAGAATTATAATAAATTTATGGTAATTTATTGCAGCAGCAATAGGAAATTAATACACTTGATTATACTTCAGCCACATGGGTCTTTCAGTGCTTTAAAAATACTAAGCACTTCCAGGCCTTACAAGCACTATCCATGCTGTTCCCAGTGTCTGGAATTGCATGGCATAATCGTCTTCCAAATTACTGAATGGCAGATGCCTTCTTGCCATCAAGGTTCATCATAAACGTCACCTCAAAGAGGTCTTCCCTGCCAACCCAATTTAAAGGAGTCACCCTTATTATTCTCTCTCAGAGTATACTGTTCTTTTCTATCATAAAACCCCATTATTTGTAATTATTTATCTAATTGTTTACTATTCTTCTACCCTACTAAACTGTGAGTTCCATGTGGCTGAACATCATATCTATTTTCTTCTTCATTTGGGAATGGAAAAACTGCATGTAAATGTTAGAAAGGAAACTAAAACCAAGTATGGAGTCCTCAGCAAGAACAAAATGTACTTTTTAAAATTTAAGAAAACCTCTTTTTAAAAAAAGAAACTATCTTACACAAAAAGGACAGTGTGAGGTTAAAAGTTCCTTTAGAAAACTCACAAATTGGGAGTTCCCTGGTGGTGTAGTGGCTTAAGGCTTTGGCGCTGGCACTGTCAGCGCTGCGGCCTGGGTTCGATTCCCAGCCAGGGAGCTACCCACATACCAAAAACAAAAACTCACAAATTGTGTCATAAGACAGATTTCAACTGGCTAGAAACTCTTTCACTGACTCTCCAAATTGTGCACTTACCAGTTTGGGGGAAAAAAAACTTTTTAGGTATTGCTAATGATTAACTTTGGAACTAAAATGTCTCATAATTTGTCTTATATGATTCTAGATGAGTTGACATTTAGATGGGTCATAAGGCTCTACAGCGAGCTATAATAAAGTATTACCATTTCCAAGTATTTATCTACATGAGGTAAGATATCTTTTAATACTCCATAGCCAAAGCAAAATACGAAAGTACATTGCAAAAAAATACAAAAGTACTATAAGCAAGGTCTCAAAGAAATATCTGCACACCCATGTCCATAGCAGCATTATTCACAATAGCCAAAAGGGGGAAGCAGCTCAAGTGTCCATCGATGGGCTAACGATAAACAAATTGTGCTATATACTCGTACATACAATGGGAAATTCAGCCTTACAGAGGAAGGAGATCCTCACACATGGATGAACTTCAAAGATATTGTGTTAAGTGAAATAAGCCAGTTACAAAAAGACAAATTCCACCTAGAGTAGTCAAATTCAGAGAAAGTAGAAGAGTGGTTGTCAGGGACTGCATGGAGGGGAGAATGGGGAGTTCCTGTTCAATGGGCATAGTTACAATTTTGCAAGATGAAAGAGTTCTTAAGATTGGTTATACACACTGTGAATGTACTTAACACTACTAAACTGTACACAAAAATTGCTAAGCTGGTACATTTTAAGTTATGTGTATTTTATCACAGTTAACTTTTTTTCATTTTAATAAATTGGCAACTGATACTGATATAAGCGCCACTTACACGTGTATAAAGATAAACATTAATCAACATAAAGCTATTAATATTTTAGCATATCAATAACAGCGTCATATAATTAAATCAATAACACTTCATTATATTGGTTACTTTATGTTACTTATTTTAAGTGTATTAACACCTATAGATTATACTTATAAAACAAATGTATACTATTAAAATATCTACCTTTCATTGTCTCTGTTATATATTAGATTTCTGTATAAGATTTCATTTAAAATAAATTATTTTATTGCTAAAAATGTTTGAAAACCACAGGATCATAAAGGTCCATTCCAATCCAGTATGTGGCAAGACCAAGTTTCCCTCCTGTTTACATCTTTTACTTCTCTCCATGCTCACCCCCTGTGTGAAAGGGTTTTTTAGTGATACGTATGTTCATTATCTTAATGGTAGTAATTGTTTCACAGTATATACATGTGCCAAAACTGATCAAATTATATACTTTAAATATGTGCAGTTTATTGCATGTCAGTTATACTGCAACAAAGCAGCTAAATTTTTAAGAGCCAACTATTACATGCCTCCTAACATACTTCAGCCAAAAATGTATATTAAATCTGATCAAGTCTCTCAATCTACCAATTTATACAAAAACAAGGGACAGAAGAATATGTTAAATGACACCATGAGCGTGCATTCAGCAAAATCCCGACTGTGGGAGATGCTAAGATAAATGATTCAGTTCCTTCAGCAAATGAACAGCAAAGAAAAAGAGATGCTAGAGGAGCCTTTGATTAAAAGAGATGCACGAGACATAATTCACCACAATATACAGACTTACATCCTGATTTGAACAATCATAAAAGTTTGGGACCAGCATGGTAATTTGACATTGATCTAGATATTTGATAATAGGAAGAAATTATTTTTAGAGCCAATAATGATACTATGGTTGCACTGATTTAAGATTCCTTTTCTTTCTGAGATTCACACTGAAATGTTTACGGAAGAAATGATATGACACCTCAGATTTAATTTAAAGTAATTCAGGTGTGGAATACTGAGAAAAAAGTTGGCCATGAATTGATCATTGTTGAACCTGGGTGACAGGTACATGAGGGTTCATTATGCTATTCTCTCTACTTTACATTACTTATGTAACAAAAATGTATGTCTACATTTTTTCATAATGAAAGGTTTAAAGGTTTAAATATTTAAAACTATATCATATATAAACAAATAAGTAATTATTGAATGATCCTAATTTTACTATATATACCAGGCCCTTGAATAATGTCATTTCATTCAACATCATTTCATTACAGTGTTGATGAAATACTATAGAAACTTAACTCTTGTTTACAAGTATATCAATTAGCCTATGGTAAAACTGATTTCAATACACATCATTTTGCTTAAGGTCACAGAATCTATCAACAATGTTAAGTGGGGATTTACTGTATACATAGTATTTACATACATTAAAAAGCAGAACTATATATTATATATGCCCCCCAAAATGATTTTGTCAAATTTATATATATAAGCCCTTATGGATGTGGGTGAAATAGCCAATATCTACTTATAAAGTTTGATTGACTTATTTAATTATACATATATATTTAATATCACATGTAATATAATCTAAATATTAATTTAGAAATATTACCTCTTCCCCACCTCACAAAATCATTTTATTCACATTCTTCATATGCTTGTGATCATCAGAACTATGTTTTAAGTCTTACAGTGAGATTCTAGAACCTAGACTACAGCATAACGCTTCAAGCTGGGTTATGCATACACCAAGGAGTACACTAAAGGCTTCTCAAGTGATACATGGTGACAGTTTTAAAAGAATCAGTTTCTAGATCCTCAAATTTACCATATTTTTCTGAGTATAAGATGATACTTTTCTCTAAAATTTGTTAAACCAAAAATTGAGGGTCAGCTTATACACTGGAGTAACCAGTTGAGAGGGTTTCTTAATGTTGAGTTAGAATAGTAGGAGTCATCTTATATATGGGGGCATCTCGTACACAGAAAAATACAGTATAGAGTCTTTCCTAAAAGTGACCTCCTATAAGCATGTCTATGACAGAGGAGCAGGTTCTTTGTTTCTACCTCCCAGTTCACAATCTTCCATTTCTAAATTTACTATGGTAGGTTGTCCCAAGGTGTCAAAACCTTCAGGGTGCCAAACAAAGAAACAATTCCAAATACAGTACTGGTATTGGTGTTGATAAGGTGAAAGACATTCATGGCTAGGTAACAAAATCTTTTATAAGTGGTTTCCAAGACTTTGCTTTCAAAAAAATTGGAGGGCCAAATTGAGTTGTCAGGTAATAGATGATTAAAAAGAATTTTTGATGATAGATTGCTTTCTGATTTTTGGCATCCAACTGGGAGAGAATTCAGGGAATTAAGTGGCATAGCTATTAACAAAAACTCTTACCATCCCCAACTTTTATTTATAAGAACAAGTTTTCTCAGAACTTCTTACATCTATAAAAAAATAAACACTAGTAATAGAATTGACGCCAAACCCTGTCTCATTCTTACAACAAACAGTATTTGTAGAATACATAAATTGAGAAAAAGTCTTATCTATCTAAGACATTCTTTTCCAATATATATATTTTAATTTTTATAAGCATTTACCAAAATGTGTCAAATATCTCTAATTTAATTAACTTTGAAATTTGATCGATTGTAGAACTCTATCTAGAATCAATTTGCTAACATACACAGTCTAATACACACACACACACACACACACACACACACACATACACACACATAATTTATTTCCAAGAAGTATGACAGAGAGGTCAATATAATGCTTTCACACATAAAATATGTTATATTAGGATAAAATTTTGTGGGGAATAATGTGACACATAGATGATGCACTGTAGAACTGTACACTGGGAACCAATATAATTTTTGCTAACCCATGTCAACCCCGAGAAGTTTAACAATAAAAAAAATTTTTTAATTGTGGGGAAAATCAAATGTAATGATTAATTCATAGTGATGTGTAAGAAAATAAATTTTTAAAATAATTTTCAGTGGAAGATGGAATTATCAAATCACTATAGAATTTATATTTTATCAAAGCATTTAAAGGAATGATATAGGTTTATTTTAAAATGGCAATATTTACTTACAATGTACTAGAATTGCATCCTTTGTAACAATTTAAACTTGTGACTAAAAAGTTTAGCTGTCAATTTTAAATTATGAGAAAATACATTGTTTTTCAAAGTTCTTTCAGGCTTGACAAGTAAATAAGTTTGAAGATCACAGTTCTAGAGGCCTCATCTTCATTAAATCCATTCTGTTTGAGACACGTAATTATTTAAACCTTTGTATGATGTTCCCAATAGGAATTTTATCCCAATTGAAAGTGTGCATCTCTATAACATGAGGATATTGAATTTTTTCATTCATCCTGTAAGTATATACTTATGCTTTCTACCAAAAAAAAAGTTGATCGCTAAAGGGCTTGTTCATAAATACATCCACTATTTGGCAATTTGAGGTCAGACACCAGGCCTAATTACTAAACCTGTGCTAAATGTCTTTGCCTCCATTCTACCAATTCTATCAGATGACTATAAGCATCTAAAGCTATCAGTAGGTAAAGTCATTTCATGCTGATATATCTCCCCCTAGACCAGTGGTTCTCAACCTTCCTAATGCCGTGACCCTTTAATGCAGTTCCTCATGTGGTGGTGACCCCCATAACATTATTTTCGTTGCTACTTCATAACTGTAATTTTGCTGTTATGAATCGTCATGTAAATATCTGATATGTGTTTTCCGATGGTCTTAGGTGACCCCTGTGAAAGGGTCGTTCGACCCCCAAAGGGGTCGTGACCCACAGGTTGAGAACCGCTGCCCTAGACAGAGGTCATCCTATAATAAAGACGTTTTATAAGAACTTGCATATAAGGTGATACCTTCCTTTCTGAGGGATCATTTTAAGAGAAAAATCTCACTCATATTTGGGTATTCATGATACATCAAAATATAAATAGTGATCGTCTGTGCTATTTTTGGTAACTTCCATATTTTACACAATGAGTATGTTACTTTTATCATTGAAAAGAAGAATGTTCTATTAAATAAGAGGACTTGTCCAGTAATAATGAGCATGCCAGGACCCAGACTGTGATGTCTAAATACTATTTTCCATTCAAAGGAACCAGGACTTTTGAGAAAAATATCAAGGTCAGGAAAGGTATAAGAGGAGGCTACATCACCTTATATCAGGAAGCAAGGAAATTCTTAATAATCCTGGTATTAGAAGAACTAAGACACTAACTTGAAGAGTTTCCCTTGAACCGAAAAGGAGATCATCTCAAAATCAGTAAGACGAAAATGAAATGGTTTTAAATACATCAAATATTTGAAAACACGTGAGCTCGTAAAATTACTCAAAAAAACAAAAAATTTTAATTCTCATTGATCACGTCGGTAGAATGCAAGTGAATGAATTCATTTGTATGAAAGCTAATAAATAAAGCAAAGGAAACAAGCATTTACTTAGCCTTTCTTTACAAAGTCTACTCCAGAGTAACCAAATAGTGAATGAGGGAAAATTTCTCTTCATAGAAGTATTCTTGGGGGGAGTTTCCTGGTGGTGTAGTGGCTAAAGCTTCGGAGCTGTCAACGCTGCGGCCTGGTTCAATTCCCAGCCAGGGAACCACCCACATTAAAACAAACAAACAAACAAAAGAGGTATTCTGGCTAATAAACCAAAAAGGAATGACAGAATTAATTACCCTCTAACGAATGAATGGACCTAAACAATAATCAATTGCTGCTAACATCACAGACAGAGAAACCACCAGATAAAATGTGCCCCTTATGTACAATACTACTTATGAAACATTTTTGCCAAAGAATCAAACCTAAATCTGAGCAAGCCTCTATTTCTAACTACCAACTTAACAGAAATACAGGGGACATAGGAAAATGTTAAATGGCACTGTGGGGATGCAATTGGCGAAATCTGGACTCAAAAATATCTACAAGTTAAACCATCTAAATTCTTCAACAATAAATTAGAAATTTAGGAAAATAAAAGAATTTGTGGATTAAGAGAAATAAAAGATACATCAATAAATGGCAATGAAAAAATCTAATTTGAATCCTGTTTTAAACAATTAGGCTGTTAAAAAAGATGTTCATGGCACAATTGGAGACATTTAGACAACAGACTGAACAGCTGATCATTTTAAGAAATTACTATATTGTAGATGTGATTATGGTATTGTAGTTATGATTTTTTTAATTTTATTTTTTTAGTCAATATGTATTTGAGTCAATAAATATATATTTTTTACAATATATATTGATCAAATTTTCAATTTTATCATTTTTTAGAATAAGAATACCAAACATTCACAGTTACAATATGATTTTCCATATCTTCTAGGTTAAAGACTTCTAGACAGCATTTCCGAAGATGGTGATTTTCTAAGAAAGTATATAATCTTTTATGTGTTTTTTTAAAAAATAATTTTATATTTTTCACTTACAGTTGACGTACAGTATTATATTAGTTTCAGGTGTACAACACAGTGATTAGACATTTATGTAACTTACGAAGTGATCATCCTAATAGATCCAATACCCACTGACACCATACACAGTCATTAACAAAAAAAAATAAAAGAATTGATTTGCAAAAAATTGTGGATTTATTCTTACATGTTTAAATTTCACTCACCTTCAAGGTACTCTCCATTTGATGCAATATGCCTATTGAGACCCTTTTTCCACTGCTCAGAACAGTTTTTTAACTCATCGATTTTGATGCCTTTTAGGGCCTCTGCCATTTTTTGTTTCACCTCTTCCACATCCACAAAACATTTCCCCCTGAGGACTTTTTCATCCGGGGATACAAAAGAAAGTCGAGATCGGGTGAATATTTGTCATAACACTAGTCCCAACTGTTCTCTTCAAATCAGCGTCATGCCGTTTTTGGTCAAAAACTGCTAAACACTCAGTGAGGTGTGGGCAGGTATGTTGTCGTGTCACACGTTGTTCATGTAAATCACCCATCAGAAAATGGGAAAACACATTGAAAGAGTCTCCAAAAAAGTTCACCAAAGCCGAACACAGCCTCTCACCACGATGCCAGCGGGTACACGGATGCAGGTGGGCTCCTAGAACACTCACCTGGGCGGGGAAGCCGGTACTGCAAGGTGCGCGCCCTCCAGGAGATAATTCTGGGTTTGGTGTTTTTCTTTTTCTTTTTTCTTTTGTTTGTTCCCTCCTCGTATTCCCTATGCTGTATTCTACATCCCCATGACTATTTTGTAACTACCCGTTTGTACTTCTTAATCCCCTCCCCCTTCACCCACCCTCCCAATCCAGCAACCATCAAAAGCCTCTCTGTATCTATGAGTTTGCTTCTGTTTTGTTTGTTGGTTTATCCTGTTCTCTAGATTCCACATAGACGTGAGATCACATGACATTTGTCTTTCTCTGCCTGACGTACTCCACTCGGCACAGTAGGACACTGTGATTGAAATTTTCCATTAAAAAAAAAAAAAGAGAGAGAAGTAGGGAAGATGGATTTACATCCTGCCATACAATGTCCAGGTCAGCCCACTGATGTCCTCCATCTTGGGTAACTCTGCCAATCCTGCCTGGGGCTGCTGGTAGTTGGGGGCATCTGGAACCTCACCAGGTGAGGTCGGGAATCGATTACGCTGCTCTCCAACACAGGATCCAGAGTGACTACGGTGTTAACTGGACACACACAGCTCTGGGCAGTGCAGTTCATCCCTAATCCCTGTGGAGTCACACCTACAAACATACTCCTATCTCAATTTCTTACTTTGTACTGTAGCACTCCCCTGGAATAGAAGTCTATTCTCAAACTCTGTCTACCTACCTGAGACTGTCACACCCTGCCTCCTTCCTGTCTTCTCTCTTATAATCCCAGCCTTGTGTCCAATTTCTCCCTCAAGGAACTAACTAATAATAACAACGCTTAAAGAGTACTCGTGTGTTTAGGCAGTTTCAAATGCATTACATACATCAGGTTATTTAATGCATTTCAAATGCATTACATATTATCAGGTCATTTAATAGCCCTATGATTTTAGTACCATTTTAACCACTATTTTGCAGATGTGGAAACTGAGGCACTGACCAGTTTAAGATACATACCCAAGCTGGTGCTGCCAGATACTGCAGTTCAGAGTTCTTGGCTTTCCCCTCTATTGGTTATCTATCTCTCTCACAAATAGAACATGCATATCACTTCCTAACAAATCCAGTTTAATCCACCCTTGCTAAATTCCTAAATTCCTGAGTGCTTTATTCAAGGTCAATGGCCCTGACGGAATAGGAAAAGCTGCAACCAGGGAATCCCTGCTGCTGATGGCAGAAACTGTGGTTCCCTGAGAGGGTCCTGCATCCACACTGTGGTGTTCCCAGCCACTGGCCTGTGAGCAACAGTGTGTGTGAGCTGGGAAGGCAATTCTGATCCACACATCAAATGGTACCGGAAGCATCTGGCACACCTGCGGAGCTCATTGTGATAGCATTCGACCCATGTTAAAAGTCTCCTACTTGAAGTGAGAAAATGAATATTTGTATATTGAGGGTGACACAGAAAGGCTACATTATAATGTGACAGATGAGATTAATAGTACCTAGACACATTTTCAAGCACACCTGGGAATACATTACTGACACACTACAAGAATACGCCAATACACTCTAATTCCCATAGCATGCAGAAAAACACTTAACCTTTACAGTTCAAAAGAAAACTGCACTCCAATGATACCCAAATCTTTTAATTTTGTCTTCTAAACTAAAACTCTAAGTTTTTGTGAGTTTTGAGCATCAAGAGTGAGGGGAGAGTATTTTTGGCAAGCAATTCATCCAGATGAAATCTCTTCTGCTATCATTTCAATGTCATGTGGCTTATCATTAATATGTTACTTCTTTCTAAATGTATATACATATAATATACATTTATGTATATACATAAACATATATCCATATATATTTATTTCATCATTAAAATGGTAACACCTCCCAAATTTATTATACATATGTATATATACACATACATTTTATATACATTTATGTATACATTTAATATAATCCAAGCAGAATCCTAAAGGACTAGGTTGGAAATTGGGAGAAATGATTTTAAAGCTCACATGGAAGAATAAATGGCTGCAAACTGATTGTCAGGACATTATTTAAAATAGTAAATGCTTATCTTATCCAATATTAAAACTTACTGTAAAATACTAAAGCAAAAATACTGCGGTATTAGTACAGGAATAAATAGGTCAGTAGAGTGTAATGGAGATTTAGAAATAGATCCAAACATATTTAAGAACTCACCACATAAGCATAAATTCCATAAAGGTGGAATTTCTAATCTTTGTCAAAGGACAGATTATTTAATATATGATGTTCACATAATTGCTAACTACCCAAAAGGAAGCAAAACTAGACCTTGACCTAATAACACGTAATAAATGCAGATCAGATATTACTAAAAGAAAATTTAGGACATTTTTATATTATCTTAGGATGGGGGAGACCTTTTGAAGAGAGATAGGTAACCTAGAAACCATAAAGGAAAATGCAGACACAGTTAACTACATTTTTAAATCTTTGTGTTTTTTTCGTATAGCAAAAGAGACCATAAACAAAGTAAAATATCAGAAGAAAAGGGCAAAAAATAGGAATAGAAGAAAAAATACGAGTCACCAAAAATGATGTACTTGGTTGCACAGCCTCATTAGTAGTCTCAGAAATGCAAACTAAAATACTGGTTTTTACCCATCAGATTTGGGAAGGGGAGGAGATTAAAAGGCCATTATATTCAGTGATGTTGAAGGTTAGGGAAACAGGCACTTTCATATATTGTTGGTGGAAATACGTTACAAATTTTTTATAAAGTTTATAATGTCAAATACATTTTTAAATGTTAATGTAATAACTAAATATCAAATAAATAAATAAAATGTCAAAATTAAAAATATACATGTTTCTTGATCCACACGGGGGGAATCTATTCCTCAGAAATAAAAGCACCAATACTTAAGAATACTTAAATACAAGATTACTCACTAAGACATTTCAATGACAAAGGAATGGAAACAAATTAAATCTCCAAAATCAAAGAAATGCTTGAATAAACTGTAGTTTATTTATCCAAGTAACCAGGCTATACATGTAACATTACACTTATTTTAAAAGAATGCTAAGAAAAAAGCATACCTTTACAAGGGAGAGATTTGGTGGTCACTACCTTAACCAAGCTATCAAATTATTCAGATGTTATACAATAGAAGTACCCAGAACCATCTATGAACTATTCTTGCCAAATATGGGGGGGGGGGGTTTCTACTTAGAGTCATTGCCAAATATTTGGCAAACATTTTGCCAAATTCCAGAAAATACAGGGAACAGAGGAATGAGTTAAATAACACCCTGAGGAAATAATCAGATAAATACAGAATGTGGGATATTCTGCAAGACAACTGATCTGGTCTCTTCCAAAGGTCAAGATTAAGAAAAAATAGGTAGGGAACTATTTATTCTAAATTAAAAGAGACTAAAATGGCATAAAACTTAAGTGTAATGTGTGAACTTTGATTGGATCCTGGTTCTAAAAAAAAAGCAATTATAAAGAGGTTTTAAGCACAATAGGGGAAATTTGAACATAAACTGGATATAAGAAGATATGGGAATTGTTGCTTTTCTAATGTGTATGATAATGGTCTTATAGTTATGTATGAGAAGGTACTTATTTTTTTAGAAAATGCAGGCTAAAGTATTTTGACTAAAGTGACATAATATCCAATCTACTCTGTCTCAAATGATTCAGAAAATAAAAATTAGGTTGCTCTGTATCAAACTGCCATTTCCGTATTGTCAACTTGACATGGCTCAACCGGAAAAATGAAGGGTGGGGCGCAGCATGAACACAAATATAGTAGTAAAATGTTAACAATGACTGGACCTAGATGAAAGTTCCATAAATATTCATTACTATTATTTCACCTTTTCACAATAAAACATTGAAGGGAAAAAAAAAACCAGATCTATATCTATTGGCCTGGATGAATAAATAATATATTATCTAGCTGGGTTGTTTTGGGGTTTTTTTTTAATGTTGAGAAGCATGTGTAGAAGATACCCACCAATAAGTGAAATAGAAGGGCAATCTATATGTTTTTATAGATATATCCAACCATGAAGAAGTGTTCATTGCGAATGAAGCTATTTACTTTACCTGAGGATAGTGAGAATGGAGGGGGTGAAGCCAAGATTAACATTTTCTGCATTGTTTTACTGAATTGTTTTACTTGTCAAAATGAGAATGTTTTACTTGTATAATTTTTGAAAATCTAATTTAAAATACATATACACCACTTACCCACAATCTCCCAGAAATTTGGGCTATAGGTCGTTTTTCAAAGATCTTCCCAAGAAATTTTAACCCTGTATTGTCATTTAGATCGAGGTCAGCAAACTAGTCTGTGGCCAACGCCCACCCTCCATCCATTTTTGCAAAGTTTAATTGAAACATAGCTAAGTCCATTCACTTGTATGTTGTCTAGGGCCAATTTTGTGACACAATGGTAGTAGGTGGGTGATTGTATGACCTGAAAGCTTAAGATATTTCCTATCAGGTCCTTTATAGAAAAAAATTGCTGATTCCTGATTTAGATGATCATCTTAGCAGATGTTCTGTGTCACCTGGACAGTCTGCTTTATAATGAAAAGCTGTCATCCTGTTTCAGTGTCCTAGTTCTCAGATGAAATTAAAATCACTTTAGCCAGAGTGAGACTGCTTGAATTGTGACCCAGTGAAAAAAGAATATCAGTAGGCTTAAGAAGTAGTTTCAGAAAAATGACATCACCCTTTACTTTAAATAATATTGCTCATTTAAATGTTGTGGATATACGTTTGCAGGTGTTTCACGTATGCTGGTCGATTTGACTTTGTACTTTGTATAAGAGCTAAAACCACAAGAATTTGTAACTAAAGTTATGTTAGCACATAATAAAAATAATTTAAGTCAACACTAGAGTCCAAGAAAACTGGAACTCTACTATGTCTGAAAACTTCCATAATAAAAGGTATATAATTAATTAATCACACCATGAAAGGAACTAGAATTTACTCACATTTGAGAAATACTATTCCCTTTTAGTATTGAAATCACAGCCAAGAAAATTAAAGCTAAGAAAACTCTCTCTAGGGCTAATTATGCAGATTGAAGTATTGATTCAAAGTTGTATTATTAATAGTTACTTGAAGGCTGTCTAGAAAGTATCCAGCCATGTCACACGAAAAATAGAGGCATTTATGGCTGGATTTTTCTGGACAGCCCTTGTATTTTTAAATAATATACTATAGTATATAATGGAATTTCCTTCTTTGGATTTCTTTTTCTAGCAGAAGAGTCAAAACTGCCTATGGAGGTTTCCAGGGGTGTGCAATCTTCTGGCTTCCCTGGGCCACATTGCAAGAATTGTCTTGGGCCATACATAAAATACAGTAACACTAACAATAGCTCATGAGCTAAATAAAAAGGTTGCAAAAAAAATCTCATAATGTTTTAAGAAAGGTTATGAATTTGTGTTGGGCCACATTCAAAGTCATCCTGGGCCACATGCGGCCCACACAGGTCAAGGGTTGAAAAAGCTTGATTAGCCCATCCCCCCGCTCTGATTCAGGAAGTGGCCTACCCTAAATCATCTCTAGATGCCCAAATTTATGACCAAGAAATAAATTCTTTTTACAATCCAAATACTTCACACATAATTCACAAACACCAACATGCAGGTGATGTCCTAAACTTGCTACCGACACACACAGATGCTTTGACCATCTAATGGAGATAAAGGCTGACTTTTTCTCAACATGAAAAAAAAAAGCAGGGATTTTTTTAAGGCAATCACATTTGGTCATACTTCAAACACTTCTGCAATGATCAGTGGCAAAAATTAACCCAAAATTGACCTCGTAACAAACACATCCTGCAAAATGCAGTCAGCTTCCATGGCTCTGCCTCTCTGAGCGCTCCTCAACCTGAGAAGCCAGAATGATGTGAAACAAGATGCATGTCTTCAAGGAACATGATGCAATAATCATGTGTCTACAATTCCATTATGGTATAATTAATCTTAATTACACATTAAATTCTGCTTGAATTAAAAGGCTCACATAGCTTGCATCTTGTTTGTGTTGCCTGTAATTTTAGTGTGTTATTTTGAGAAATGTAAAATAAACCTTTTAAAGCCAAATGGTAACTTGGAGGACCCTGTTCGAAGGGCCTCTCACAGTCCAACTGTAATCAGCCCAGCTGATTTTTCCCATCAGGGGAAAGACCAGGTGAGAGCCGCTTACATCCCTACTTCCCATTCCCAGGCTGGGAGGCAGTCAGCTCATGGGAAGAAGTGGGGATTACACAGCAAATCATCTGACAGAAGGGGGCGTCACCCACACCTCTCCTAGTGTGTATGTTTCTCTACATCGTGCTGATGAAGGCAGACTAGAGACTTGGCGCTTACCTCCTTTTCCGTGCTCCATTGTGAGAATCTCCTGGGTTCTCTTTCAATCTCCCCTCTCTTGATTCCACAGGCACTTATTAACCTTTTTGGAGCTTCTCCAGGCACACCCAGCAACTCCTACAAGAGCAAAAGATCTTCTTAGAAGGCGGAAAGCTGCACCACGGCAGCACCTTAATTACAGTACAATTGAGACACAGCCTGTATTTCTGTGAGGCCAGTGTCATGAGATCACCTTTCCATTTGCACCTATTAAGCCCTGGTACCAATGAGGGTTTTTTTTTGTTTGTTTGTTTTCAGTTTCCATGGGGCTAGGAATTCAAATATTCTATATCTTGCTGAGGGGAAAGAAAAATGTCTGGAACTATTAGAAAAAACTTGGACTCTAGGAACATAAAAACCAATTTGTGGTTTATACATTTTAGCAGGGAACATTTTGACCTGAGGAGGACAAACTTTGATTCTCTTTGGAACAGACAAGGGAATGTTCACGCAGAGCCCCGCACCTAAAGTGGAAGGCTACCAAAGGCACCTGCATTATACTGAAAACTCTCAGCAGATGAAATGGAGCAAACGTGGTGAGAAACAATGGCCAATGCCCAGAAGACAGAGGAAGACACTGAACGTCTGCAGTAAAAAGAATGATGGACAGAAGCATGCAGTGACTAGAAAATTGGAGGCTCTACATGAAACCTTTGGCTACTCCGTGGAGCCCAGCAGCACATCTACACCCTTCCTAAACAATACGGCGAGGTGGGACATCTACTTCATGCAGGGACCCTCAAAGTCCCAGAGAAATGTATGAACTTAGTCTCTCTCTTCTTGATTTTCCCTGCATTGTCCAGGGCCGCTACTGAATCATAAAGCTTCCCGTTATAAAAGATATACCATATTCATAGATTAAAGGGCTCAGTATTGCAGAGATGTCAATTCTCCCTGAGACCAGAAACAGACCCCCAACATATACTGTCACCTGCTTTATGAAAAAGGTTGGGGCTACAGGAGTACTGTTAATGTACTGGTTCCATCAGAGTGTTGAGTTTTTGAAAATTTAACAAGCTGTACATTTATGATATGTGCATTTTTCTTTTTGTATATTATATTTCAACTAAAACTTTGGTTTTAATCCTTTTGGAAGAATCAAATGACATTTTTCAAAGTTTAAACTGTTATTGTTCAAAGCAGAAAAATAAGATGTTCAAAACTTGGATGAAATCAATGGTGATTTGGTTCTTAGTTTCTCTTTTATAGAATTTTAAATAGTTTGCCTCTTAATATCTAGACACTGCTTGTTCTCCAATCAAACAATAATCTGGTCTGTTCTTGGGCTGTTTATCTTCCCCATTCTTTTTCCTACTCTTGTACTTTAAGGCAAATGAAAGGCTATTGATTAAGAGGTCTTTTCTATCATGTAATTAAACCTAGTGCCCCAGGATCCTTTGCTCCAGCCACTGTATCAAGCTTCTTTGTTCACAGAAAACAACTAGAATAACTGCACTGAAGGAAAAATATGACATAAGTCTCACTTCAAATGTTTCCTCTCTGCCTGCTGAGAAATTCTTCCCATTTTCATAGGGAGCATACATTCCTTCCTAAAAAGCCATTGGTATTGGACCTGTCATATTTTCTGTGGTGAAGATACTTATATTTAGCTGAATGCATTCATGGATAACAAATAGGTTTTACAGGACACCTTATAAGTGAGTAATGATCATTTATTGCTTAGCTCTATTTGGAAATCTGCAACCCAAGACTCACTGAAGTCAATAAATAGTGGAAAAAAAGGGCATTCTGGCATGAAGACTGTTTATATGTTATACTGAATTCGTGCTCATATTCCATTAAGTGTATTGAAGAGACTTGGAAATTTGATTGTTCTCTATTTCTGAAATTCTACTCGCCTAGCGAATCATCCCCAAACAGTGAGATGCAAGGCTCTACACATCATGTGCGCCTCTGTAAAATGGGGGGCACAGACAATGGCAATACAAAGATATACTAAAAAAATACATAATGTAACTTGTCTTAATATACTTTTCTGAGTCTAAAAATATGCCAGACCAAAAGAAACATATTTACATAAAAAGCAGACAAGGTCAAATAACAAAGAAAGCCCTTAATTAGTTGTAATCAACTTTAATTTGCATACCGTATATAATTCCTAAATGATTGTTAATAATAACTTTATATAATGGACTTCCAATTTTCATGAAAATGGCACATTTTGATAAGCAGACACAAAACCCTAGTACTAATAAGGTTTAATTTGCATACATTAGACTGATTATCCAAACAAAAGGATTACAGTATTACTTCTCCATACCTTTAGGTCCTTATTATGCACATTTATTAACTTCACAAAAGCTAGCTGTTCGTGACAAACAATAGCCATGGTTGAAAGAGTAATCTAAGGAATGAATAAGGTACATTTTAATGCTAAAGAGCAAAGTTTATACATCAGAAATGCTGTACTTAACTGTTTGTTGGCTAAAGTGGCTAGAATTTCACAAAGGGTACTTCATCTTCTGAATAAACCAGCTTGTATGTGTTACCTGAAGAAAAAAAAAACAAAAACAATGCTCTAACACACTTCATCACTCGAATTTCATAATGAATTTATCTCAAGCTAGAAAGCCTTGACACTGCAGTATGCTGAGAATTCATGAACAGCTACAGAATTAAGCTTTAAATGTGTAGTTCTAGGGTGCAGTGTTAATAAATATATTTCAACAAGCTTAGTTTTCAGCCGTGTAAATAATAATATAGGTGGCATTAGTATTGATATCGGTTCCTAATGGTATCATTTATACCCTGCAATTAAAGTTTAAGCACTAAATAAAGCATTATTAGGAGATCTGGGTTGGCTTTTCTTACATGTGAACACAAATGGAGCTCACGAGTGTTTGGAAAGGAGCCAGAAAACTTGAAACTTCACCACAAGCTACTTCCGGGGTTTTCCTCTGTGCTCTTGCTACTTAGCAAGATACAGATTAGAATACCAGGAAATGGTTTCCCAAGAAGCCAGGAGGAATCAGAAGTCCCAGGAATTGATCTGAACACCACCATGGTTAACTCCGACCCTTCCACGCATAATATCAAAGATAAGAGGCATCTGGTAGAAACTTGTACATCTCAATATCCAGTCAGAGTCGTGCTAGTGTTTGCTGAACATTCTATGCTTAAAATAAAAGGCCAAAAATTTTTTAAAAAATAAATAAAAGACAAAAAGACATCTTTGCTGAAGGACAAAAGGCTTTAATTCTTCCCGTGTTTCCTGTGAACTGCTGCTACCAGCTCAGAGCTCCAAAGAACTACCAAGGGCTGGGTTAGGAAGTAGATGCATTTTAACTGACAATCCTGTAGTGAATAGGATTCTCCAACTTCCCCTATTACATTTCCACAGCCTAGAAAATACCCAATTGAATGGATGAGTTCGATGCCCACTTGTCAAATGACTGAACACTGTAAAGGAAACTCTGGTTCTGAGATGGCCTGCCCCACCCTCCACCCCAGATGTGGCTTTGCTAATGGGTCTTAGTTGTCTTTATTTGATTAAGTGTTCTAGGAGCTGCCCTAAAACTGCTACAGGTATATGAGGTGAAACATCTTTAAAACAAAGTAAGACTGGAAGATGAATAGAAAGGTACATTTGTCAAAGTGAACAAAGGTGTTCCAATGAATTTTGTTCTTCCCAGTATGAACTTAAAGCTTTTAAATCTATTTCAAACTGGACAAGTACTAGTGAACAGTTCTCCACCACCTGGGAGAACCCATAACAAAAACAACAAAACAAAGGTGACCACTCTGAAGAGAGCACCATTATCGTGACACCAAATTAGGGTAGTTAGAAAAAATTTCAAAATATCACAATAAAAATAATATTCAACTGTGATTGAAAAAAATCAAAATTAAAAAAGCAAACAGAGTATGCAAATAGAAATTCCATTTTATTTCTGGTTTGCCAAAAGTTTTTTTTAATCATGATTTATTTTCAAGTTTTAATAATGCTTCTTTTCCTGCACTTATTGAGATAATTATATGTTTCTACTCTTCTAATCTATTAATGCAAATTTTATTGATAGATATTTCTAATGTTGACAATTTTGAATTTCTGGGATAAGCTGTATTTGATCCACAATTTTTATTTAAAAACTACTAAATTCAAGTTTTTAATGTTATATTTAGTAATTTTCCATGTGTGTTTTCAACAAAGTTGGTCTGTAAAAACATATCATAATAAAATGAGAATTAATTGTTTTAATCATTCAGATCCCAAACTGACATATAATGATGATAGTACCTCTAATCACTATTTTGCCAACCCCAAAGTCAACATCTGAATGTGACCATGATGGTTCCAATGACTTCGGCAGGGTCACCTAGACACAGAAGAACACAGAACTTTGGTCCTAAAAATAAATACTATTTATATTTAGATGGCAACTTTCTTTTGACAAACTCAAAGGCTTAGCATGGTAATCATATTGTTCTGTCCTCATCTGTGTCTGTCTATATGTGCATTTTCAAAATGGAGAGACTCTGGCCCAGCTTGGCTAGAGGCATATTCCTTTTAGCCAGGGGCAGAGTTAGAACTGCATGGACCTCTCTCAGGCAGCTGTTCTTTGCACTGCTCCACCCTGAGTGGGAGGGAGGCTAAGCTTCTGGACCTAGAGCCAGCAGAAAAACATATTACAACAACGTGACTCAGGAAACACTGTCTCCAAGCAGGGACACAACTTCCATTAGCATTTCCTTTGCTCAAACTCATTGCGCACATTCCTAAAGAAATTAATTCCCACTCCAATTCTTTCTCTGTGCATCATGGAAGAGAAATAAAGATCTCTTTGTCGATTCAGATGTGTTGCTTTTTGTGTACTACGCAGCAGATCAGAGAGCACTTCAGACTATACAGAAAACAAAGGCCAGCTTGCCTGCTTACCTGATTACTGAGAAATGTCCATCTTCAGCAGCGTCTTCTAGTAGTACATCAGCTGCCACCATGATTCATTCACACTCCAGAAAGACCTCTAACAAAGGTACAAAACCCACCATACATCTGAGGAGATAAAAACTCACAAAATGAAAACACATGCAAATTATCGTCCTTTTAATCACCTACTGATCTCCCAATCACTATGGCCTAAAGTGGCCAGCTAGACCTATAGCCAGGCTTCAAATGAATCATTTGAAACATTCAAATTCTGTGCGTACCACTGTAGCTCACCTACTTGCATGAGAATATAAATGCGCTGTATGTTAGTTTGTTTGGGATATGATGCTGTTGAACCTGCCATCTTTTGCATGCTAATTCCATTATTTAATATTTCCCCTTCCTCTCAGTGAAGTCATCTAATCTTCTTTTCACCCACCAGAGTCTTCTTTAAGAGTTAAAAACCAAATTATTTCATTAAGGTTAAGAATGCTAGACCAAAGCAAATTCTTCTGATGAATTTCTAAATGCCCTTTAGAAGCTAGGATAGGAGCTGGAGATGGCAAATTTAGTGCTTTTTTTTTTTTCTTTTCATTTACTTAGCCCTAGATTACTGTTTGTGAAACTAAGATGCCCTTAGAGCATTTTCAAGTCAATGAGTTTTTTTTGGGGGGGAAGCATTTTGTGATCACAGATCCCACTGTATCCAGGGCAGTCCTGGATTTTGCCTGTGGTGCTAGAAAAATAAAAGTGTCCATTTCAACACTCCAAAGTGTCCTGGTTTAGATGATAAATATAGTCCATTTAAACTGTTTCCCATCATTACCATATGTAAGCAAGTATTGGGTAACAGTTCATGATGTCTGAGTTGAGGATCCTTCTCAACTCCTAAAGCAGTATAGTTCAACTTCATATCGATATACTACACTATATTGATACTTCATATAGATAGTTCATATGGACACTAACATTTTAAAATCACTTTCAGGTACTTTCAAATTTTGGGATCCATAAAGAAGCCCATATAGTGTGAGTAGAGCTATCAGTATCCTCATTTCCAGCTAAGATGAAGATCACTGATTTGCCTAAGACCACACACAGTAAGGCTTCCTTCTTCCTACTCGAGAAGTGCTTTTTTTATTAAACTATAATAAAACCCTATAGAATAGTACTGAGATCTGACTGTTTTTAATACATCCTTTAGCTTATTTTCCTAGCAAAAGGAGGCCCTGGAAACAAACCCTCCAGTAACCCTTGCACAAGAAGAGTTGAGTCTCCTATCTCTCTGGATCAAATCAAATTACAGCCCAACATTCAAATCAGACTTTTTAAATTATAAAGTCAATAAGGTTTGAAGAGTGGAAGAAAAGGGACTCATTTAGAAGGCTTTACATGTGAATTCAGACAAGTTTTTAAAGTCTTGAAGCTCTGTCCTCTAGAACAGAGAGAAATAAATCTCACAGCACAAAAGTTTTCCATCATGGGCATTTCCTAAAACATTCTCTCATATAGTATTTGCTTTGCACCCATCCTAGAGACACTGGGATCTGGGATACCACGGAGGACTGAAAAATGAATGTCCCTGGCTTTCAGGATACCATACTTTTCTAGTCTGACCTCTTTGCCCATTTCACATCCTCCTGTTACACCTTTGGATTTGTTCATTCAACTGGATTCCTCACAGCTTGGTCCGAGACATTCTTCCCTTCTTACTCATCAGTAGAAGCTATCTACAGGCAGGAGGCGAGTCACTTCTAATACATCTCCATTTTGTTTGGCCCAGATCAATTTTTTTTTAATTGAGCCAACATTTAAAACCAAGACATTTCGTGGCTAAATCCAGATTCCTGGCTTCAGTTGAAAATCCATGCAATTACCACATGGCAATATATGGCTGGAATAGACTAAGTAGACTTGAAACTAATATAAAATAATATTGGCTGTCAACTGTAACTGAAATAATTTTTTAAAAAAAGAACCGCTAGCCTAGATAACACCATAGATAACTCCTGCTCATCTCTCAGATCGCTCACTTCGAGGAAGTTCTTCCTTGACCCTCCACGTTAGGTCAGGTCCCCTGCTTTTTATTTTTATAGCACAAAGTACTTCTCTTTCACAATACATACCCCACCTACTAGCAGTTATTAGTTAGCCATCTTTCATAACACACTGTCATCTCTATGAAGCTAAAGACCAACTCTGTCTTATTTCCTTTGATCCACAGAGCATAGAGAAATGGGAAGGAGTGACATGGTAAACTTTAACAAGAATAAGGAAGCATTCTCTCCTTTTCACAAGTCCTCAAGGCTTTTGAAATATCTAACTGGGCACGCTCTCTGCGTAGGCTGTTGGCAACCTAGGTCCAAGATCTTATTTTAGGTCTAGTACAGCTCAAAGAAGGTACAGCTCAAAGGAGAGACTTACCAAAGCTGAAATCACCACCAAAGGCAAGCTGCTGAGATTCGTCATTGTAATACTGACTGCTGCATGCAGGGGAACAGATGACCCTCGGGCCATCAGCCTACCAGCGTGCTGTGGAAATGCAAGGCCCTTTTGGCCATTCTACAGGCCTTGCACAGTGGGGAGCCTAGGGTGCTTCTGACACCAGGCCGCAGGTGCACTGTGGCTATTAGAACCTTTTGGGCCACCATCCTTCTGCGCTGGTCGCAGGGGCTCTTCTGGTCACAAGCAAGCCCACCCACTAGGGTTCCGTGGGTCATTTGGTCCCCTATCCTGCCCACGTGCTGGGGAACTGAGGGCTAACTGGCTTTCAGCCTGCCCACACGCCGTGGAAATGAGAACCCCTTTGGCTACCTTACAGGTCTGGCACGTGTAGAGCCCGGAGCTCTCCTTGTTCACAACCTGCCCGTGTGCTGGGGAAATGAGAGCCCTTTCGGCCACCGTCCTTTCCGCTTGCTGGTGCATCTACTTCCCTTCCGGCTACCCACTGATCATCACCGGAGGCCCGGATTTGAGGCGCTTGTGACCCACTGGCCAGCCTGAAATCTACATATCTGTGGGTCCTTTAGGACCCCAGCCCACCCCGAGTGTTCCAGAAGACACATGCCTTCCGGTGACCGTATTTCCCAAGCTCCGGTGTTCCGGAGGGTCTTCCGGTCACCGGCCTGACTTCCCACGTGGGTCCCGCGGGTCCATCCGGCCCCCAGCCTTCTCTGCGTGCTGGGAAACCGTGGGCCATTCCACCTGTTCTCCCACCCGCAGCTGTGCGATTGAAAGACCTTTGGGCACCTTAGCGGCCTCACCTGAGGTGAAGCAGAGGGCACGTTGTCGTGCCTTCCCACCAAACCGCGTTTTAAAGAAGCAGGAGCCCTTTCGGCTGCCATCCTATAGGCGAGCCTCTCGTGTCCCGAGGGACCTTCCTGACGGAAACCTAACCATCAGCCAAGGTTCCGCAGGTAATTTTGTTCCCCACGCTGCGCTGCGTGCTGGGGAAGTAAGGGTCAACGGGCCATCAGCCTGCCCGTGTACTATTGAAAGGAGAGCACTTTTGACAACTGTACAGGTGTCTGGCACTGGAGAACCTAGGGCCCTTTAAACTGTCAACCGGCTCCTGAGCTTGACTCCAGAGCTCTTTTGGCCACCATCCCTCCCGTGCACTGGTGACCCGGGGGGCTGTTCCAGTCACTGTCTGGCCTCGGACTGGTGCCACGGGGCCCTCGGGCCACCAGCCTGCTCACAAGCCGTGGTTCTGGCTGTCCTTCAAGCATCCACCTGCCTGTGTGCTGGAGAACAGAAGACCCTTCCAGCTTTCCCCGCTGTCCCTGTGCTGTGAAATGGAGTGCCTTTTTGGCCCTGGGGGACCTTCCCACCTACCTGCCTCAAACTGCCAGCAGCGCTGGTGTGCTGGGGTCCCTTACAGCCTGCACAGGTACTAGGATCACAAGGGAGTAGGGGCCCTCTAGGCACTGCACTGCCTGCTTGCTGTGGAATCTGGAGCCTGATGGACAACTGTCCTTTCTCACACAGTTTCTCCAGGGCCCTTTCTGCCACCATCAGTCCCCCAGTCACTTTTTCTGTGCCAGCGACTTGGGGGAACCTTCCCACCCCCAGCAAGCCCACCACTAGTTTACCAGCGGTCCTTTTGGCCTTCAAACTCTGCACTTGCCGTGCAACCAAGGGCCCGTACAGCGCAAAAGCAGCCATAAACCGTATGTAAATGAATGGGCACGGCTGGATTTGGCTCACGGGTGTGTTTTTCCCTCCAGTGACCTATAGTATTCTAACTCTCCAGTTTTATCCGGGCACTTGCTGCTACATGTGACAATGAGTCTAAATGCTGGTCATTGAGATATAGAAAGGAGTAAAGTGTACAACTCCTAAACCATGCCCCCAAAAGGAGGAGATGTGACCTCTCCTTCCTCTTCCCCCCTTCCCCTTGGCTGAAATGTTGACAAGAGCCATCTTGGGTCATACAGATGAAGGCAACGTCCTAGGAACAAAAAAAGGAGACTAGGACCTGGATGGCTTCCTGGAGTAGCACCACCACATCAGCTCCAAGTGTCATATAAAAGAGAAAGAAGCTTCCAACTTGTTGAAATCACTGTTATCACTGAGTCACACGCACTCCAATCCGTATGCTAACACATGTGCCCGATTTCACCCCAAATTATGGAGTTAGTTCAATTCAACCTCTGAATGACAAATAAAAACCAAAGTCAGGGACCCAAGCACAAGAGTGAGAATAAGAAATAACTCTTGAATCTTTTGGCTTCTCTCCGCCTCTGCTACCACCTTCTCTTTTAGGCCACTGCCCCTCACCGGCTTCAAACCCCCAATGAGTTTTCCAACGCTTTTCAAATACAGACCAGACTCACAAGCACAAACTCCTAGTCCTCTCGTCTGCCACCCTCTCCAGTTGCACGCTCATCGATCCCCATTCTCGGCACTCTAGTCACGTCATCACTTTTCCCTTTGTACTTGCCTTGCTCCTCTACACGCTGTCACTTCTGCCTGGAACGCTCTTCTTCCCCACCCTCATCGCCGAGTTCATGCAAGCTTACCTATCAGGCCTCGGCTCAAACATTACTGCCAGACCTTGACCTCCTGGATTCAGCAAAGGCTGCACTATGAACTCTCCTGGCACCGCGAGCCTGTCTGTCAAGAATTTGTGTCACAGTTAGCGTTCCATTTGCTTTCTGATGCTTTGATTAAGCTGGGTGGGGGTAGGGATCACGTCGGATTTTGCTCCCCGTTGTAGCCTGATGCAGGGTTCCCATAAAGTAAGTAAATGAATCATTGCAACAGAGGCCCCCTGTTGCCAAGGCAAGGCTTCATGATAGAATTTGGTCTTGTCCTATGTCACTTAGGATTAGGTTCAGCTGCATAGAATGGAAAAAGGACAATGGCTTAAATTAGAAAAGAGGCTTTCGGGGTTCTCTGATGGTGTAGTGGCTTAAGGCTTCAGCATTGGCACTGTCAGCGCTGTGGCCTGGGTTTCATTCCCGGTCAGGGAGCTACCCACATACCAAAAAGCAAAAAAAAAAAAAAAAAAAAGAATTTCTATATAGAAAAGAGGCTTATTTCCCTCTCATATAACATATGTATAGAAGCAGGAGATTCAGGACTGGAGTGCAACAGCTCTATAATAGGGACCCAGATACCTTCCAGCCTACCACCCTGCCATCCCGAGGATATGATTCTTGTCATTATGGTTCATTCTGGCTGCTAGAGCTCCAGCCATCACATCTATTCCAGGCAGCAACTTTGAGGAGTGGAGAAAAGGGCCCGCTCCCTCTCTTTTAAGGCAACTCCCTAGGAACACCACACAACACATCCTTATCCAGAATCCAGTCAAGTTGGCCACTTTCCCTGAAAGAGAGGCCAAGAATCATGGTCTTCCAGCTGCACTACAATGTGTCCAGGTGAAAATCAGGGTTCACTTCCTAAAGGACCTAGTGAGGTCTTTGGTTATCTATTGCTGCTAACTTAAACACCCTAAAACTTAGTGGCTTAAAATAAAAACAACCGAAAAATAAATAACCATGTTATGTCTCGTGAGTCTGGGGGTTGAGTGAGCTGGGCTGGGCAGTTCTTCTACTGGTCTCACTCAATTGCAGTCAACTAAGATACTGGAACACTAGGGCCTCTCTCCTTCTCATTGTCTCACAGCCCCTCCTCTCCATGCAACCTCTCTCCAATGGGGTGGCCAAAAACACGAAGCAGAAGTGTCCGGGCCTTCTCAAAGCTCAGGCATAGTGTCACTTCACTACCTTCTACGGGTCAAAGCAGTCACAGGGCCAGTCCACATTCAAGAGGAGGAGAAATCAATGTCCCTTCTCCATGAAGAAAGGAAGAAAGTTTGCAGCCTTCTTGAACCCACCACCAGGAGAAGGGATATTTGGAGGTATTTAGCAGTCTTTGTCTCATGCCCCTTTAACAGACTAAGACCGGGCCATTGCTATATAAAACTCATGAAAAGAAAAATTGGCCATTATGCTTAGAATTGAAAGGAAATCAGAGTAAGACTGATTATAATCTGATAGTCATGCTCACACCAGCTCTTCATAAAGCCCTAGTAAAGTTTTAAAACACTGAGTAAAATAATCTGTGCACAACATTAACAAGTAATTGAGAACAAAATTCATAGGAGAGGAACTACAATTGACATATTGTCACATGAAAAAAATACTTGACCTCACCAGTAATGAAAGAAATGCACATAAAAACAGTAATAAGGTATCAGGTTTTGTTCATCACACTAACAAGATTGAAAATATCCAGCATTACCAGTGTTGTTTATAGGAGTATAAAGTGGAATGATCTTTTTAAAGGGCATTTTTGTCAGTATCTATAAAGTTTAAATGGTATGTGCCTTTTAATGGAGCAATGCCAATCTCTAATCAATATTCCCTGAAAATAGGTGTGTGAATATTCAAAAAAATATGCAAAACAATGTGCGTTTCAGTGTTCGTACATCCACTAAATAAGCTAACTTTTATTTAGTACCTACAGTGTAGCACTACGCCACAGGTCCTTCTATCATTCCCACTTTTCAGGTACGGAAACTGAGTCTTAAGAGATTAGTTAGATTGCCCAAGGCCACAGCCAGAACGAAGAAGGAATGGGATCCAAGCTGGGTCTCACAGAGCCTAAGGTCTTACACTCTGCACATTCTGCCACAAACGTCTTCAGAAACCTTCCCAAGTGTGGCCGATGTGCAATGTTTTAGGATTACCTTTTCTCCTCATTTATCCCTGCCACCTTATTAGTAGTCCAAACCATTCAGAAGAGCAAGAGATAAAACTGCTGGGGTGAGGGGGAAAGTTACCCAGCTTAGAGTTCAAGGAACTAAATTCAAGTATGTCGCTATTTTACTGTAACAAATTTTGAGGTGGAAAAAGCTATAACACATAATGCTGGCAAGGTATCAATTTTACTTTTAAAACACTGTGAGTTAGATTGCCTTGGGCAATCTAACTAATCTGTTTAGACTCACTTGTAGTAAAATTGGTACATTCATATACTGCTAGTGGTGGTGTAAATTGGTTCAACAGAGAAATTTGGGGCAATGTTTCAAAAGAGACATTAAAATGTTCACACTCTTTCGTCGGTAATCCCATTCTTAGGAAATTAAAGGAAATACTCATGCAAAAGAATAAGTGAGGCACACAGTTTTCTTTATAATGTTATTTGTAATAGCAAAACGATTAAAATAACACAAATGTCCAATACAGGGGAATGATTAAACGACGATTAAGTCTTTGTATTTAGCAAGAACCACAGCTGTTCACCTTTTTTCTCAGGCTCCTTTGGCTCTTCAAGCCTAATCCTCACACAGCCCCAGGTGCTTGTGTTGAATAAAACAACAATCACTAAGGCACATGTTAGCTCTGCAGAACTAGAATGGAGCCAGCCCAATGTTTTCTTCACATTTCAAAAACTGAGAACACGCTCCACCTGCCCTCTTTTAGCTCTGCATACATCCCCGCTCTTCAGCACATTTGCTGTTTATGGTTGCAACTCCCTCACAGTTTTCTTGTCATTTCCAAAATGTTTTCATCCCCGAAGAAGTCGTGCACAAGCTTATGGCATTCAGGATGCACGCCAGAGCTCTGAGAGGCGCTGGGGCCTCCCTGTCTCCCACATCAGTGTAACTTCCTAACTGCGAAGCCTGGCTGAGAGATGACCTATGATGATAACGAATCAATCAAATGGTGATTATATTTATGATGTCAAGCGGCATCTTTACAATGAGCTGTGTTCTGAAAGAGGGAGTGTGTTTGTTAGTTTCTTAGTTTCTTAGTGAGTGAGTGAGTGGGTGAGTCAGTCAGTCAGTCAGTCTTCCCTGGCCAATGCCCAGCTCAAACTGCTTACAAACGAGATGCACAGAACAGAACCAGCTCTTGAAGTTTTGTCCAAAGGACCCACGAGAAGCTGCTTGGAAACACTGAACATGGATGGCAGGGGGCTGCCAGTTTGGGGGATGGTGTAAGCCAGAACAATGATCTTGACTGAACAATTCTGGTACCAGGACGATACACCAAATGCTTTAGGGACTTAAAATGTTCCCTGCCTAATGGCTGTATGTTCCATATAATTATTTTCTTTGTGTGCTTATTGCAACTTTACAATTGCCTTTCATCATGACTTGTGTTTACAATGGAGGTGATCTCTTTTTCCTCCATGTTCTAATACTGTCAGGTAGTGATGATGTATGTGCCTGAATATGGTATGCATATATTTTTTCCCTTGGGTATTATCTTTTTTCTTCCTTAATTCTATCTTTAAGGTTTTTTGATGCCGCCTTCTTTTCTACAAAAACTCATTTTTGTTAGAAGGTACCCAAGAGTAGAAGGTCGGGGTAAGTCTCAAGTCCCAAATTGTAGTCTCCCACCTGCCACTAGCAAGCTGTGTGGCTGTGAACAAGCCAGTTAACCCCTCTCTGGCCCTCTAGTTACTCATCTGTAAAATGGGCAAGATTTACAGAGGTAAGAGCGCCTGACCCCAGCTCTGTGATGCTGGGCCAATTACTGCTTCCTGTGCCTAGGGGGAACCAACCATCCCAGTTTGCCCGGGGTTGAGGGATTGATTTGCTGGGACACAGGACTTTCAGTGTGAAAACCCAGCAAATCACGGGAAAATCGGGGCCAGTTGGTCACCTTTCTGTGCCTCAGCTTCCTCCTCTGTAAAAGAGGGGTTATAACAAAACTATCTTCATACGGTTGTCAGGAGAATTGATCAGTGTGAAAAGCACTTAAGACAATGGCACATAGTAAGTGCTCAACACACGTTAGCTATTATTCTCAAGATTAATTCTTTAAGGTGGCTTCTGTTTTCTCTATTCCATCCCCCTCTGTTACTATTTCCCATGTCCCCTTTCCCTCTCTTCTGTTTAATAGCTGTAAGTCTTAAATGTGAGCAATATTTAGTATTAAACCCGACTTGCTATGCAATCCTTTGGTTCACCTACCACTACAGACAACACCAATGTCTTCAAAATGCTTTTAAGCAATTTAATATAGCTCTCATTGGAATGTCATGCTTTCCAAAGTGATAGTTCAGTCTCCCTTTAGTGCAATAAAAGGTTACTCTAATGTTGTTTCCTTTATACAAACAATATCAAAATGTTGTTTCCTTTATATGAACAGTATCAAAATGCTTCCACCGAGAAGCTGAAGAAGAAGAAGAAGAAAAGGAAGGTGGGGAGAAACAGGTAAGAATTGGCCCATGAGGAGGTGGATGGGCAGCATTCTCTGGGCCCAACCCCCTTCCTGTCTTCAGTGAAACATTTCTGGGTGAGACCTCTGTGTTCCAAGCCATGGGAGCCAATCCCGCCCAATGAGATGCTTGGGAGCTGGGGGCAGTTGTGGAAGAGGTGCCTGTGCACATGAAACCTCCATAAACAAGGCCCCCTCGGAGAGGAAAACAGGACTGAACACATATTACCCAGTGCACGTGGGACCTTGTAAGGAAACGAGAGTCTGAACAAGGCTCTCGCCCTTTTCGCTCCCCAGCCTGTGATGCCTAGTACACGTAGGCTGTATTTCCGGAAGAGATAAGGGGAAATGGGTAAAAAGAAAGGGGTAGCATTTGCTTTGATGATCAGTCCCTTTTGACCATTGGCAGAAGGTAAAGAGCTCTTTCTGGATATTTGTGCTTGGGGCTCCAGAATTCAAATCAGCCAATCTTTGTTTACACCTCTCAATATGGGGTACACACCACCCTACCCCAAAAGCCAGGCCTGCGTTAGAAAGAAAAGGAAGAAAACATGCGTGGGATTGATTCTCCAGTGTGGAAGACTGTCAACAACCAGTTTCTATTTGTACTATTTAAGAGGTAGTGTTGGTGGTCTCTTCGCTGCTCAGAAAAGGGAAATTTTACACCTGTTAGATTATAGTCTTGGAGCTATTTATTAGGGAGACTGTACAGTGACAGATGACGCCAACTCTCTATTATCCATGAAAAGAAATAAGTAAAAAAAAAAAAAAAAGTAAAAAAATAAAGAAAGAAAGAAATAAGTAAAAATCAGTCCGGGTCTGAATTTCCTTTGAACTGTGGGTTTCAGATTCCTTTCTTTCTAGCCTTTTTGGGATTCTTTGAGTAAAATACATCGGTTTTAATTTCTTAGTCCCTTGCAAGTCTTAAACTAGGCAAGTAACGAACAATGAAATGGCCCCAAACGGCCGTGAAGGGGAAATTAAGGGAAAAGAGTGAGACTTGGATTAAATAAGGGGTGATGGGGGGATCCATCAGCGGCCACCCCCATGAGAATGACAAATCAATCGCCATTGGCCCAAATAAAATAGCTTCCACATTCCCACGACCATAATGCAATTCTCCGCTTCAGAAAAAAATGTACAAAGCTGCTCCCGGGGCCAGGAACGGTGCTAAGACCCGTAAAGTCTGACGTGCGGTGACAGAACGGGACACGCAGCAGAAAATTTCAGGCGCTGGTGAGACATCTACGGTGTCTCACTCAAAATGACTGGTCTGCGACCTTCTCATGTCATCCCCGAAGAGAAGCTGCCAGGGCTCCCCTCTGGCGGCGCGTTGCCCTCTGAGCGGTCAGATTTGCTCTCCTGCTCGCACCCCTGCCTCGCCTCGCGGCCTGCACCTGCTCCCGCCGGCACGTTCCAGAGCCGGTCCGTCTCCCCGCGGGCCACCGCCCCGACCGCGCCCTCTTGCGGGCGCCCCAGTCCCGCTCCCAGTGCGGACCATTCAGCAGCGCCATCGAGGTCACCGGGGACGGTCGCTGTCTTGGCTCAGCTCCTCCGGCCCGCGAGAGCCAGGAGGCGACACGACCTGAGGCGTCCAGGTGACCGCTGCAGGGCGCCTCGAGCTGCCCCGACGGGGAAACCCAAGTCGCCGCAGCCGAGCGGTGCCCTGCGGACTGCCCTGACGGCGGTACTGGGTTCAACCAGGAAGCCAAGTCCGTGCCGGCCGGCCCTGCCTCCGCGGCCCTAGGAGGCCCCTAGGCCGTGAGGGTCCCCGTTCTCTGCCACGTCGCTCTCCTCTCAGCTTGGGCGCTGCCCCTCTTCCCCCCGCCCCCCAAATGCTCGGTGTCCTCGAAACGGATCCCAGGTGGCTGGAAAGTCGGGGCGCAGAAGAGGGGGCCGTTGCTGGGGAGCGGGGAGAAGGAGCTGCCCCAGATTTGGAGGAGACGCTTGTCAGCGCGGGGAATGCGAGCCCTTTGGCGCAGTTATTTTTATTCTAGGGCCTTTCTTCCTAATCCTCGTCCTCCTCCTCTATTTTTTCCCCTTGTGTTAGCTATTTGTGCTTTCTGATCGGGTAAGTGATTTGCAGCAGGAAATTAGCTCTCTTTATTCCAGAGTTACCGTGGTTCTAATGGTATGGATTCCAGAGCCGGCCCTGTTTTAGTCGTGCGCTTTTTTTTTTTTTTTTTTCTCTTTTTTTTTTACTTGCAGGTTATTTTGTGATGAAGAGTACAGAACGCTGTTCAGCCTCGGGATCTTCCCTCCTCCCTTCAACACAATACAACTCTTAATTAAACTCGGGGACACCCACGCCTCCCTTCCCACAAGACCCCTTCCATATGCTCCCGCCCCCCACCCCCTGAAATACCAGCCTTGTATGGGCAGGGGAGGCTCCGTGTTGAACTTCCCAATTAGCGAGCGACACACATGCAAAATCAGAGGCTCTAAAGAGCTATCACTCCTATTTTGGGACTCTACTAGGCCTTACCTAGTCAATGTGTTGGTGGCCTTCGTATGACTTTACAATCCCTCTGGGCTGAGGACATGAGATGGTGGACACCCAGGTCGTGAGAAGCACGATTGGTGTTTTTCTGATTGGTGAGTTAGGATGGACACACTCGGAGCAAAGAAAAAAAATAAAATAATTAAGTTATGGATCGACTTGAACTGGGAATTTTTCATCTTAGTGAAGGGCTTCATCAGTAACTTCTCACCAGAGGTCCTAGGAGTTTCAGGAAAAAGCATCCATTCCAGGTTGCAAAGTCAAAGGGGGGATGGAGAAGAACCCTGCGTTTCTCCTCATTCGTGGCCAAGACGGAATAGGAGATTTTTGAGTAATGGAGAGTGGAGGAATCTGGGGTCCCGGGTTTCTTGAAGCTAATGCTGCATGGAGGTGGGGCAGAAAGTAGGGAGCCATCAAGTTAGAGGTCGGAAGGGATCAGAGAGCAAGAATGTGGGGGTGCCACAGAAACCGATTTCAAATCAAAGAAATACCTGTGTGGCAACCTTCTGATGACTCCTCACTGGAGAGTAAGGGCGGGGTCGGCCAGGCCCCCACGAACGCCCCAGACCTAGGGGATTTAGACTTCGGGCTGCTGTTGTCCCACCCGCCAGTCGCTTCTTGGGCAGTGTTTCCTGAGGTTCACCAGCAAGAATCCACCCAGCAATTATCTCCCCTCGCGCGCACATTACCCACGGACGCGCTGCCAAAGAAAGGTACAAATTGGGTCTTTTATTACACACTTGGAAATGTTTCCAAGGCTTTTGTCTTCTTCCCCCATTCATTTCTCCAGGACCCCTCCGATCTGCCAACTTGAGACCCTAGGCTTCGGCGGGAGGGCCTGGCCTACCCGAGCCCCCGCTAGGGGGCGCGCTCTGGCCGTGGCGCCGAGCCCAGCCTGAGACCCGGGCTCCGGGGCGAGGACGCGGGCAGCTGGGGTCGGCGAGGTCTCCGCACTGATGCCGGCGTTGGGGCCCTCGCTGCGCTTGACCCGAGCGGCAACCCGGCCCCCACTCCCCGCCACTTCCGGAGTCTCTCGGTGAGGCAACTACTGAGTAACGGCTGCACTGGGGACGCCTGGACCCTGGACGCACCGGGGCCCCCGCCGTCCGGCGTTGGACAGAAGCAACCAGGTGGTGGTGGTTACAGGGCTCTGAGAAGTTCCCCTGTCGGGGCTGGAAACCTGGGGGAGAGGTGTGTCAGCAGATGGGGGCTCCCGCCGAGGGACTCAGGGTGAGAGCCCGACCACTTGCATCTCGCCCGTGGGAGGGGATTCCCCCCTTCCCAGGGCAGACGTGAGACTGCGACCGTGTCGCCTTGCTTTGTGCTGGCAGCAAGGCTTGAAAATGCCTCAGTTGGCCGCCTGGGTGGAAGGGGGGCGGGGGGGGGGAAAGTGTTAGTTTTCTCTCTAGTTCTCGCTCCTCCACCCCTTTTCCTAGCTGCTGACCGAAAGTGGCGAAGTTTGCAAATAAGGGGAGTTGCCCCGACACAGTAATCACACGCACACGTCCATACCTTGAGGGCTTGGCGATGGCCCTCCGGACGCTTCCAAAAGCGCCGCTTCCCAACAAACCTCTCCCAGCCGAGCCCTAACGATGGAACCCCTGGCTCGGGCGATCGACAGGGCGAAGAGACAAGGATTAGCATCGGCAAGGAGCCTTCCCTGGAAATCCAAGTTATCAGCCTCTCGGGACTTTTCCACCAGCTGCTCCTTTGAAAACACATCCACAAACAAACCCCGTCTGCAGACAGCTCCCAGCATCCAAGGGGAGAACTGAGGCAGGGGTAGGGAGCGGAGGGCAAGCAGGGGCAGAGAAGGCGAGGGGCAAGTGCTAGGCAAGCGGATTATGTTACATTTCCTCCCATTAGCTGACTTCCAGGAGGACAGACCTCGACTGGGGCATAAAATGGATACCCTGAAGTGGATAAGACTCTGAAAGCAGCATTTGAGGAGGTTAACCTTGACTGGTCGGAGTTGGGGGGCGGGGAGTGGCGGAGACAAATATTTCTGTTTCTGCCCTCCGGTTCTTCCCAGCACCGGCTGTCAATCCCAACGCTTGTTATCCTCACAAGGCTTCAGTTTGTTTGCCTGATCTCAGCAAGGTTTTCTTCTACAAGTAGAACCATAATTGTTACAATTCTACTGTGTCATTTGGATCATTGTAGTATTGTTGTTTTCTTTCCCTCTTTCTCTCCTCCTAACACTGCAGTACGCGCTCCAGTGTTAAATTAGCAGGTTGCGGAAGACCATAAATGAATGAAAGTTTGTTAAAAAAAAAACAAAACAAAAAAGAAATTAAATAAATAAAACAGCAAAATGACTTGGCAAAGGGGATATCACATCACAGAGAATCCTGGAGTGTAATCAGGAGTTATTGTCTTCCCTTCCAATGGCATCCAAATTGGTCGCCAGACTCCAATGAAGTTTATTTCTATTGTTTAAATATATGTTTTGAAGAGGTTGAGCGTAATTTAAGGGGACCTGAGCCATCCGGTGTGGCTGGAAGCCCATTACAGCTTTATTTATCTATGTGTCTATTGCACAATAAATTAAAACATCTCAAATGAAAAGTGTGTAAGGTTAACTCTTCTCCAAACATTTTCCCATGTATAATAACACACAACTGCCACCCCCTTATCCAGCATTTCTTGCAAATACAATTTTGAAAGTACAGTGTAGAATTAGCTCTCACCACAGAAAAGAAAGGGGTTTCGTCCATTCGCCTCTTCTAGGCAATTATTATTTCCAGTCCTGGAGACCAGCCTCATTTTTTCGCCATAAACACCAGTTTTCAACACTTCTGACCCTCACTCCTGGCCATAATAGTCATTTTTATTTTAGTGATTGATTTTAAAAGCAGATGCACTGCCAACCACTGTTTGCCAAGCAGCCCGGGAAAAGAAAACCAACAGTTAAAAAACCCCAAAGATTAGTGGAGCCAGGAGTTGTGAACAACCCAGTACAAACGTGAATAACAGCATCGTTAATATGAAATTACTTTTTGATTCGTGGGTAAAAAAGAAAGTGAAGAAAGTAAAGTGAAAAGTCATTTTGCTGAGAAGAGGAAATATTAAACTAAAAGTTCTTTTATACATAGTCTTACAGCCCAATTCTTAAAAGTCGACCTACTCATAAATCAATTAAATTCTTCCCAAACCTTAGAGGCATCACTTGTTTTCTAAAATAACATATAGGATAACACAGAGACAGCTTTAACCGGTAATTCTGATTAGACACCGTGGAGGCGCCAGCAGATTCTGTCTCTGTAGTTACGTTGCAAAAGTTTCCTAGATTTTTTTCTTTTAATTTAATCTTCCAGGAATAGCAGAATTCATCGTAGATTTTGAAGTGGGGTATTGAATTGTGACAAAGATCATTTCAGGGCTGCTGGGTGTCAAGTGAGTTGGGTCAGGCCTTACTCCCCAAAGTGAATGGACATGCCTTCCCAATAGCGTCTCACTTGGGAAGATTGATTAGAAAATACCAAAAATAAACAGAATAAAATAACACAAAGCTAGTGTTTTCACCCAGGTTTCCCAAAGAAACACATTATATTCCATTAATAGAATTAGACTTAATTCCAGGGTCATTAAGTCAGAAACAGAAATTCTATGTTCACCTCCCCTTTTACAGTAGATGATTAAAATTAGAATACACCCCAGCAGAAAGTCCGACTTCTTTTTTAAAAAGAGAACAGCTGCAGAAGTGGGAGGAGGGGGACGAGAGCAAAGAAATCTTCCACCGAGAGAGTTGGAACCCCGTTAGGTTCTCAGAAGTGATTTGTGCATTTTGTGTCTTTATTTCATAGGATCCTTTTTGGACTCCGTGTCAACCCACTCCCTGCGGATACGGAGCCGACTCTGAAGTCACGGAGCCACGGGGCAGCCGGGTCTTGCGGATTTCCAACGCAGGGCCCGTAGGGGAGGGAAAAGTGCCTCGGTCTCTCGCCGCGACCAGCCTCAGGGACGCCCGCGAGGGTCCGCGGCTGGAGGTTCCGGAGACACAGAAGCGTCTTTGCGCCTCTCGGCTGTACTGAGACCCGCACGCCGGGCGTGGGCTCCCCGGGCCCCGGGAGGGAATCGGAGCGCAGGTTAGTGTAAAGCTGAACGGGACAGTGTAAAAACACCAAACTGTTGTTGAATGGAAACGGAAGAATGCAGCAAAGGCAGAAGACCCCAGATGCCTTGGAGCAGCAGAGAGGGCTTAAAAGAAAAGCCAATGTAAGAGAGAGTGAAGGTTCTCCTCCGCCCCCCGCCCCCATCATTCCAGAGCGGGCGGGGGGGGGGGAGGACTGGTGAGAATCAAACTAAAATCCAGAGACAGAGAGAGGGACAGAGACACCTTTTTCGCTTGCCTTTCATAGTAGGAGTGATATCAGCATTAGTATTAATATTATTCATGTGTCCGTTCCCAACTCTTCATCCCTCTCAAGTTGGCTTGAATGCTCCTGCCAAGCCAGCCGGCTCTGTCTGGTACCCACCCACCAGCATCCAAGAGTTATGCAGATGTTTATGGCTGAAAAAAAAATCCCAGTTATGCATCCTTGTATTTTAAAATACCGACTGTAAGTGATTCAAGTATAATCCTTTGTAAAACGCTTTTCTCTTTGACCCATTGAAGGAGTTGGGAGAGGAAAACCCGGCGTGGATTTCCCTCTCCCCAGCCCTTCTCCCACCTACCACGCTTGCCCCCACCCTACCGGCGTAGGGGCCCCTGGCTGCCCCTTGAGCCGTGCACCCAGGCCAGGAGGGCATTCATGCCAGCTCCTCGCCCGGGCTCGGCCCAACTTCAATCAGAGTTGGGTCTTGGTTCTCAGCACTGGAAGCGCAGGAAGCTGCTTGGAAAGACGCGCGCGCTCCCTCAGGCTCGCTCTCTCACCTTTGCCTGGGGGAGCCCGGCCAAGAAGATTCTGAATTTTAGGCGCTTAGATTTGGCTGAAGTGAACCTGAGTCCCTCCCTCGCTATTTGAGTGTCCGGCCTCCGGGCGTTGGCCTAACTGAGATGAATTTATTGGGGCTGGGGGCGGGGGTGGGGTGGGGGAGAGGGAATCAAGTCCAGGGAGAAAGAGGAGAGTCCCAAACCTGTCCCCAGACGCCCTTCTCGCTGCTGACACTTGCCCGTTCCTCTCCATTTTGCAGGTAAGGCTGCGCGCCTTTGGCAGAGCTTTGTCCTAAGGGACTTTTTTCAGAGTTAAAGGCTGAGATGAGAGGTTCGGGGACGGTACTAACAAGAGAGCAACCGCCGGTCTCAGGTCTCAGGGTGAAGACCGACAGCTCAAGGTGTTGGGCCACAAGAGAAAACTGACCGCCCAAACGGCAGATGTTTGCTTGCGGTCTTTACCCTGGCACCTTGGAGGCCTGTCCGGCCTAAAGAGGACGGCCACTGAACGCCAGTGAGGTCAAGTCACTGTCCTGGGAGCACAATACTGGCTTTGAAAAGTGCCAAGTCCGTCTGAACGAGAGCTTCAAGGCCTCGCCTCCAGGAAGCGAGATCCTCTAGTGAGTGGAAGGGGCGCACGTCGCCCAAGTGGCATCCGCAGGCCTGACATCGAATAAGCTAGCGCTTCGAGCCAGCCCTAAAGGATTAAAGGAGAAGCTGCAGGAGGAGGATGGAGAACTTAGAAAGTTGTTAGTTAAAAACAAAAAAAAAAAAAAAAAAAGAAAAAGAAAATTGGCTCAGTTAGTGCCCACTGCGCCCCCCCACCCCGCCCCACCGCTGCCGCCGGCGTTTCCGGACTCCAGTCCAGGCTTTGTGCAGAGCCCACAGCCCGGCGCAGCCCGGCCTCTGGCAAGAGCCAATCAGAGGGCGCCTCTCAGCACGTGGAGGAGAGAGACTCCAGAGCTCCGTGCCCGCGGCTCACTACACTTGTTACTGCTTGTCCTGAGCGCGGAGAGGGCGAACTCTGGCCGTGGGCAGGGCGGGAACCAGCAGCCAGCAACCGAGGGAGACAGAGAGACACAGAGATCGAAATAATATCTATTATAACCAGCCATCTAACCCTCCCAACAAATACCCATCCATCCCACCCTCCAGGGGAGGCAACCAGCGGCCCGCTCTCTGCGCCCAAGAAAAAAAGCCCCAGCCATGAGCAATCAGTACCAGGAAGAGGGCTGCTCCGAGAGGCCCGAGTGCAAAAGTAAATCTCCAACTTTGCTCTCCTCCTACTGCATCGACAGCATCCTGGGCCGGAGGAGCCCTTGCAAAATGCGGCTGCTGGGAGCTGCGCAGACCTTGCCGGCGCCGCTGGCCAGCCGCGCCGACCAGGAAAAGGCTTTGCAAGGTAAGGCTGCGCCTGTCAGGCGCCTACAAAAAGCTCTGGGCACCAGTTTGGATGTTAGATGATCGGGGGCCAGGGGCCTGGGGTTGTCAAGCTGGAGATGGGGGGAAGAGAGGAACAACTCTGAGGCCTGGTGCCTCAAAGAGCGATAAGCATCTCGCCAGCGGCCGTCTCTCCCTCCCTCTCTAATTCCAGAAAAAGGAGAGGCCAAGCTTCGCTTCGGGTCCCTTAGGGTCTTGTTGTTGGTCTCTAGGTCGTTAAAATGCCTCCTTTGGTGGCATTGGGGGTGCTCTGCTCTGCAGAGGGGCAACAGGTCAGAAACAGCAGTTTCTGGGTCGACCCTCGTAACAACAACTTGGTGAAGACAAGAACCCCAAAAGCTGTCAGTGGGGGTGTCGAGGCAGAGTGAGCCTTGGCCTTTCCTTTTTGGAAGATTTCTTTAAACGCGGTGTTTTACTTCTTTTTTTAATAGATTCCTTGTAACCTTTTAAATCCAAGCTTTGCGAAGAACCTCTCTCAGGGATTCCCCAAATGCACCTTATTGTATTTGAAATGTATAAAATGTGCGGCTTCTGGGTTCTCTTTTTCTCTGCTATGTTATTTTTTAACAAATAGAGATGTTTAAAAGATTTTATTTTTTCCTAAAATGAAAAATTCCTGAACAACTATCATTTTGCCCCGAACCTGTTATGCTTAAGTTTAGCCTTGAGCTGGCTGCAGAGGTGTCGCAGGGAAAGAATTGTTGATTTCTTTTAAAATCGGAAAACCAGCGGTCCAGCCGCACGGCTACTTGGAAGACAGGAGCGGATGCCGGAGATGGGGCCATTTAAAATAAAACTGACTTTTTCCTTATGTGGTTTTTTCTTTCTTTTTTTTTTCTTTTTTTCTTTCTTTCTTTTTTTTTTTTCTAGCCTGCAGTGGCACCTGTGCCAGGCACTTCCTCGAAGGCAAGGAGCAGCCTGTGCCTGTTGCACACCCCTCCGCCCCCCACTGAGGCCCCTCCGAGCCCATTTTCACCAGGACAATTTTTCTTTGCCTTTCTGGGCAATGAACCCCCGCCTCCCTCCGGCTGCTGGCTGTTGGGGTGCGGCCGGCGCTCCGGGCTACTGGGCCCCTTCCCCCAAGGGGTCGCCCGCGGGCTAGCGCCCCTCTCGTCAGCCTGGGCCAGCGTGCCAGAGCAGGGGACAGAGGTCATGCGCAAAGTTCTCAGGGAGGTGGTCATTTTTTTAAAAAAAAGTTGTTGAATGTTTCCAGATTCTCCCTTGCCCTGAAATGGGAAAGGGAAAAAAGTGAGAGAGAGAGAGAGAGAGGGCAAGGAGAAAGAAAAAGAAAGAAATGAAGGAAGAAAGAAGGGGGCAGTGCACAAAAAGAGAAAAGAAGTAAAAGGGAGAGGAAAGAGGAAGAAAGAAAGGGAGCGACCGGGAGAGAAAAAGAGAAGGAAAGGAAGGGAGGAAAGGTAAAGAAGGAAGAAAGGAAATAAAGGAGAGAGCAGGAAAAGGGAAGGAAAGAAGGGGCGGATGGAAGGGAGAGAAGAAAAAAAGAAGGAAACAAGAGAAGGGGAAAGAGAGAGAGAAAAAATGCAAAGAAAAAGAAAACGCAAGGAAAGTGGGGAAGGAGTAGAAGTACGGTGTCAAGCAGGGGTCCGCGCGCGCCGGGGCCCAGGCACCCAGGGAGCGGTGGCAGGCCAGCCCGGGCGACGGCTTTGCCTGGGACGCCTGGCCGGCTGGCGCGCTGACCACTCTCCCTTGCCCGCAGGGTCCCCCAAAGGCAGCAGCGCCCAATTCGAGGCCGAGCTGCACCTGCCGCCCAAGCTGCGGCGCCTGTACGGCCCGGGCGGGGGCCGCCTCCTCCAGGGCGCCGCGGCGGCGGCGGCGGCGGCGGCGGCGGCGGCGGCGGCGGCGACGGCCACTGCAGGTCCGCGGGGGGAGGCCCCTCCGCCGCCGCCGCCGCCGCCAACCGCGCGGCCCGGGGAGCGGCCAGACGGCGCGGGGGCCGCCGTGGCCGCCGCGGCCGCCGCCGCCGCGGCCTGGGACACGCTGAAGATCAGCCAGGCGCCGCAGGTGAGCATCAGCCGCAGCAAGTCGTACCGCGAGAACGGGGCGCCCTTTGTGCCGCCACCGCCCGCTCTGGACGAGCTGGGCGGCCCGGGGGGCGCCGCGCACCCAGACGAGCGCCTCGGCGCGGCAGGCGGCCCGGGGGGCGCCCCAGCGGCGGGTGGCGGCACGGGCGCCGAGGAGGATGAGGAGGAGCTGCTAGAAGACGAAGAGGACGAGGACGAGGAAGAGGAGCTGCTGGAGGATGACGAGGAGGAGCTGCTGGAGGACGACGCCCGTGCGCTGCTCAAGGAGCCCCGGCGCTGCGCCGTGGCCACCACCGGCGCGGTGGCTGCTGCCGCCGCCGCCGCCGCCGCCGTGGCCTCCGAGGGCGGGGAGCTGTCGCCCAAGGAGGAGCTGCTGCTGCACCCTGAGGACGCTGAGGGCAAGGATGGCGAGGACAGCGTGTGCCTGTCTGCGGGCAGCGACTCGGAGGAGGGGCTGCTGAAGCGCAAACAGCGGCGCTACCGCACCACGTTCACCAGCTACCAGCTGGAGGAACTGGAGCGGGCCTTCCAGAAGACGCACTACCCAGACGTCTTCACCAGGTACGCGCGCGCGGGGTGGTCGGTGGCAGCGGCTGGAAGGCGTAAGCAGGCCCCCGAAAGGGAAGGCGGGTGGGCCGGGGCCCCGGGCTCGGGGCAGGGACTTGCTCCAGGACTCTACCCAGGTGCACCCTCCCAACGCACCTACCCCTGCTCACCACAAACTACCCACTCCCTGTGCCCCCCCACCACCCCCATTCCTGGTCCGGGCTTTAAGTTTAGGCTGGGAAGATTTCTTTCCTTCCTGAGGTTTCTCCAGTTGAATTTTTTCAAACTACAAGTTTCAGACAGGAAAAGGAACGGCCTCTCCAAAGGGTGCCCAAATGCGCCACCTTGGAGACGCGCGCACCCCAGCGCACACACGCGCAGGGCCCCGGGCGCAGCGGCCTCGGCCAGGTCCCAGGCGAGGCCCACGAAGCGCCGCCGGCCCTAGCGGCCCAAGCAAAGCCGGGGCTATTTTGGGCCTCTGTGTGGGGCATTTGCCACCCCCGCCTGATGCCCCGGGAGCCTGGTGGGTATCAGTTACGCTCTTCGCAGTGAAGCCGGAGCCCGTGCCTACGGAGGAGGCCTTTTAAAAGATCCAAGTTCTGTTGTTTGAGGACTCTTGAAATAACCGAAGGAAGTCAGAACTGGACAGTATTTGGTATCTGTACCCCTGGGGGTACCGGCCAGAACCTTCCCCTATCATCGCTTCCCCCCGCCACACACACATTGAACCCAGTGTTTGTTTCATGTACACGGGTTTGCAGGGATGGGCAGTGATTCCTGGGAGTCTGGCAAAGCATAGATGAAACAGCTGCGGGAATTTATTTATTTATTTATTTTTTGGATGGGTGGCCAACCTGGGTGTTCCACATGGTTACACTCCACTTCGAGCTCAGCCAAGGCTTTTCTTTTCTCGTTTCTATTTTTCCTTTCCTTTTTCTTTTCTCTTCTTTTTCCTTTGTTTCTTCTTTCTTCCTTTCTTTTTTGGAGGGAGGGACGTGCCTAGGAGGTGACTGGGCCCCCGTGCACCAGCCGAGCCGGGGGCCTAGTCCTCTCGCACCCTAAAGCCAAGGTTTCCTTCGGCTCAGGCAAGGAGCCAGGGTTAGGGCCAACTTCCCCCGGCGGGGCAGGAGAAAGTGATGGCTGTCTGCCTGGCGCGGGGCTTGTCAAGCTGGGCAGCTCCTTCGCAGGAGACGTGTGCAGCTTTTCAATGTGCGTTTTAGAAGCGGCAAGCTGCCCGCTCCTTTGAACCGAAGGAGAAATCGCTGCTTTACGGCTCAGGAGGCCCGAGCCAACTCTCAAGTGCAGTTGCTCCGGGCCGTTAAATGCCATGCCCGCTCCTAACCAGAAACAGAGAGAAAGTGGATTGGAGGCAGGGCAAAGGCACTAAACTTGGTCATCCCTGGAACTCAACTTGGTCCTCCCCTGGGTCCTCCAGGCCCTTCATTATCTTTGAAACAGAAAATAAACTTGCGAATCGGTGTGTGCTGTCCAATAGCTAACTTAGACGACTGGATTTTTGCATTTATCACCCAAGTGTATTTCAAAAGAAGAAAATGATGTGCTGTCAGTTGGCATCCAGGTCTTCTCTTTTTTAGCTTCTCCCGGGGAGGTGGGGGGACCATGGAAGGTGAAGGGGGGCAGCTCCTCTTCGCCACCCCGCACCCACCTCTTTTGGACCCAGGGATTAGAGACCCTTGGCTGCTGCCCAGAGCCAGCCAGGAGTGCGGTTTTAGAACTGTTGGTGCTCCCTGAAGCAGCGGGAACGGAAAGCGCTCAGGGAACTGGTTTTCTCCCGGTCCCCAAGTTTCTGGCGTGGACTGGGGGGCCTGCCAGCAGTGCAGACCCGAGCCGCAGGCTGCAGCCGTGCCCGCTCTTCCCTATTAGCGAGCAGCGAGCCAATTATTCTCGGCGCGCTCATATTTTCGGTAAACAGGTCGTAAGCCGTTTTACAGCATCTTAATGGTTTCCTATTTGCCTTAATTGTCGCAGTAATAACTGCAATGACGGGGTAGGGTTTCAGTTAAATTGACTTCCCCTGAGATGGGCAGGGTTTGTAGTGGGCACTGGAGTCAGGAGGTGCGCAGAATTTTGTTTAATCGAAAAATTACCCCACTGAACTCTTAACAAGCTTAACGTATCTCCAGAGGGTAATGGGGAGTGCGACCTAAGGGGGTGAGGAAGGCGGGGGAGAGAGAGATGGAGGGAAGGGCAGAGAGCTGGGAACACTGAAGAGAGGGAGAGAGAGTGGGGGGAGAGACAGAGAGAGACAGAGACAGGGAAGGAGGAGGGAGAAAAAAATTTAAACAAGTCAGAAAGAAACCAAGAGGGCAAAACATTTTTTTTTCTTTTTTTAGTTGAGTGCTGAATTCTCCCATTCACTATTAGGACAAAACAGGGTACAAGCATCGCGCGTCTGTTTCTTGTCTTAACTCTGACAAAGAGGGAGAGAGAATTCTAGTGCCCAGTTGTATAGACTTAGAGACTCAAAGAAGCCACTCCTGTCGCGCTTGACGATAATATGACACAATATAACCTCCGTTATCTGGCGATGTGTTGTGTTTTTATGTTTGCAGGTAGTAGGCACTCCAGCGGTGACAGGGACGGGGATGCCCAAGTGGTGGGGATGAGGGCAGGCAGCCAGGGCAGACCCTAATGGAGGAGGCCTGCCAGCGAGGGGAAGGAGGCTGAGAAGGGGGTGCTGGAGCCTGCAGTGACCTGTCTGTGTGTTCCTTTCTTACAGGGAGGAACTGGCCATGAGGCTGGACTTGACTGAGGCCCGAGTCCAGGTGAGCCGCTCCCCGGAGTGGGAGGAAGTGGGGGAGGCAGACTGCGGGAGAGGCAGTGGGGAAGAGCTGGGTTGATGGAGTAGGAGGCAGTGCGGACGACCCCCTTTCCTCAACGAAGCGAAGCAGATTTAGAAAAATAGACCCACACATTCACACACACACAAAGATATTAAAATATGAAGACCCGGGAGAGTAGAGGGGAAGCTTTCTGGGCCTGGGAGCCCTGAAGAAGTGGTCTGGGATCAAAAGAGAGGTTTCAGTGTCCCTGAAACTGAAGTTCAGGAGCCACCCCCCACCACCACCACCGATCCACAGTCTCTGTAGGAACCAATCCTCCGACTGACTTCTCCTGATTGAAATAATGGGATGGAGCATGGATTTGGTTGTTAGACAAATCCGCTCAGCTCCAAGCAGGTATTTGGCTGCGATTAAGTCTCCAATCGGGCTTCATAAAAGCCCACTTAGTGCTAGAACAAACAGGGCCATTTGAAGGCAAAATGCTGTTTGATTTCCCCTCCGCCCGCACAAGGAGCTGGCTAATGCTATTTGATTTCCCATTTTTTATAGCAATGAGCCCACATTGATCTAATAGGGAGTGAGTGCAATGCTATTAAAGGTGTTTGCAGCCCCATACCAGAGTGCATTTCCGAACCCAGGCCTCATAACCAAAGAGACGATCAACACTGGGCAGCCCCGATGGCCAACAGAAAACAGATGTCCCTGAGTTAGGAGCTGAGTGAATCACTTTACAGTCAAAATCAAGCGCTGATAAAGCACAATAAATTCCATATGGCTCATTTAATACACAACAGCTTCTTGCATTAGAGGGCTAATGATGAGGCCTGTCCCCTCCTTTCTGTTGACACATTTCTCCATTGTCAAACAGAGATGTGACAGCAACTCCGTATTTTGAGCTCAGGGGAACGAGTCGTGGGAAAGTTAAATAACTTTTAAAAAGAAAGAGAGCGCCCCCTCCCCTTCTCCTCTCTCCCTATTCACTGGAGAAGATGTAATTAAGTGAATATGAATTATTAGAGTCCTTTCGTTTACCTTTGGGGGGCCTCAGAGGTATTAATTCGGTAATGAGGAATTGCAGGACATCTTGATAATTGCAGTCGAGCTGAGAGAGACGATCCGTCTGTAAAAGGTTTCCTGGTTCTTTGAGGGCATTCTGCCCCCTCTGCCCCCACCCCACCCCACTCCTTTCACTGACCTCCAGGAGTGGCGGATATTCTCGTCTAGACAGATCTGGGTATACAAAAGCTGCCCACCCAGCCTGGTCCCATCTAGTCTTACTTTTTCAAGCCTCTGGATTTCCACACTAAAGTGTTTCTGCCATTCACAAATAGATTATTTGAGGGCTGTGGAATGTTATGGATGGGCCTCTTTGCAGCAGAATTTTGTGTAATCAACTGATTTGGATTCTCGATTTTTCTTGCCCTGGGTGGCTGTCTAGAAGTCAAGCCAAGCTTATATACTAGTGCTAGTACTGACAACCCCCGGTGTGTATATTTGAAAGACATGGATGTCTTTACAATATTTTTTAAGACATATTCCTCTGGGATCATTTACATTATATTTTAATACAACTCTGTATAGCCCTGGAGTTCATTCTTAATTTTTAGACTTGTGTGCAGGCATAAACCCAGCCCTAAAAATATTAATGCCTTTGGGGGAGAAGGAGCATATCTTAGCTGTGGGTGTGATGAGCGGGTCACATAAAAATAATTTCATGCTCCTGGCAGTTATTTTTAGACTATGGTAGCTGCCACATTTCAGGTGAAGGTCTACTAAAACTGCTTTCTATTAACAATTAGGAAGATACCTTGTGCTGAAAACCTCCCCCAAGCCTAGAACTATCTTAATTAAATAATCTATTTCAACCACATCCCCCTCCCCCAACTAAAGGACCAGTTAGCTCTGAAGAGTGGCAGGTTGCCAGGTAACCTGCATTCTGATTTCTGTGTATCCAGGTAAATACCTGGTGTGCGTAGTCAGCACCTCCCGGGGCAGAACTGGGCCCTGCCTAGAGCCCCTGCAGAAAGCCCCGTGTTTCATTTCATGGAGACCAGATTCTTGAAACGTATGCTTGTTTCAGAATGACCGTGGCCATGTCTTCCCTCCCTTCCCAGCTCTCCCCAAAGCCCAGGGCCCAGCCTAGTACTCTAGGTGTTCAATAAATATTTTTGGAAAGAATAAATGAACTGCCTCCCCAATTCCCTTTTCAGTACAGGGCAGGGATTTTGGCAACTCTTGGGTAAACCTGAAGTAGGCGAACCTAGCCGATGTGCAGCCAAACGCTGATAGGCCGCCTTCTCTCTCAAGAGGAGCTTCCACGTCGCTCGTTTCACTCCTTCCTCAGAACAGCCTTCAGAGTGCAGTTTCATTACCCCCACTCTACAGATTAGCAAACTGAGGTTCAGAGGGGCTTCCGTGGCCCGCCTCCAGACGCACTGCAAGCAAGTGGCAGCACAAACATTTAAACCGTGGCTTCCCCATCTCCAAACACACCAAACCACACTCTCCTTAAACTTGGAAAGAACTAGAAATCCCCACTGGGAAGGGTTCGCTTGGCCCGTGTTTCCTACTGGCTTTAATTTTGGGCTCCTTTTCACCGCTGGTTCGGCTCCGGGGGTGCCCTCTGGCACAGCCGGAGGCCAGAAAGGGGGTATGGTGGGTTCAGGCGGCCAAGGAAGGAAGGAAGGGGCGGCAGTGCCCGGGACGCGCCCCCCTCCCCCCACCCCCGGGCCGGGAGCCGCGTGGACCCTGGGCTCTCTCCGCCTTGCAGGTCTGGTTCCAGAACCGTCGGGCGAAATGGCGCAAGCGGGAGAAGGCGGGCGCGCAGACCCATCCTCCGGGCCTGCCCTTCCCCGGGCCGCTCTCGGCCACCCACCCGCTCAGTCCCTACCTGGACGCCAGTCCCTTCCCGCCACACCACCCCGCACTCGACTCGGCCTGGACAGCCGCCGCCGCCGCCGCCGCCGCAGCCTTCCCGAGCCTACCTCCGCCTCCCGGCTCGGCCAGCCTGCCGCCCAGCGGGGCGCCGCTGGGCCTGAGCACGTTCCTCGGAGCCGCCGTGTTCCGGCACCCGGCCTTCATCAGCCCTGCGTTTGGCAGGTAACGCGCAGCCTCGGGGGCGTCTGTGTGCCCGTCCCCTGCACACGCGGCCCGGAGTCAGGGAGGAGGCTGGAGGCAGGCAGGGGCAACGCGCATCTCCTCTCTTTCGGCCTAACCTCGGAGGTGTAGCCAAAGAAAATAGTCTCTCATTTTGCCTCAGTGTGGACCTTGATGGGAATGACTTAAGACGGAGCGGCAAAGAGGAGGGCAGTGGCAGTAACAACGATCGTGACGATGCTAAGCGTTCAGTGAAAGCGATAACAGTACCATTTGCAGGCGGCAACAGCCTAGGCTATATATAGGTGATACGTGTGTAAACATGTACAGGTGTAGGCTGCAGAGCCGGGGTGACTTGGCAGCCAGAGGAACACAGCTCTGGGCCCCACGGGGGGCCCTTGAGCCAGGGACCCTCTGGGGTGCAATGGATTATTTCTCCCCCAGACTCTCTCTTCCTTGTCACTCAAGTGACCGGCTGCCATCCGTACCCCCATATGTGCACACACACCCGCCCCGCCTCCCCCGCCCCCGAGGCGCCACGAGACAACGAAATAAAAGGGACAGTTCATCATACGTTGTAACTCCTTTTCTTTAAAGGAACACCGAATGATGAAATAAAAAGTCTGTATAATCACGCAGACAAAGAAACAAAGGAGGATGTATTAAGTTGGAAAGTGCGGTGAAAATAAAACTGAATGCAGCTTCAATGATCTCTCTTTGGGAGAACAAAGAAATAATAGATTCATCCAACTGCACAGCCACTGAAAAAATCATCTCAGAGAACATTTTCAAAAAAGATTAAGTAAAATTAGTTTCTTGTAACAAACCAACAAACCAGGGAGTGCATTGAAGTGTAGTTAGTGACTCAGTTTACCTACTGGAACTAGGGCAGGATACACTACCTCCAGGCCACACTTTTGTATTTCTTTCTGGGAAAAGAAAAGAAGTCCTGTGTCCCCACCTACTTTTCCCATCTGACAACTGATGACTTATAAAAGCCGGCAAACCACGCCTAGGGTCCCTGTTTCCAAAGGTTCGGGGAGTCTGGAAGAGGGGTGTGGTGGGAAAAGGCACGAGGGCTGAAGAAGCAGAAGGCTCTCCTCCAGCCCTAGCGGCCTCATTTCTAATGGTGGAAACCCCGAATTGGCCCTAGGGGCCCGGGAGCCAGAGCCCTGGGGAGAAAGAAGCATGGGGGTACGGGGGTGGTGCCACCTGGCCAGGGGCTGCTGGAGCCTCAGCTGCAGGACTGAAGCGCTGTGAGAAGTGGGTGGAGGCGCCACCAGGAGCAATCCTGGCGCTGCCAGGAGGTGGTGGCGCGCGGAGTGGGGTTCCAGGCTCGTATGGCCATGCACTGTACAAGGGGGTTGCGGGTCCGGGGGTTCTCTGGGGCCAGAGGCTGCAGGGGCACAGAGAGGGTGGCGGGGGAGGGGGTGTTGCCGCTGGCGGGTCAAAACCGTCTTTGGAATGGAAATCAACAGGCGGGAGCCCCCCACCCAGGCCTCGCTGTCGTTGGCGGGGAACTGGCAGCTCAGCCTGGCACGGGAGGGCAGCGGGCCTTGCAGGCAGGAAGGCCCGCAAGCGAGGCCAGCTTTTCCAGGGCGAAGGTCCGAGAAGGAGCCCTAGAGACAGTTCAAAGTATGCAGTACAGGTCTTAATCAGTTTTTATCCCACCTTTTTATTCCCCCCTCCCTTTCTCTTTTTATCTCCTCCCTCTCTCTTCTTTTTCTGTCTCTTCTATCTCCTGGCAAACAGTCTTGCAGGAGCTCCTGGTCTGCGAATACACTCCCTTCCTAAGCGAAACCACAGAATCCACGCAATTGGGCCGTGGGTTTGGGGCCACGAGGCCTGCCTCAGGTCCAAGCTCTGGCCCTTCCAGGAATGTCTGGCCCCTTGCTCTTTTTTCCTCTGTCGGTCCCCTGCTTTAGTAAAGCCCTCCCAGAGCGCCCAGCCTCCCGCCCGCGTGCCCACTTACGTCCCAGCCCGCGTGGGACTGGGTGGGACTGCGCGCCCCTCCGGCGGCGCCTCCACCCCCCTCCCCGCTTCCCCCGTGAGGGGCTGTGGGAGACGCCACGCGAGACGCGCGTTCAGCTCCCGAGCCCATAACCACGCTCTTTGCTCTCCTTGCAGGCTCTTTTCCACCATGGCCCCCCTGACCAGCGCGTCGACCGCGGCCGCGCTCCTGAGACAGCCCACGCCGGCCGTGGAGGGCGCGGTGGCGTCTGGCGCGCTGGCTGACCCGGCCACCGCGGCCGCAGACAGACGCGCCTCTAGCATAGCTGCGCTGAGGCTCAAAGCCAAGGAGCACGCTGCGCAGCTCACGCAGCTCAACATCCTGCCGGGCACCAGCACGGGCAAGGAGGTGTGCTAAAGGCTGCCTGGCACCCTCGCGCCCCGGGCGCGCCCCAAAAGGTCACCTCACTCAGCACCACTCAAGACCAAATGGAAACAGAGGACCAGCACACTCCCGAGACGGCACTGAGAGAGCGCAGCCGCTTTCGCAGCAGCCTGGATGCGGGCAAGGCAGCCCTGGGCACTACTGGATGTGGCACCTCCTGGGCTGGCTGTCCACCCGCCCTGTCCCTTGCTCCCACCTCTGCCCCAGCCCCTCCCCCCGCCCCTGCCACTGCCAACCTCGCTCCAACTCGTACGTCCACTCTCTCCTGTTCTCACTTTATTGAAAATATCGGGGAGGCTTTCTCCCCAAGACGCCTGGTATTGAAGTTAAACATTTTAAAAGCCCAACCTCTCTTCCTCTCGACATCCCACTTAGCTTCTTTTTCTTTCTTTCTTTTTTTTTTTTTAATAGCATTTTGGCATGGGTTCCTGCGTGAAGCCAGGGCCTGGGAAGCGAATGCGAATCTGTAAGATAGCTAACAGTGCACTTAAAGGAAAGGGGCGTCTTGTTCTTGTTCTCTTCTTTATCATACACCAACCAAGGTTTTTATATCAAACCAAAGGGAAATACTCTGCTAGATTATGGACTGTTGAAGTCACCAAACTGTGATTATTGATTCTGTATATACCATTGTTATTAAAAAAAAAAAAAAAGAACAGAGCTTTGTATATTTGAAATGTTATAATGCAATTGCACTCAGCGTGGTATGGTAAAAGTTTGTCCTCCTGTAGATTCTTACTGTGTTGTAGATACGGTAGGGTTCCTAGACAAATATTTATGTACTCAAGCCCTTTATTTAACTTATTAACTGTAGAGGCTTCTGAAACCTTCACGATAAAGGCAATGGTACAGTACTTTTGTGTAATGTGTAATTGTTATCACTTTTCCTTGCTATCTAGTGGAGAAGTGTCACGCTCAAAATAAAAAAAAAAATTATATGTTTAACAAAAGGAAGTGTGAATGCTGTGTGCCAGCGCTGAAGGGACAGTAGAAGGGGCCAAGATAGGCCAAGGGTGGACTCGGGCGCTCAGGCACCTCCTGGGTTTATGTGCACACGCGTTTTCGTAGCAGAGGCCCCGGGTTGGAATGTGATCCTAACAGGGATCCGGGGTTCCTACAGAGGCTAAGGGCGCCGCCGAGGTGCTTCTCACGCGCGTCTCGTCTCGTCTGGGTCGTGTTGCAGAGGGAGCTGGGGGAGCTGGGCCACGGAGGTAGGGTGGGCTGGGGGATGGGTGGCTGCACGGTAGGCGTTGTTGGCGGTGGAGACAAATTGGAAGCCAGCGGGAATCTTGGCTCGGAAGGCGAAGGAAGTTGTCCGTGGGAAGTACCACGTAGCAAGAAATGCGCAGTCCGAGATGACAAGGTAATGGCGAGAAACCGAGGCACTGGCTTCCGAGTGGGGGCAGGGTCCAGGGGACACTCGTGGGGAGGAGGGAGTGAGTGTGTGTGTGTGTGAGAGAGAGAAAGAGAGAGAACGAACTCGGGATGGTGACGGAAAGGCAGTGAGGGGTATCCAAGTGCCAGATCCTAACTCGACAAATGTCATACATCACTTATCCAAGGCATTGGGAAATGTATACATTAAAAAAAAACAACAACTAAACAACTCAGGCTTCGAGAGGGGACCCCAACGAATTTGCGATCTGTAACTCCCTTGGTGCTCCCCCTCCCCACGACGGAACGGGAGCCTCTCCCTCCCCCGGTCCTGGCTGCACCCCACCGGGTGACGACTCGCTATAAGCCCGCCCGCGGGGGCCGGGTCTCTCCAACGCTCCCAGGGTGATGGGAAAGGGAAGAGAAGCTTAATTAGTTTCAATTTGCAGTAATTAGCGCGCCGGACCTTTGGGGAGCGGGGCAGGCAGAGCGGGGGGTGCGGCGGCGGCGTGACAACCGCGCCTCGCGGAGCGGGAGCCCACTGCCCCGCCAGGCCGCGGGCCATCGGTCGCCGCGGGGGGCGCGGGTCCGTCTCCCGGCCGGGGAGGTTGGGGCTCCGCGCGCGCTCCCAGGCGGCGCCCTGCAGAATGGAGGCGGGTCCCCTCGCGGCCTGAGGCGCCAGTGTGCACGGCCCAGGGGCAGGTGCGGGGTCGAGCCGAGGTCATCGGAAGCTCGGGGTGGGCGGCTTGCTTGGCAGCTGCGGAGCCCTTGAGCCCCAGCGTCCTTGGCTCCCGCCCTCTCATCCCCACCCCTGCTCAGGCCCCGAAATCCAGAGCCCCAGCCCGCTGGAAACCTTGAGAAGCACGCCCTGGGGAGGCGGCGAGGGGTGGGTGGGGGTCACTGGCACAGGCCACTCCCCAGACCTGGGCCAACGGAGCGGGTTAGCGCCACCTTGCCCAAGCCGTGGACTCCCTCCCTCCTAAGCAGGGGCCCGGGCTGGGGTTTGGGGCGCAGGCCACTACCTACCTATCCTCAGCCATTCCCGCCACACACTCCTTTCTCGCGTTTAGCAGGCCCCCGCGGGAACTTTCTAGAACATCCCCCCAAGATCTAAGTGTCTCTCTCAGTTCTCTAGACTCCACAGGCTCACGTTTCCTGGGATGGGCTGGGCTACTGGGGAGTTTGGGGTGGAGACGGGGAGTGGGGGGGAGCAGGAGGAACGTGAGGGAAAGGACCTTCTTCTCAGTGGTCAATATCAATTTTCCGTCGATTTTGGCTTTTTGTTTAGGTAGAGCTTTTTTCCCCTTCCAGGCTGCCAGTTGGATGGTATACGAGAAACAGTACCATTCTTCCTGTTAATGAACTCTTTTTTAAGTCATTTTTTCTCATTTGACCCTTCCATGGAGCAGAAGCAAATTGCGTGAAATTACCTCCAAGGATTACATTTATTACTGGCCAATGAGAACCCCTCGCCTTGTTTTACAAACTCTTAATCCTATGTCATTCTGATGGCCGCAAACAAGCCCGGTCTTGGGCCTCCTATTCTTTCAACTTTCCCCAGCTGGAGGGACCTCATTCTGCACTTAATATTCCCCATAAATATCACACGCTAAAGACCCCCTGACTTCCAGCAAGTCCACATTAAACATGTGACATGTTACGCATGACAAACTCTGAGTATCTTTTCAAAGCAGCATTAAAAGCAAAGAAACCAATTTTCTTCTCCTTCCAAACCTCCCCAAGTGCTGAATGGTGGGGATTGGAAAGAGCCAGTGGAGCGTACTTAGAGGGATTTTATGAGATTTTCCAGAATGATTTAATCTTATTGTGAGCATTATTAATGAATGGCAACCCAATTTGGCCCCAATATCTGGGAACGCGGTCACAATGCTGGGAGCGGCTCACACCTCCCCCCAACCTTAAGCAAACCCCTTCTGCGGTGGAGGTGCAGAGCCCAGGGGAATTTGGGAGAGCCCCGCGACAGGGGCATAGCTGTCCTGTCACATCCAGAGCAAAATGCCTCACCACCTGCTTTCCCAGGGCCACCCCCACAGCACCTTGGGGTGAGGGGTAATTGGGAGCTTGGTCTGGCCTCTAAGGGACGGAAGAAGGGAAAGGGTGAATTAATTTGCTATATTTTCTAGCCAGATCTGCATGAGGCCCCAAAAGAAAAGTCAAGAAGGAAGCAGTTGGCGTAATAATACCAGAAGGCGCCCCTAAGAATTCTCCTGCCACCAACTACCTATGGCCTGGACTGTGGCCAGTACTTAGGGTGGACCTCTTAGCTACTGAAGTGGTTTGCGACCACTGGGGACTTGAAACTCAGTCTTCAGCCAACGTCACCAGTACTGGTAGTGTCCCTGGCCAGTTTCCCATTTTTTCTCCCCTGCCCCCCGAATTGGGCCACACATTTTTTATTGTTGTTGTTTATTTGGAATACCGAGAGACAAGGCACTGTAGTTGTCTGTTTCATATCGTTTTGAGCGTGGTGCACTTACTAGAGTGCAAAAGGGAGCTGTTAGACGGACGAAAATTGTACCAGGGTTCCGTCAACTTGCTTTTAGAGGGGAAAAACAATGTGTACACGTGTGTACATAGAAGTGAGTGTGTCTGAATGAAGGGGGTCTTAAACGGGGCCTACAATGGTATTTTGGAACACCGAGTTCCCCGGAGCAACTGCATATTTAACTGACAGCGGCAGCCTGGCTGGGCTGGGGGGTGCGGGGAGAGGGGAACCTGCTGCTTGGGGTGGAGGGAAGCACTTTTCAGAGGGAAAAGTTGTGTTGTCCCTGGACATTATTAATGGTCCAGTTTGAAGTATACATTTTTCCTGTAAAGGTAGAGATTGTCAGTTATACATTAAGAAATGTCATTCAGTCATTTTTATTCATTCTCCGGAAATCTTCGTAAAAGCCTGAATCATACTTCTAACAAGCAGCAATTTTGTTAATCCAAGGGGTTATTACTCTGGGCCCTTATTAGGTTCTACACCACTGCCAAGCAATCCTATAACCCTCTCAAAAGAAGTTTACCTCCCTGTTATAAAACCAGTAGTGGTATTTATACTGTGCAATAATTAGTGTATTACTTGAATCCACTAACATGTTCATTTTATCTCTGCACAAAACCTCTAGTCTGCTTATAGAAAGCTTGTGCCTCCTTTGGTGCTGGTAAAGTGGTGAAAGAGTGAATTGAAGACTGGTTGCACTTTCTCCTTTTGCCTCGTCTTAATTCCCATCTCTTTTTGCTCTCATCCAATTAGCACAGTGTATTAAGCGGTTTATCATCTCATAGTCAGCTATTGAGAGAAACAAGGCGAGCACTTTGCAATAGAACCTGCGCTCCTTTGACACCCTCAGGTACTTACATATTCCACTGTGCTATGAATAATAGAGGAAGAATGGAGCGCTAATTCCCTCATCAAAGAATGCCTTGTCTGCTGCTTTGCTCAACAACACCATTCTGATCAAAAGAAAAGCAATAAAGCTTAGCATAACAAAACGAAACCTACTTATTAGCTTAGTGGTTAAATTAATGCAGAGCCGCTGCTATTCAAACCAAGGTTTGAAAACAGCCTCCAACAACCTGATAATGCTGCGTTCGGGATGAAGGAATTTTAATCTGAAATTTGAGGCTGGCTCAGATGAGTTAATCTATTAAACTGCTATAAGGAAGCGCCACAGCAAACTGTTCAATTAAGAAATATTTAGGTGAGGAGAGAGAGAGAGAGAGAGAGAGAGAGAGAGAGAGAGAGAGAGAGAATAGGGAAAGGCAAGGCAGCTTTAAATTTAGGACAGGGACATTGAATTGAGGGGCCAGGGAATTCTGACAAGAGGGTCTCAGGATTGGTGTATTTTTTGTAAAACCCTGACACAAGATAGGGAAATCTGGCTTTGGAGTGTCCTTATCTTTGCATGTCCTGTCAAACAAATTTAAATGATATGTCTGAAGAGGCATGCGCATGTGTGTATGCGTGTTGGAGGGAAGAGGTGGAAACAGCTGGAGAAGGCGGGTGGTGGTGAGGGCCAGTGAATTCATCCCCTTAAACATTCTCTTCCAAACTCCAGTCTGTGAACTTCGATTAGCTTTCACGTCTCCAGGCACCAGTCATGAGATGAACTCTTATCAGTTTCCTGGACAAATTAAAATCTTACCGAGCACACCCGTTACAGGATTTGCAACTTCTGGTCTCCCCCGTCCCCCGTTATATGAACGCCTTGCCCGAGATACATGTACACCCAGTTGTAGGCAGACCCTGCTTCCTAAATCCCACAGGGAACGTGCCCTTTCCGGAGGCGTGGGGCTCTGAGAAGACCCACAATTTTCTGGGTGCCATTTCTCAAGTGGTAAATTTTTTTTTTTTTTTTTTTGGTATGTGGGTAGCTCCCTGACTGGGAATCGAACCCAGGCCGCAGCGCTGACAGCGCCAGTGCCGAAGCCTTAAGCCACTACGCCATCAGGGAACTCCTCAAGTGGTAAAATTTTACCTGGAGGTTTAGGGTAGCCCACAGCGTTCAAATCGTTATTTTTATTTTTATTTTTTTTTTGGTAGTTCCCTGGCTGGGAATCGAACTCAGGCCACAGTGTTGAGAGCGCTGAAGCCCTAGCCACTACACCACCAGGGAACTCCTCAAATCGTATTTTTAAACATCAGTTGCCAAGGTTTAGAAATTGAGAAACATTATGAAATATCAGGATACCTGACCTGTCTTGAAAATTACATCATGTGGCCACCCTGAGCTCCAGCATCATCGAGCAGCCGGTGCCCCCTTTGCACATGCGCTGCCAAAGCGACCACCCGATGCCCCATTTGGATAGGATGTGCCCACTCCAGGTCACTGCAGTCCCCACCACTCTAGTGTGAACCCAACTTGTTTCATCCGGTTGCTTGTAGCTCTTGAGCATAAGACTCACACCAGGAGGCCAGTGGGGACACTTGGGTAGGCTCCCCCTTACAAAGAACTGGGCAGTATTTCTGTGCCCATCACACCTACTGTACATGCAAATCAAGGAGCTGAAGCCTTTCTCAGAGAAGAGTGAGGAGGCCCGTGTTCCAATCTTCCAAGAGAGATCCACTGGAATTCTTCATCCAAGTTGCGGTGTCAACTTTGTACGAAATTCTGGAATCCTCAGGTGCTTACGAGAAAAGCCTCGTAACTACTGTGGGGTTGCGGATCTCAGTAAGAAACCATCAGCCGCTGCATTCGCTCTTTTCAAAGACTGTTCTAAACTCTCTATTTGTTATTTACCATAACCCCAGGTCCCAGAAATCAAGGAAAACATGCCTTCTCTTCACAAAGCAAAGTGAAGGCGTGGGCTCTGGAAGCACACATTAGAGAACCATTTTTATAACATATAGCAGCAACGAAAAACCACACTAATCCTGAAGTTTCCCGAAGCAACTTGGGTGTTCCAACTTTTGACAGGTGGCAGAGCCCGAGGTTCGAAGGCATTAATTAATTAACTGACGGGGCCCTAAACCCAAAGTATTTCTACTTAGAACTTGAGTACAAGAGACAGCGGAGAAAGGAGAGAGTGAGGGAGAGAAAAGAAAAGGCAAAAGCAGGATAAAAGGCGGCACCCTCTCCATGGCTTTAACAAGTCTTCCTTCACTGGGGTCCATGCTGGGTGACCTTTCTCTCAGGAGCCATCACCTTTGCTCTCCAAAAAGATACCACTGGGCTCTTGGCTTAGCTCTCTTTGGCTTCTCTCAGTCAGCAAAGCACACGAGAAACCCTACTTCAGCCCTTAAAGGACCCGGAGTCCACAGACATTCTCCCAAATGTCACTCAGAACATTCAGACATCCATCACGCTGAGCGTTGTTTCTGAGCTGAGGTCTAACCGGGCGGAGGTTTGGGAAGGGGCTCCCTAATTCCTGGCTGCCCCTCTAGTCAACTCTTGGTATGTGACAAGGATTCGCTGCAACTGGCTTCCCTTTAAGAAAACTTTATTCTTAAGCAAAAGAACACAACATTTTTCTTTTACAAAAACACATAGGTAAATAGTTTTTAAACATATAGCAGAGTTGTAAAGGGAAAATATTGTTAGTATCATCTTACCAATAACGTAAGAAAGGAAAAGACTGCTATACTGAAATACGTTGAGCTTCTGGCAGAGAGTGCACTACTCTAAAGAAATGAGGGGAAAAAAAATAGACCAGGGCCAATTAACCATCCCTCCCACCAACTTTTCTGAATATAACACAAAGATTCTCGCCCCAGCCTCTACGCATTTTAAATGAAATGTTAGAGGATATCAAATTGTTTGAAATGTGCTTTCCTCTTGTACGAGCCTTTACCTGGATTTTCTACTTTAGGAAAAAAGGAAGGAATGTCAGTGTAAAACACCTGCCCAGTGTGCATGTGTGTGTTGGCCTTTGGAGCAATTCAATAAACAAGCGAGCTCTGTTTAATCTATTTAGTGAGTGCAAGGCTTCTAAATCTCCCCCCTCAGCTACCTATATAAAAGACAAGACTGAAAAGAACAGCCGCGGCTGGGAAGCACTTGGGTTCACCCTGGGTTTAATTGGCGTGTGAAAAGGCAAAATGTTAGCGCTCCCTCCTACCAGGCTCCAGGAGCCTCTCTTTCTGGGGGCACCTCTGCTGAAGGCCCTGGGGCAAAGCCTGGGGTCACTTGCATTCCAGCCACTCTCCATGAGCTTCTCTTCCCTCACTGACCCCTCCCCTAGGCACCGAGTCCCGAACCACAGCAGCTAGCTCCTCAGGTGCTTTGCACAGGGCGTCGGGGTCCTGTCTCAGAAGTATGCGCGATGTTGCAACAGGAAGGCTGCTTTCATTTTCTCTGCGGCTTGGGCGATTACATCTTTTTGAAGTCCCTTTAATAATCCCCCTCCCAACCCTGGCCGCGAGGGAGGTGACTGGAGGGGCCGGGAAGCTAGCTGGCCTCTACCCTCTCCCACCCGGCCACTACAGGGGTGCCCTCAGGGCTTCACGGCACAGTCTGCGAAGAGCCTGCCGAGGTTCACTTCAGTGTAGCCGCTTTGGGACAAGAACTGCTCTGCTGTGTTCTTGAGATTTTTATAGTCGTCACGAACTTTGGCGGTAAGAACAGTCCTCTTCAACTTCTCTAAAAAGCAATAAAAATAAAAGGGTGGTAAGTCTCAGTGGGAGACTTTAATTTTTTTTTTCAGGTATAGGTGACATACAGTATTGTATCAGTTTCAGGTGTACAATACAGTGATTAGGCATTTATAGAACAGAAGACATGATCACCCCAATCAGTCTAGCACCCCTCCCCAACACCGTGCACGGTTATTACAGTACCACCGCCTCTATTCCCTATGCTGAGCTCCATAGACCATTCAGTATTCCCCGCCCAACAGAGAAGGGGGTGTGGATTCCGTTTGCAGCTGCATGGCACACACAAGGCGCCTCCTGGTCCCCTCACTGGTCTACCCCTGGGGCCAGTCCCGTGCAGGGGTGCCGAGACCCTGACATTCTTCTGTGGAAGCCGTTCTGCTGGTCCCCTGCCCGCCACTCCACAGCGCCTACTTTACTCAGCGCCCTGGGGGACAGGGCCACCCTCTACTGATGCGAGCTGCAGGTGTGCGCCCATGTGCAGCAGGCAAGGTGAACGCCTCTCACAGACGCCACTTGCGCGGCGCTGTCGCACATAGGCACCCAACTGCATACCAAGTACGCATGTGGCAGGAAGTACTTGGTCTCGAAGGAAGCCTGGGCCTCCTGGTGTCAACTCCCTGGATCAGCCAGGCCTAGTCAGCTGCTTCTAGTCCCCCGGTCTGTGTCCCTCTGCTACACGATACCGCTCTTGCTGACAGCGGCGAGGGGGTTGGCTGTCCGGAGAGTACATGTCCATTGGCAAGACTGTTTTTTTTTCTTCTTTGTCCACACGGTGTACCTGGGAACCTCAAGTCTGCAGCTGCCCCTCCTCTGTTTCCTGCTCCTCCTACCCACCCATCCCTGGCCTTCCCCTTTGGAGAAGGGCACTCCCAGCCACAGAGGACCCTTCCTGTCCCTCCCCAGAGCCGGCTACATCCAGGTCTGATCTTTTGTGGACAAGAGTAATCCCTGGGGAAGCCAACCCTACCCAGGACAGTTTTTATTCAAAGCTGCTTGGGAAGCTGTGAGGTGTTGGGAGTGGCCCACATTTTTTTTTTTAATCCCCATTTTCTGGCTGAGGGAACTGGGAGGTCAAGTCACTTGGCTAAGGTCACACAGCTGGTAATCCAGGAGGGAGAAATGCAAGCCCGGGTAGCCAGAGCCTAGCACCCAGACTGGTAGGAGAGGCTCGCTTTTGCACCCCCTGTCCCTACACCCTGTGTCACTGCTCCCATGTAGGGATAGGCAGGCCCCAGGGGCCAGCCTGGGCCGAGGTGGCTGGGGGAGCTAAGCTGCCCAGCACTGGAAACACACACAGGAAAGCTTCAAGAAGGAAACACGGAAGGGCGTGCACATCCATCACAAGAAGAGAAGCCCCAATGAAACAACGGAGCCTCACTGAAGTCTACAAAACACCCGGAAAACGAAAACTCCTCTCGAGATTTTTGTTCCTTAGCTACACATCCGCATTTGTTCTTCACAACCTTTGCTAAATTACATCAACTGCCTTTCAGACAGCAACAAAAAGTTTTATAGAGAGGACTGAAATGGCCAAAGGGGGTGGAAAAAGAGAGGCGAGGAGGGAGGGAGGGAGGGAGGGAGGGAGAGGGAGAGAGAGAGAATCGTTAACCGACCACAGAAAGACACTTTGAAAGTTCTAATTATTGGAGTCTGGGAAGAAGCAACAATGGCCCCAACCAGGGCGGCTGCTCCCGCGGGCCAGAGCCTCAGCCGGCGCCCCGTGCATGTGAATGACACAAATGCGTGTGCTGACGCGGAGCGCGCACTGAAAGAGCGGCCGTACCACGGAGGGGGGGAGGAAGAGAGGGCACAGCTCCTGATGTGTTTACCTCCTCTGCTGATGGGATATTGACTTTTCCCACCAGGTTGGTTGGAAAGGCGACTATTTACGCTGCCACACAGCGGAGTTAGAATGACAACCGGCGTCACTTGGTGCTCTTCTTCGAAAAAGACAACTGGGACCGTCAGCATGTGCCACAGCCAGTTAATCGGGCCAAGGCACCATCCCATGCCAGTTCCAGATGCAGAGAAAAGCTCTCACTTTCTTCCCCAGTGAAAATTTAATCAATAATGTATGGAAGGTCCTCTAGGAAACAGAACTGCACGAGCTGCTGCAGGCCACACCGGGGTCAGGAGCTGAGCGGGGTGAGGGCTCGCCTTTTCTTCACGGGTTTTCTCTCCCCCACTTTAGGCCCCTAGGCCACCCTGTTTCCACACCCACTACTTCAGAACTTAAGGGAAAATACTGGTGTTAAATGGTAGAAACCAGTTAATGTGGTCAGGAAGAGCCGATTCCTTTTCCCTGCTCTGGTTCTCGGAGTCAGCAAAGAGGTGATGGCCACAGGTGCTGCAGGTCAGGTGCCTAAGGACACTGTTAAGAGATTCCAAGAGGCCATGAAGCAAGAGGCCCAGAAGTTCTGCAGCCATCCCAGCCCAGTTTCCAGAGATGCCACTTGCTGTGGCTGACAGTGTCTCAACAACCATCCCCCAAAGTTCAAACTCACATTGAGACAGGGAAGGAAATGCTCTTCCTACACACAAGTGCATCAGCACAATATACTCTAATGGTCTGCAGTATCACCGGAAGTCACTGATCTCAAGACATCAGCAACGTGGATCTACTTGACCCAGAACCTGTATCTATAGCTTATTTACTCCCTACATGCTGATTCCTTAGGGTTATATATTAATTACCATAAAAATCCTGTCCCCAAAGGCCCTATGAAAATAATGAAAAGCAAGCAAGCCTAGATATTAATTATTCACACAAAATTTTATCAGAAGATAAAAAGAACTGCTAATTTAAAAGTTGGTATCTACTGATTAGAATCCAAAACCCCAAAACATGACGTTATAGTATTTTCTATATGGGGTGAACTAGACCATCATCTGCAGGTTGGACTTGTCTTAAATATTCCATCTAAAAGTCAACTGATCAAATAAAATGTGAGAACTATTTGGGAAAAAAAAAAACAAAAAAAACGGAATATTCTCCAGCTAAGAAAACCATGTCTACTTCAGATACTTTGTCCGTGTCTGTAAAACAAAAATCTCTTTTTAGCTGTAGTCTTTGTAAAATCCTTTTTGGACTTAAAGAAACACACTTAACTAGAAACCACGAGGCAAAGACATTTTAACATCGCCTACTGGTTATTTTATTTTAATTAAGGCAGGCTAAGGCACACAGGCAGCAGCCGTTTCTGTTCTGAATGTCTGTTTCATTTATTTCCGTGCAAAGGTATCAAACAACAGTCAGTTATAATTGATTCTGTCAGGTGTTATACAGTCAGTCATAATTGTCTCTGTGTAGAGGTGTGTCAATTTACTATATCTGAATTAAATATTCTGTCAATTATGAAATCAGGTAATAATTTCAGTCAGTTTTTTAATTGCATGGCTTCCCACCATACAGTTCTCAGCTTTCCCACCTTTTCTAATCTGTAGCCTCCCTCCCTCAATACACCAGGAGCTTTTCATAAAGGGGTAGAATGCAGGAAGCTTTAGGAATTTTGAAAGCAAACCTTTTGGCTGGCTTTCTCCTGAGCATCAATCAATAACCGGGTCGGGGCTACTATGCACAGTATCTGAAAGATTTCAAGTGACATCCAGGTTTCAAAGACAAACCACATTTCGGGCCCCAAATCAAATGGCAAGGAGACAGATTATTTCTCCACCCAAATAAGAAATAAAAACCATCACCTTCCATTCCATTCTGATTTAGAAAAAATTTACAAGGCACCGTGCCAGGCACACACAGAATACACACTGCCTTTATCGACTAACCGATGCCTAGAGGACCATTCTCGCCTGTTAGTTCGCATCTTGGATGGGAAAATATTTCTAAGGGCTGAAGAGTCTTCTCTGTGAGTCCACTATCCAGCGCCATCATCCCTACTTAGAAATAATTATCTTCAGTTTTCTTTTTCTCATCTTTTTTGTTGATACCAAAATACAGCCTTCAAGCAGAATAAAATATCCATGGTTTAGCTCAAGTGCTCTACTAGGCTGATCTGACAAGTATTTAGAAGTGTGATTAAAATTCTCTCTACCATGGGTCTGGTTCATGTTCAGTAAATACAGGCTTGCTGCAGGGCCCCACCACCCGGAAGGGCTGGTCAGTGGAAGTTTGGGAAAGAGCAGAGGGCGATGGGAGAAGGGAGGAGACAGGGCGAACCAATGTAAAGGATGCCGTGTCTAGAGCAAAAAATAGAAGGGGAGCGTTGTGCCCCTTACCATATTTCAGTGGAGAAAGAGTCACCTTGAAAGAGATCAAAAATTTCCTTTCAACCGGATGAAGTGATTCTATCAGCGTTGGGTTTGGGGTGTTTGTATTTGTCATGTCGCAAGAAAATTGCCCACGCAGCCCCCTTGCTGAGGTTATAAAAAGTACTGTCAACCACACTGGACAGAATTTGGGGGGGGGGGGTGCAGAGAGGGGAAAAAACACATTGTGCAGGATCATTAAGCACTGTTGTATAAATAAAGTTAGAAGATCAAACGAAAGAGGGGACTCGGGTTAAATGCTGGAAGACAAGCTTAAATAAAGTTCTAAGAAAAAAGCAAGGCACGCTGTAATTCCAAGAACCTATTACTTCAGACAATTTACTTCAAAAAATAAAATCAGAATGGTAAATGATTACCCAAAAGCAATCATGTCATCATCACTGAGAGATGGAATAAAATAATTTTTTGTGAAGTGGCTGAATGAGAGCAACTTAAAAGCCACGGAGCCTGTCAGAAGCACATTATTTCTTTTTACACCCCGTTTCCCAATTCATCTCAGTGCTGCTGACTAACCTCGGCTCCCAGCAGGTGGAGCATTTAAAATAAATAGCATTTCCTACAAAACGCGCTCCAACTGCCCCATGACAGACGCCTCCAATTCCCGGCCAGCCACTGGATCAGCTTCAGCGGTATCTAACAAGGTGTAAATACAATAACAAGCATGTAATTAAGTGAGCATGATGAAGTTAATGGAGATAATTCATTCCATTTTGGGCTTATGAATATTCTATTAGATGTTATCAGGCAGCTGGAATAGCTGTTAATTTAATCATCATTCAGACCAGCAAAATGTTCTTTGTGCGAGCATAATTGCAGAGAATGAATAATTGATTTGACAATTGTACCAGTGGATTTCAAACAGTTCTGTGCGCTCTCAGAGCAGGAAGGGAGGAGAACTGGAATACTCAAAGCGCTGAAGAGGTGGCAGAGAAGCCAGCCTGTAAATTGAACATTATCAGGACACAGATAAAGGACAATTTTTATTTTATCAATGCAACACAATTACATTACAGTGCGCTAGTAATCATTCTGCCCACACTTTAAAAAGGGAAATAAATTATTCTTCATGGGAAAGGACAAAAAGAAATAACAAAACCATTTAGAGTCCATTGATATTGGATATTTAATTTTTTGCATTATATTTTATTATAGGAAATATCAAACTGTGTTTGAAATTGCTGGCACATTTAACTCTGTTACCTGCAATCAGGTACACAGATTCTATTTTAACATGTATCTGTATTACAGCACGTTCCATGAATTACAATGGCTTTATTGCCATTTTTAAAAACTACCCTGATGTTGAAAAAGAGCCATTGTTGTGGTGTACAACAGTATTGTACACTTTAACTATCAGAACTCGGTTCTGGATTCACTGAGCAAAATTTTATTCTCCAAATGGTCTACAGTTCTGAATGTGGACGGAAAAAGTAGCAACAACATGTTGACCCTCAACAACAGCGGTTTCCAAAACGAAACTAAGTTTTATTACGGTTAAACTCTACCCAAGGCTCAGGGTTCTAAGTTGGGTGCAGGAGAAAAAATGTGAGTCCCCCCCTCCCCCAGGCCCCTACCATGGCTAATGCTGCAATCTGCCAACACCCTTTATTGCATTCTATTCTACAAGCCTGTAATTCATTCAAAACCAATGGGACAGATAACAAGTGCAGTGGAATCTGACGTCTGCGCTATTTTATGATACACATGAAGTCATGAGAAAATGTAACTATTCTAAATCCTTAATGTCTAATCAATGTCCCATGACAGACAAGCAGGAAGTGGATTAGCCCCAGGTCAGCAGTGCTCAAGGCGAGAGTTGGTGGGTGGCAAAGGAGAATCACCTGGGAAGTTTGTTTTTCAACCGCTCCATTCTCATAGGTCTTTGTGGGGTACAGAGGGGTGAGAAATGTGTGTGCTTGCTTACCTTTTAAAGAGTCCCATAGATTCCCGCTCAGGGAACCAACCAAAAAAGATTCCCAGATTCTGATAAGTTTATACCACTGGGGACCAGAACTACACAATTTTCAGTTATGTCCGATTTCAATGACGTCACAGCCTTTACAACATTAAAATAACACTTTCCACCACTACCGTTCTTCCCGAAGATTCTGGGGCCTCAAAGGCTTGTGTCTGCCAACAATATCCAAGTGTACATAATAGTTGTACTGTTCACATACCATTTCTAACCTTGATGTTTAATTATCTTAATCTCTCCTTATGTGCTTTCTAAGCCTGGGTGTATAAAAAAACAATTCAGACTGATGAATATGCTATTTGGTGATCTGCACCACCCACGGGATATGGAAATCATCTGCCCTGGAGAGCGAGCAGGGTGCGGGTGTGGGTGTGTGCATGGGCCAGCGCAGTCCTGGGAGGGAAGAGCAGCAGGGGGAAAAGAAAAGGCACATGGATTAATAAAGGCAATCAGTGTGAGATTGGGAGTTGGCATTGGCTGCAGAACTGGAAATTTGGGATTCATTTCTGGGCTCTTCTCTCTTAATGTCAAGCCCCTACTTATTTCCTTTCACGTTAATGAATGAATGGGTTGAAGGGTTAGTGTGCCCAGGCAGTTTCTGGGATCAAGTTAATGCTCAACAAACGTCAGTCACTGACAGTGGCAGCAATCGACAGGCGGTACAAGCTATGGCCCAGTAGTGGAAACGGTCATTTTCCACAGGAAGAAGAAAAAGCCCTCAAGGTGTAGCAAATATACATAAGGGACACCCAAGGAAATGGCTTCCCTACTCCCTGCCTGGGCTAAAGGCTGTGTCACTAGTTAAGCTCTCGTCCTCGTGGGGCTAAAGAGCAAAGAACCTCAAGCAAAGCCCTGCCTTGGTTACTCCTTAATCCTGTGGGTATCTTCCCTTCTCACCAGCCTCCTGTCCTCACAGCCTACGCTACTGGGTCAAGGACAGGTCAGATCCACGTAAATGGTTGCGATTATGGTTGGGCCACAGGTGGACATTATCTGTGGTCACTGCCACCTTCTGGATACAGAACAGAAGAGAGGCTGTGTCTTCCTCGATCCTGACATGAAGGCAGGCCTCCGGTAATACCCTTCCCCTTCTGCACACTGCAGATGGGCACAGTTACAGCCATCCCAAGGGCTCTCCGCCTTTTGTGGGTTCCATATGTGTTCATGGGTAGTACACATTCCCTCCCAACCTGTCTATCCTGCACCTATAGATGCCCTAGCCCAAGATGGTGAGGATGACAGTCTTCAAGGAGAGGGAAAAAAGTGAACATGTGTGACTAATCCGAACCAAACAGGTACGCTGGCCACTTAATAACATAGTAAATGACGACCAGGTTGTGGGACAGGGGCCTCAGTTCCTCACCGCGTGGGCTTACTCACAGCACAGCTCACAACATGGCAGCTGGTTTCTCTCAGACTGAGTAAGCAAGAGTGACATGGCATGCTCAAGACAGAAGTTACAACCTTCTGTAACCAGTCTCAGAACTGACATCCCATCTCTGTCACTCGGGGTAGCCCACGCTCCAGGGACGAAGGCTAGTGTACAAGTGAATGCCAAGGGGCGGGGGTCACTGGGTGCCGTCTTAGAAACTGCCTGTCAGGAAGGGCCACTGCCCTGGATAAATGGTTGGAACACCGAAAAACATGAATAGATACACTATTTGGCTAAGTCGGTGGGGTATGTATGACAAAAAGCTCACGGACTCAGTGTGGAATGCCTAAGAGGTGGGGGGGTGGGATCTAAGTCAAAGGCACACGGTTAAATGACTGCTCACCATCAAACTCATTATCCAGGGAATATATACGAAGGCAGATTCTGCACCAGATACGTATTTTGGCTGCTCTGGATTTAGTATTTATGGAAACTGGATATGGATTTGGATTTCTGACTCATCAGATACAATCTAAATATGAAAGCAATCCAGCTGCTTTAGAGAACCAACCATGGCATCTGCAATACCAGGGTTTTCAGGATATCAGGATTAGCATCCTCTACCTTCTTAAATTCTATGAAATGACAATGCAGCACTCTCTCTGGGGTGAGTCCTTCCACTAGGCCAATGTGATTTTGTCTCTTGGAAACCTAAAGATTGTGTATTCCATTCCAGGATATATCAGTGACGCTCTTCAAGTAGGATTCTCTACCAGTTTCATCAGAATTGGCCTTGGATCTTGAAACCTTAACTGGCTGACCACCAAGACTGCCTGCCACTGCCCCTCTCTGTCAACTCTTTTCCCCCACATAAGACCCCAGGGTTGTCCAGGGGAGGTAATAAGTGGCAGCACTCCAACCCACCTTGTGATTTTAAAATCAAAACTAACATCAAGGCTCAAAGGAAACTATCTTAAGGAAGAAATACTTTCTTAGAGAAAAGCTAGAGGTTCTTGTCAGACTAGATGGTCTAAGTGAAGTCACAGATAAAGATGAGCTGAATGGAATTTAAATTCTCCCTATATAGAATTGAGCAAGAATTTGGAAAGGATGACCTAAAAACTACCGAAGAAGGTTTTCTCTGAAAGAGATGGTCCCTGTAGGCTTCTCCCCTACAAGGATGGCCAAGCACTGACTATACTGGCTGACTCCCAAATAGGGGGTTATTTTCTAGAAGCAGTAAATCACTATTTGGTATTTCATGTTTCACCTCTTCCGTTATTACATGGTAAGGCTTAGCAAACTATGGCCTGAAGGCCAAATCCAGGTTGCCACTTGTTTCTGCCAATAAAGTTTTATTGGAACACAGCCCGGCCCCTTTGCTTCTGTATTACCTATGGCCACAATGGCAATGCTGAGTGGCCACCATGGCAATGCTGTGTAGCTACAATGGAGACTGGTTCTCAAAGCTGTAAGTATTAACCAATCTGATCCTTCATACAAAAAGTTTGCCAATTCCTGATACAGAGAGGGTTTAAAACATACACATTCTATTATTCCATCCTAACAAGCCACTAAGTTAACCAGAAGAGCTACTATGCCCACAAGGAAGGGGACCAGGAAGCTTTGTGCAAGGCCGTAATCTAGTTCATGCTCTCTCCTCTAAACTCTCTGTGCGTAGAAGGACACTAAGAGAAACGCTCAATTTTCCTACTGGCCAGCGTGCAGTTTAGCTTTTAAAATGCACAAGTCCACCTCAGCACGCTTCCGTAAGATTTCCATCTTCGGTCTAGGCAAGTGAAAAGTCTTTTGCATTTTAGCCAATGCTGATGCAGGATGCTAGAATGAACCTGTTTATTTTTTTCTCCGTGTATAATGCCGATGCTACGGTATATAAGGCAAAACTTACATATGCTTAAATTTGCTCTAATAAAAATATGAATCCTTATTTCAGTCTGTTCTTTGGCTCTTCTTGAATGAAGATCAAATGATATTGGAGAAGATGGAATGAGCCGATCAGGGAACATTCTAGTTCACATTCCACATTCTTCTCAAAACTTAATTGCTTTTATCTGCTATTTTTTTAAAAAAATGGCCACTATCAGGACATTCTTTTGAGAGAATCTGTCAGGAGCTAGAGAAACACACACCCTCCATTTCTGGATGTTTAAAATGCAGTTTTAGCGGCCAAGAAAGAATCCCCACACTGCTCTGCGTTTTTACCATTATAATCCACAATATATACTTTTTAATGTGAGTCCAAAGCTAATTGCAAAATGGTTGTTATTGATTTGCAAATTCTGGCTATCCATTTAAAGCTATGTCACATTTAGGACTCAATGATAAAAAGGGAAAGAAAGCTGTGTGCTCCCTACAAGGTACAATTCTTGATTAAGTCACTGAATTCTCTGAAGCCTCTGGGCCATCGTTCCCCTCACTTTGCAGATGGAAGCAGGGCGTTCTGGGGGTGGCAGGTAGAAGAAGCCCCGACAGAGTGACAGACTGCCTAACGCGCAATTCCACCAGAAAGGCAAATGGTGCCGAGGGCGGTCTAACTGCTATCGTGTATGCATCCCAGCATGCAGGGCGGTCTCCTTCCCATACTAAGACAGGAACGCTCACACCAAAGAACATGCAATAGATTCATCTCGATGGCATTAGTGCATGGGCTGGTTATGAATACTGACTGCCTCAGTATCAGAGGCTCCTCTTGCATGCTTTAGCAAAAATTAAAATGCTCTGAAACTAGAAACTGAAAGAAAATACGGATGTGAAAGGTGCTTGAATGTAAGCCCAGGAAACCAATATGATACCTGGGCAAGAACTCCGGAATACTGCAAGGCTGAGAACTTGTAGGCTCTTAGTAAACACTGACTGATAGGGCACTAACCTATCCTCATCACTACCATCAAATGAGCATCTCTCTCACTGGCAAATAACCTATGTTTATATGCTTCTCTATTTGTTCACTGAACAAACATTTGTTGAGTACCTACTGTGTGTCAGGTGCAATGCGGAATGGCATAGAGGCGAAGGAAAGAATTTAAAAACAAATGAGTGTGACTGCTATAGTTCAGGAGCACAGTATGGCATTTTAGCGAGATGTGAAGAAACATACAAATAAGTAAATACACTACAATTCCATGAACCCACAGGAGAAGCAGGAATTACTCACTCATGCAGCAAATATTTATTGAGTGCCTGCCATTTGCCAGATACTGTTCCAGGCCCTGGGGATACAGGAATCAACAAGACAGCCAAAAATGTCTGCTTTCATAAGGCTTAGAGTCTGATGATACAATAGACATGGTTACCATAAAGACAAAAATCCACAAGAGAGAAAAATCAACACTCCTCAGAAGAAAGACAGTCGAGAAATCTGAGTTTCTTTTTATTATTACTGCAGTACGTCTAATAGATCACAATTATTTTGAGCACCAAATGTAGGTTATTTATGTAATTTTTAAAGTCTAAATAAATTCTGAGGAAATAGAGCCGGCTTGAAGTATAGGGTTACTGCCACCCTCAAAATAGCCCATCTATTGGCCTTGAATTTCAAAATGTGGCTCACTCCAAAATACATCCAATACAACATATACAGCTGCCATCTGTCCTATAGTCATAGTAGGAGTCCCTTTCATTCACACGCAAGGCCTGTGTGTGTGTGTGAGAGAGAGTGTGTGTGAATGGGACTCGAGATGGAGAGAGGATAAATTCCATTTGTGCTATTAACAAAAAAAAAGTAGAACGCTGAACCCAGTGGTTGAAAAGTGAAGATAAAAAGAAGAAAACAGTAATCTTGCTATAGAAACCAGAGAATTATGTTCTTGCTCTCCCCCCGTTTTTTTTTTTTTTTTTTTTTTTTGCTTTCACACTGTACAAACTCTAGCACCCTGAACAATTCACTCTCCTGCTATTTCCAGCACTTTAAAGAAACTTTTCAACATTTCTGTTTGACACATTTTTTCAACAGGGAGGTGAAGACAATAAGTAAACAGGTAGTGAAGGGCTATTTAGAGAGCTGGTCAGTCACAGTAATAATAAGGGGAAAAAACCCCCACCAGACCATCTATCCCTATGTGCGGCAGCGGCAGACGGCACATGACCTCTGACAAACAGTTTTCACAGTAATTTTAATGCTACTCTGGATTTAACTTGACTAACTGGTAGCAATTGAGCACATCTTTTTTTTTTCCTCCTCCTTCTTCTTTTTTTTTTGTGGCAGCAGTTATCTAAAATGCTACAATAACAGCATCAAAAGGAGAATGGTGGAAGATTGGTTTTCCATTGTGCTGCTGAACTGGCATAATGCCCACTTTAAAAGCAATTCGCTGCTCATCACTGAAATCTGGCAGACACGACACTAAATGCCTTGAGGGGGGAAAAAAAAGGGACTCGAGAAGGGGGAACCCACTCCAACCACCATGCAAAGCGGGGAGAAAAGGAGCGCCACAAATGGCGAACCTGGGTAAGAAGAGAAAAGTGCAAAATAAAAAGTTTAGCATTGCATGCAGACTCCCAACAGGCTGTACTTAATTTGCCAGAAGAAGATTTTGTCTACAGGTCTGCGGAACAAAACAAAAGCAGAATATATATTTACATCTGTCTATTGTTTGGATGAAGTGAAAACCTAGTGAGTTCCGTCAATCATTTGTCAAACATGTCTTCCCCGTTTTATTTACCACCAAATATAATGAGTAAATATGTGATAATAAAACTCTTCTTTTTACGTGGACATATACAATTTTTCCTCCTGCTAAATACAGGTAATGGTTTAGGAAGCTTTCAAAATGTCTTTTTACTGTCAATAAAACTAATTCTATTCCTATTTTCCTGTGGGGGGAAAAAAAGGCTTTACAAATGAAAATTCAAATTAAAATTCTGATTATAGTGTAGTGTGACAACACCTGTATTTATAATTTTACTGTCAGCTAGCTTGTAGTGTTTAACAATAGCTCCAAGTAGAAAAATAATTGGAATTTGTCTGCAACATGCCAGATGACGGCATTGGGAGCTTTGCTACGCTAGGTTTGATGGCAAAATAACCTCACCGAGATTCCTACAAATCAAAGGTTATCAGGGCTGGAGGGGAGAGAATGGCTCAGGTGCAGGCCCACTTCCTGAATTCGGGGAATCCGGGAGTTTGCCTCTGATGACTAAACACTGCTAGGACCCTGACATTTGCTCCTGGCCTGTCCTTTCCCTTGCAGCCATGCAAATGGTGCTGATGCAATCTAGTTTCTAGCATTACACCAGAACAACAAAGACCCGATAAACAAACCTTGACAGCAAAGCCCTGTTGTTTCTAAAACAGACTGATGACTTCATTGAGCTACGAAGTTGGCAGAAGCAGGTAGGATGAGGAACCCCTCAGGTGATGGGAAGCATACTTGAGAACTGAAGAGCGCCCAGGTGGAGCCGGGGAAAACCCGGTAACTGACAAGAACAGCATTTCCATTTCTCCAAGGCTGCACAGCCAGGAGCGCTGGAGATGTTTACTGTATTCCTTCATTTTCAATAACCGCAAGTAAATAATATAGGTACGTGCACAGATGCTTAAGATTTGCTATTTACCAAAAGATTAAGAGAAAACTTATACATCCCACTTACACTTTCACTGAAGCAATATGGAGAAAAAAAATTATTTAAAGCAGTGTTCTGCTGTCAACTTGAATCTTTCAAAACTCATAAACACATGCTAATCTCCACACACAACTTGCCTTACTCTAGTCTACAAGTGAAAAGCCCATCTTTTTCATTATCTTAAAGATGAAAAAAAAAAAAGCCCCATACAAAAGAAAAACAGAATGACAGTGATGTTTTAGTTTACACTAGATATGGCAACACACACAAACTGTCAAAACTATGGAATGAAAAAAGCTGTTATCAAGCAACTGTCAAGAGAGTCCTCTGAGATTTGGAAATCTTGTGTTTATTGTAACTACTGCACATTACACAAAGAAAGAAACATCCCTCTCCTTGCTCTTGCTGCTAAATATCATGCAAGAGAACACAGGCTTCTCCCTTAGTATTTAGATTAATTTTTTTTCCCCGTGTGTAATTCTGTGCTTGATAGAGCTGCTCCCCTCCTCCTAGCTTTTCCACAATACGGCCAAAGTTCAGAAAGAAACCCGAGGTTTCATCAAACATTATTTCATTTCAAAAACCATCACCGCCTCATTTCATGTTGTTAACTGGTTGTCTATCTGTGAGAGTGGAATCTGTTAACATCAAAATGCATAGTCTTCACCTGAATGATTTTCCTGACTTAGAGTTCTACAAAGAGAAGCACACAGTTGAAAAGGCACAGACACTTACCATGAAATGATTTTAATTCGGGACTCTCTCTCTTTCCAGTTCCCTATTAACGCACACACAGAGAAACCACAATCCCTAAAGGAAAAATTACCATCTTATAAGGAGAGATATGGGAAAATACAGGGTCCAAATCTGTTCCACGGTGCATGGATATTAGTGATTTGCAGGTCACCCACCCCCCTCCCAAACTCAAGGGGTAAAATTTCCCTTGTAATCTAACCTGAGTCTATACATTTTAATACACGTGCTACAGTGCCCTTCCCGCCTCAACACAGGGGCAGTTTCACTCTGTCTGATTCTGAATTCCTGATCCTAGGTCTCATAGCTAAGAGCGGTGGCTGTCCCTTGAGAAATGCCAGTGAAAGCATTCTTCAGGTGCTTCTACCTTTATGTTTCATGTTTGCTTTAGATGCAGAACAGTAGCCTTCTGGCATTCTTCAGGATGGAGACAAACCAGAACGCAGAACCCTTATTCTAAGTGTAGTGCCTGGATTCAGATGAACTGTGGGTCAAATCAAATCACAAAATACTTATTGTATTTCATTTCTGTAAATTATATTGTAAAAATAATGGTAGAAACGCATGGACTGACACATGGAACAGTAGTTGTAACTCTTGACCAAGAGAGTCCACTGAATTTACTTCTCTCCATCTCACTGGCATCCTTTCCTGTGTGGAGAGCTACTGAGAACATGGGGACATCATTGATACACGTGTTGGCCATCCTGGTGAAAGGAAGTTACCATGGCTTAGATGGCTCTTGGCTCTCAATAGGTTATAATGGTCCCATAACATTTAGAACATACTTGTTTTACATTTCAGTGACCTGGTGTGATTTAGTCAGCAACAAACAGTGGGCCAGTCATATTTTATAATAACTTGAGATAATAATGGTTTGACAGTGATTATCAGTTTTATAAAAATGAAGATGACCGGCTAGTAAAGAAAATTTAAATTCTTCTAAGGCTCTTAGGTAATCTTTTATGATTTTAAAGTATCTCTTAATTATTAATAAAAGAAAAAAGAAAAATATTGACAGATTTTATCACTTGGATTTTCTCCTACTATTTTAGGGTAAGTGGCCAATTTTCTTTCTTTTCATGCATGGAAAAAAAACAAGTTTTATGCCATTATCTTAATGCCAGCTAGTTCTCTGCTAATGAAATTTTATTTGAGGTAAACAGTTTAAAAAATTTCCCCTTAGTCTAACTACATTCTGACAAGTTTTATGCAGAAAACAAGAGCTATAAGTTGATGAAGTTATGAAAACTGGTCCGTTGGGGACATCAGTTTTAGTTAGTCACACAGTTTACAAACCATCAGCATTGTACACATAGCAGTTAAGTTCAAAATGTGCTCCAGAGCTATACGGCTTGAGTTCGAATCCTGACTCTGCCATCAACTTGCTCTGTTACTTTGAACAGGTTTCTTAACCTCTCTGTGCCTCCATTTCTTTCTTTTTTTTTTTTTTTAATGTGGGTAGTTCCTGGCTGGGAATCGAACCCAGGCCACAGCGTTGATAGCACCGAAGCCTTAAGCCATTACACCACCAGGGAACTCCTGTGCCTCCATTTCCTCACCTGTCTGTAGGGATAAAAAGAGCACCTAGTTCATAAGGTTGCTGTGGGAACTAAATAGGTTAAAATGTGAAGCACGCTTACAATAGTGTCTGGCACTTAGTGGCCAATACATGTTAACTATTACCGTTATTATTTCTATTTGCATATTTAGTATTATTTTGTAGTTTGCATTGTGGCGCTCATGTAGAATCTAACCAAAAGTGGGGGGGGGGGGAGGCACAAAGAAATAGCCCCTATTATATTTGACCTGGGCGGTATATGAATTAATGTGTGAACAAAGACCCTTGCAAATCTATATTCAGTATCTTGAGGCCTCTGGATTTCATGACTGTTCAAATAATAGTACAGATTTAAATGGACATTTCTTTCTTTCTTGGAATAAAGAACAAAGAAGAAAGCTTTGCTGACAAACACTGTATTTTTAAATTCCTAGAACATAAATGTGGGCAAAATTCAAAATGTATAAAAAAAGCCTACCGTGAAAACTTTCCCAATTGCGGTTAAAGACGGCAGGCACACTAACTAGACATATGTAGCTCGGGAAACTCCTAAATCTCCACTAAAATTACAGTAAAGGAGTTTTTAAAAGGCATAATAAGTTCCCAGGAAGAGGGAAACGGGAGTGGGGGTGCCAAAGGACAAGAGGCAATGGACTCAACAGGTCTCAGAAAGCGGATTTCTTGGCCAACAGTGGGAGGGTTGCCAGGGAGACTGGGTTATCCCGTAGAACTGCCAAGGGCTCATGAACTGGTGCCCCGAGGTATCAGTGAAAGAACAAGTGAGGGGTGTCTTTAGAAGACTGGTTGAGATATGCTTCAGAAAGACCCCCTAGACCTCCCCACTCCACTCTGGCAGAAGGCTTATTCTCTGGTGAGGGTCTCTGAAATGAGGGGGGCACCAGGCACACTGGGCTGATACTGGATGCTGAGACCCCAAGTTCCCCTTCTCCCCAGATGCTGGTAGCCTAGATAATTCCCTACCTCTCACCCCAGGAAGAAGACTGGAGAAGTTTTCTCTGGGGAATCTAACCAGCCCCAAGAGGAAAGACCTCAAGTTACATCCATGAAACAAAAACACTCGGGGAACAAAGTTCTTACAAATTAAAAGTATAATAGTAGAAAGAAAACACAACCGGGAATGTCTGTTTGTTTTTGTTTTTTGTAGTATGTGGGTAGTTCCCTGACTGGGATTCGAACCCAGGCTGCAGCACTGACAGTGCCAGCTCCGAAGCCTTAAGCCACTACACCATCAGGGAACTCCCCACAACTGGGAATGATGAGAAGGTAATCAAAGAAGAAATGCGAGAAAATTTCCCAGACCAGAGGGCTTGCAAGACTTTCCAGACGAAAAGGCCCCATCAAGCGTCTGGCACCATGAATGAAAATTGGCTCCCCTACCATACCACCGTGAACACGGCCATAACAGTGCAAAGGAGATCCTCCAAGTTCCTAAAAAGGAACAAGCAATTCAAGATAGTCACATGCAGAAAGGATTAGCAATCAGAAAGGTTTTCCAAAAAGGCAGAAGAACAATGTTCCCGAAATTATGAAGGAAACTGAGTTGCAGCCTAGAAATCTATATCTAACCTTTGATTAGGTACCAGGGTGGATTAAGGACATTTTAAGACAAAGTTTCAAAAACTTCATCTGCCACGCACCATTTCTCAGGAAGCTCCTGGAAGAAGTACTCCACCTCTCCCCAAAAGAGGAACAGTAAACAAAGACATGGAATCTAGGACACGAGGACTGTGAAGTGAGTGCTACGTGGAGGCAACACCCCGCTAGGGGTAAGGGTGATCCCCGGGAGAACAGCTGTGCACCAGGCCATGAGAGCCATCAGCCCCGAATACCAGATATGTGTGACCCGGACTGAGTGCAGGTTTAGATAACCAGGGGAAGGGCTGGTATGAATAAATACTGACTACAGACCTGTCAGAATTGTGTCGTATCTGCCTTATGAGCATGGGGACCAGAAAGGTGCATGTGTGTGATGGGGGTGGCAGCAGGGCACCAGATCCTCATTGTGCACGGCAGGAAATGACCAGGTAATGCACTCTGGGCTGCTGTTTACGGATAGGGAGGCGGACAGTAGCAACTGTCATGGACCGACTTAGAAGTGGCTGTTTTGAGGCCTGGGAAAAGGGACTGCTTTTTTGTAACCAGCTGCACTGAACTTTTGGTACTTGGGATATTTGGGAAGCTTCACTCAGTTGTAACAAGTGGCAGGAAAATCCTGGCTATCTTGAACTCTCAGGGTAGCTGGGTTTGCTGAGAAGGCTGGAGTGTATTATGTGAATTATGGGGACTTTCAAAGCAGTGGTTCTCAACCTGTGGGTTGTGACTCCTTTGGGGGTCAAACGACCCTTTCACAGGAGTCACCTAAGACCATCAGAAGAACGTATCAGATAATTTACATGACGATTCATAACAGTAGCAACATGACAGTTATGAAGTGGCAACGAAAATAATGTGTGGGGGTCACCACCACATGAGGAACTGTATTAAAGGGTCACGGCATGAGGAAGGTTGAGAACCACTGTTTTAAAGGAAAACTTTCTAAAATGGACATTATAGGAGTTCCCTGGTGGTGAAGTAGCTTAAGGCTTCGGCGCTGGCGCTGTCAGAGCTGCAGCCTGGGTTCGATTCCCGGTCAGGGAGCTACCCACATACCAAAGAGCAAAAAAAAATTTTAAAATAAAATAAAATGGACATTACAAGATGTGGAAATTGTTCTGAAAACTGAGGAGCATTTGTTGGAACACTGTTTACGGTGAGGACCCGAAGGTGCAGCTGTGCACACAACGGTGGGCAGGACACAGGCTGACAACGGGACAACAGAACCTGCTTTCTTGGAGCACTTACTGATTCAGCTTGTTTTGAGGCCCCATCTCGCTCCCAAAATGGCCTAGAGATGCTTTTCTGGCTGTGTAAATTTCCAGGGCAGGGCTTCTTAAGGAATTTTGTACCAATTCCTTTTATTTCTCTTTTCAAAACTCTAAAACAAAGACCCCAAGGCTTACTAGTATTTACTATTTGGTTGGACATTGGCTGTACCTTGCTCAGTCTGAGTTTCAGATGCCATATGTACGGCTCTAATTTCAAGGTAAAGGTACTGCTAAGGGTATGTGGTTGAGGTTGAAGTTTGAACTGTTAAAGATTTTATTCTTCAGAGCAAAAAGCTGGACACCAGACAAGTGAGCAGAGGAACCCCAGAATGACTTGGGGTGGAGTTCAGTGAAAAGAGTCCTCACTAACCCACACGAGACACAGTTGCTTGTGTCCACATGATCACATTTCTAGCACAGAACTGCCTTTCAGGGTGTGACTTCATATCTACAGTAGACTCTCAGTAAACCGGCACCCAGGGGGATTGGTAGGTGCTAGATAAATGTAAGGAGACTCTCCGTTAACTGAAATTCAAGCAACTGGCACAAAAATTTTGCCAGTTGCTTTAGAGTGCTGGTTAGCAGAGAGTCTACTGTACATATTTTTATATCTGTGCAGAAAGCAAGCTTGAGGATGACATGAACAGCAAAACCCAATTTCTTAATACTACAGCCTCTCATTAAATGATCTGCATATGATTTTCTACGAAGGTATATACACGAGTTTGGACAATTAATTTCGCGAACTTGTCCTAGAAAAAGTACTCCATAACTCATTGTGAATATTACTATAGTCACCTTCAAAGTACTCCTCATGGGAAGCTATGAACCAATGCCAGCACCTAGTCCACTCTTCAAAGCAATTCTGGAACTCTTTTGGAATGGTCATCAGAGCTGTCGTCATATATTGGCAAAGTTATGACACCTTACTGAATTGTTTGTACAGTGCTGCCAATATTAAGCACATGGTGGCAAGTTTGCAAGCTTAATTGTCAGATTTTGGGTCGACGACAGCTCTGATGGCCATTCCAGACAGAGTTTCAAAGTTGCTCTGAAGGGTGGACTAGACACTGGTGTCAGTGCATAGCTTCCCAAGGGGAGTACTTAGAAGGGGACCATAGTGATATTCACAATGAATTATGGAGAATTTTTCTAGGACGAGTTTGTGAAATTAATTGTCCGACACCCCCACCCACCCACCCACCCACAGAGGCTACCTGGAAAAGAATCCAGCCACAAATGCCTCTATTTTTCATATCACATGGCCAGCTACTTTCCGGACAGGCCACTCCCACTTCCCTCCCCGGGGTTACCACAGTGGTTTTCAGTAGGCAGGATTCTAGCATACGTATTACACACCCCCCAACGCGGGGCAGGGGATGTAACACTTCTCTACTATGTGGATCTGTGACTACAGAATACATTCATGTAGCACTTGTAACTAAAAAAGTATTAAACCTTTTTTCCTCTCCTTGGAGAGAAAACAAAGACACTCAGCGAAGTTCTTCAAGAACCAGAGCACATCACCCACCCACTGCTGCCTCAGGTTCAGCCCACCGAGGTTGTGCTCCATGCAGAAAAATAAAGGTCATTCCATTAATTGTGACATTTAGAGTAACAAGAAGGGACCTACCTTTCTTATTTTCTGGCACACAAAAACGCAACACCAAAATGTTATTAAATCAGGTTAGTATTAGAATATCAGTAAAAAATACACTCTATTTCATTATTTATGAAGCTCCATGCTTTTCTTTCTTACCAACTACATTCCCTATCATTTCCAAAATACACAAACTGTTCTCAATCAACAGAATTCTCTATTACATCCTGTGGCACACTTGTTACTGCCTCTTCTCTGTAGTGAACCCTTGATTGGACAAGCATTGCGAATTTCACACGGACTATGATTGCACACATCGAACAAATTAAAGCTGCCAATCTCTTTTTAGAGACCGTCCTTTATATATACTATCAGTGAGGAGCACCCCAAGTGTATCTGCTTAGGAAAAATGGGGCAGGAGTCAAGACTTTGCCATGTTATCTAGTTGCTCGTACAAATATTCGCTCGTTATTGCTGTCCTGTTAAAATGGTCTCTGCAGCTCTGATGTCAAAACCACCCAAGCAGCTTTTATAACATTAAGCATTCTTCGTAATCTTAAAAGACTCGATAAACCTGAAGGGTGAAAAAGCACAACAGACTGAAGAAGAGGGTGAGAAGGCCCACCTGCTGTTTCTCCGATCAACTTGTTTTCGGATGACGGGCGTGGGGTGGGGGTGGGGGGCAGGGGTGTTTTCCTGCACCTTCTAGAGGACAAGAATGTAGCCCAGAGTAGCTAGCTGGCTGCTGAGGAACGTGAAGAGACTTTCCCTTAAGCGCAATGGAAAGAAACTCTATTTTATTACGAGGCAAGGTTATTATTCAGGTTTAAAGTTCAGTAAGTCGAAGTGAAATGTTTCCGAAAACTTAAGAAAGATGCAATCCTGTGCTTAAAGCAGAGTTCCTCATTTTTCAAATGAGAACTATGTGGAATAAGCACAATAATAAATTCTTGACCATTACCTAAATTAAGACAAATGTTGGTTGGACATTACTAAACAACAAGCGATGTGAGACAGTTTTAGAAGCTTTCTTTATTTGAATGGTCTGCTGAAGGTGAGAATATTGAACAAAGAGGACTCTTCTCTGATGCATTTGTTTCTCCTAAGAACCAAGGACTCATAAGGAAAGGCTTCCAGATTCGACTTGGGAAACTATGAAAAAAAGCTGTAAAAACACACAGGGGGAAAAAAAATCTTTCCTGGAACCAATAATGAAGGCATTTGGTTGGCGACTCGCCTTTCTTTTCCTCCCAAATTGTGAAATTCCAGGCACTAATATTTCCACAGTACAGATGACCTTTTGCGAGCTCAGCAACAGAGCCTGGCCTCCTGACTTGCCAAGAACTAGACGATGGGAGGGAATAATGGCGCCGAGGTCCAGCGGCTCTACCGGTTTTATTCATTCACTCGTCAGCCAGGCAGCAAACATCTACCAGCAGACATGGGCTCAGTGCTTAGCAATTCCAGGAAAATGACAGTAACCAGCTCTGGCTGCAAGGACCTCACGGTTTAGTGGGACAGAGGTGCATGGGAAGCAGATGTGACAAAATGCTACCTGAGGAGGTGACAGAGCCAGAGGAAGGTCTGTGGGAGGAGCCACATTTGAGCTGGGGAAGCACGTAGAGCTGGAGAGTCTGAAGAGATCTCAGAAGTTGACCTTCTGAAAGGAAACATACTGATCTTCCATTTACTGAGTTTGCCTTGCTATTGGCAAATGCTAACGTTTTCCAATAACAGGGGGGCTTTTAGTCTACGCGCTTTTGTTGTTCACAGTGGACACTGATATCAAAGTGTCTGATAGCCAGGCAGATTGGTCCCTGGAGGCACATATGCTCTACTGACAATTTAAAGGACTGGAACCCACCCTACCCTAGAGTAACCTGATAAGGGATACACATTACCAAGTTAACTAGTAGGTTCATCCAGTTGCTCCAATCTATTCACTGATAACCTTAGCAATGATTTTTGGGGGTGGGGAGTTATAATAATAAGTTTCCAGCATAGGACTTAGAAGCAGAAAGGTCTGTTACTACTCACACAGGAATCTCCCTGAGGCTCAGAATCTGCAACAGGTCAAATAGCAAGAATGCCTTGCAGAAGCAGCAGGGTCAGGAGCAAATTGAGATCCAATGCATGCAAAGGGCCTGCAGTGCTGTCTGGCGTGGAGCAGGCCCATTGGTTTGGGGTGGCTACAATATTAAGCTCTTTCGTGGATGCATTAGCTGCCTAGGGTATTGAGACTTTAACCATAGCCTTTTCCTTTGGAATCTGTGAAGAACTACTCAGAAGTACTCAAGGAGAACGTAACTGCAATAAAGTGCCCTTGGAAATGCACAGTATTAACAGTGCTCATAAATTAAAGTTACAGATTTATAATACCATGTTGTGAACACGTATTGTGTTTAGTGTCAACTACGTAATTTAAACACTTCTCGTGTGCCAACCCTGTGCAAGGCAGTAAGTTCAAAGAAGACAAACACACACCAGGATGACATATCGTGTAATTAAAGAGTTCTAGGATCTATCAGGGCTGTTCAGAACGTCTCTAGCCATGTATAATAATATGAAAAAATAGAGGCATTTATGACTGGATTTTTTTCCGGACAGCCTTCACATACAAGAACATCAGAATTCAGGTGGAAAACAGTTCTTTAGTTGTTTGGTATTAAAATACCTTTAAAATTGAGTTCCAATAACTACAATTGGCTTTGCAAACTTTCTGGTATATTCAAATCTTTATATATCATATAACTATGTTCATTTTGGAGGTGCGCTTGACCATCACAAGACATTTAGTAGGTGAAGGTTTATGAGCTGGTGTGGTGGGTCTACAGTAGAATCTAGCTAAAAGGTGTGTACTGTCTAGCTAATGGTGGGGTTTTTTTTGTTTTTTGTTTTTTTAAATTTAAATGCCTCTGGGTAGGGCATGCAGTCGGGAGTTCCCACCAATTGACACCTCCCACATCTGACACCGTGATATCTAATCCTTGAAAGGGGTGTGAGTTCACAAACCCCCGTATTAGATCACTTGATTCAATTAGTACCTAGGACACACCTGAAGAGTAACAGCAGCACAAACTCCTTCAAACATCACATCTCTTAGGTCATGAGAGTTTTAGTAATTTGAAAATGAGTTCTATGCTGCCAAAAAAGACTGGCAGGGAGTTATTAGTGTGTGTGTGTGAGGGGGGGTTGGGCATAACTTATTTCTAAATGGTTCCAGATGAGATTTTGCTGACATACTCCACCAGCTTTCTTTTCTTTTTAAGTGATTTTTAAAATGGTTCTATAGATTCCTTATGATTACAAAGAGTCCTGTATTATTACAGACTTCTCACTGTATGTCAGGTAAGTTGCTTTTATTGGATTTCAATTATGTACATACAGTATCTTATTTAGTCTACATACTATGAAGGACAGGCCTTACTGAAGCTGTTGTTGGTGATCCTGCAACATTTCTTTTAGCAATGCTGGAAAACTCAGAGCAGGGCAATCTGTTGGAGAGTTATTAGGGACACAGTGACAGGGATCCAAGTTTTCCAAGCCCCAAGCCTATGAGTTCTCCACTGGCTGTGACCCCTGGAAGAGGGTTTCACAAAGATGAGACGAGTATTTTCTGAGGATCGCCTACAACCCTGTGTGACTGGTGTGAATCAGGGATGGGGCAAGGTGGCTGTTTTCTATCACCACGCATTAGAACTAGACACGCTATTTAGCTTCTTGGCATAATAGTATATGCTGATATTTTGTTCAGGTAGGTTAAGGTTTTGCTATTTTATTTCTAGATAATCTTTTGAACTGAATGCCTCTCACCTGAGACATTTCATAAAATATTTGTTATTAATCAAGCTTTTCTATGTGCATGTTTTTGGGTCAGTTTTTAATGCAAAATGATTATTTTAAATACACAGAGATTCTACCATTCCTTAATCAAATACACAATTTAAGAAATAAGATGATTCTGGAAGTTACTATTTTTTTCATCTAAGATGATAGGTTGGTTTTATGTGATTGAAGAGAGAGGAGAATAAATAAATAGAGATTGTTCTTACATAGCTGTGAGATTTCATGAAATTACCATTATATACAAGGGCTGTCCGGAAAGTATTTGGTCATGAAATATGAAAAGTAGAACAATCTATGGCTGCTTTTTTTCTGGACGTCCCTTGTACATTCAAAATTAAAACTATTAAGAGCATAGAAGGAAACTCTTTAGACTTTTAAAATAATTATACCCAGCTCACAAGCCACGTTACAAGCTTTGAACAGATAAACTCTCCACATTAGTAAGAAGTGCACAGGCTGAGCACACATGAACCACGGTCATCACTGAGAGCGTATTAAGTAAAGAGAAGGAATCATGCAGGGTTGGAGAGGATGGTCTCTAAGTCCCACAGGCCTGGGTCGAAGATGTGAATGTGCCATTTACCAGGTAAGCTACTCCATCCGCCAGCCCCCGTTTCTTCTCCTCTAATAACAACACTGTATCATATCCTCCAATGTTGCTAAGAGCGTGGTGGATCTTCAAAGTTCTCATCCAAGAAAGAAAAGGTAATTATGTGAGGTGATAAATTTATTAAACCATTATGTGTACACCTTAAACTTATATAATGTTATATATGTCAATTATATCTCAATAAAACTCAGAACACTCATAGTATAGATCTCAGAGTTTTGTTTTTGGTAAGGTTAAATGAAATATACATAAAGTACATACTGTAATGTCTAGTGTATAGTAAACACTCAATAAAATACTAGCTATGATTATTACCTATTCATTCCACACCTATTTATAATAAAGATTTGAGCTGTTCTGTAATCAAAAGAAATTTGCCCAAGTTAATATGGTATCTGTTTAATGCTATTTATAATCATAATCATTATTGTGCTATATTGTAATTAGGCACAAATGGTAAGCTGTTGGTGTAATTGATTATAATTAGTACACAGCCAAACAATTTTTTTTTACAGTTTTTCTCTTCTTTGTTCTTGATCTAACATGTGATCAATATTTTTATCAACTGTTTCCCCTCATTTACTAGTTGTGTGATTTCAACCACATCATCTACCTTCTGTAACATTTCCTTTTCCTCTGTGAAATGGTAATAAGAAGACTCACTTCGTAGTTAAGATAAAGCATAGTAAAATACGGTCAAGTACAAAAAGTAAATATAATACATATAAAGATGTAGTAAAAACGTAAAGCTAACATACGTGGGGACATAGCAGAGTGCCTGACACGTAAGCGATCAATAAATGACAGCTGTCAGTGGGTGGTAGCACTGCATTTTGTTGTGACAAACCATATAACGCTCTTCCCCTACAGAAGAACTTAATGGCCATATTCTCAAAAACGTTAGGAACAAGACAAGAGGCAAGAAGATGGGAAAGACTTTGTAAAACTTGTTCTTGGCTCTGGGGATGGGCAGGAGGAGCCCTAGTGAGGACAGAGAGTCTTGCTTAGTTGGGGATAAGAGGAAGTAGAGAGGAGGTCCCTTCTCACCCCTGCACCCTAAGAGGAAATAAATCAGGTGTGATTTTAGGGTTGGCCTTAGGGCGTGTATGTGTGTAAGATTGAAAGAGAGAGAGGAGAGAGAGAGGTACTTTTAGGAATAACAGAAAGTACACCTGGTCCAAATGTAACCCAGCACCAACCTACTTGCTAATGCCTGCCATTCCTTCACCATAAAAAAAAAAAAAAAAAAAAAAAAAAAAAAAAAAAAAAAAAAAAAAAAAAAAAAAAAAAAAAAAAAAAAAAAAAAAAAAAAAAAAAAAAAAAAAAAAAAAAAAAAAAAAAAAAAAAAAAAAAAAAAGCAAGTTACTCTGACAATACAAATAACCCTGGAAAGAAATCACAACAATCAATCACAAAGGAAATCTTTTGTTTGTTTGTTTAAGTGCAAAGAGGATTTCTCCTTGTTTCATAGGCGGGGAGGGAGGCAGGTCACAGGAGGGTTCTAGACCCATAAAGGACACGCCGCAAACAAGATGGGAGGGAAGAGCAGAAATGGAAGTGAGCAAAGCACAGGCTAATATCCCCGAGGTTACAGTCTGGCTCTGGGAGGAAAGACCAGAACTGTGCAGCAGGGCACCTTTTTTATGGGGGCCTAGTTGCAAGGGTCAAGGATTAACAAGCAGCAAAAACTTCTAGCACGTGCATCTCTAAAAGCAAGGTGCTACTATAACTGTGGAAACTGAAGACATCCTCCTCGAACCATGAAAATATTACGGCCCCACTCCTCCCCTGCCAAAGAGGTAAAGCAACACAGTGATAGAAAAACAAGCCTCTAACTGAGGTTCAACACCAGAGCGAAAGTAAAAACAAGGTTCCAGCGTCCCAAAGTAACTTCAGTTCTGCCCAGGTGTGGCTGGTAGTGCATTACCTATGGGTTATTTTGTGTATCAAACCCTGGCAGTTACAACACCGTGCAGCCAATTTCCCCTTGGTAAATAACTCAGATGTGATCTCTTAAGTTTGTCAGCCATCCTAGACATATACTGATGGACAAATAAGACATACTCGAGATAGTCAAAATACTGTTATGATACAGATAGCTGTCTTACTGTTGTTTTGTTTTATTATTACACCTATTGGGGTGACATTGGTTAACAAGAATTACATAGGTTCCAGGTGACAATTCTACAGTGCATCGTCAGCTTCTCGTATAAGTTCACCACCTAGTGTGAGTTCTCTTTCCATCACCATGTATTTAGCTCCCCCCTCTCCTCTCCCACCTCTCCCCCTTTTCCCACCTGCTCCCCACTTGTCCCCAGATAAACATTAAACTATTGATTGTGCCCATGAGTTTCTTTTTTATTATTTGTTTGTCTGTTCTTTCTTTGCTGATTTCAGTTTTATATTCCGCATATGAGTGAAGTCATACAGTTCTTTGTTTTTTCTGTCTGGCTTATTTCACTAAGCATGATGATCTCCAGGTCCATCCATGTTATTGCAAATGGCAATATTTCATCTTTTCTTACAGCTGAGTAATATTCCATTGTGTATATGTACCACAGCTTCTTTATCCAGTCGTCTGTCGCAGGGCACTTTGGTTGTTTTTATGTCTTGGCCACCATGAATAATGCTGCAGGGAACATAGGGGTACATATATCTTTATGGATAGATGTTTTCAGAATTTTTGGGTAGATATGGGGAACCTTTCTACTATTTTCCATATTCCCACCAGCAGTGTATGAGGGGTCCTTTCTCTCCACATCCTCTCCAGCACTTGTTATTCCTTGTCTTGTTGATAATAGCCATTCTCACAGGTGTGAGGTGGGATCTCCTTGTGGTTTTGATTTGCATTTCCCTGATAGCTATGGAAATTGAGCATTTTTTCATGTGTCTGTTCAGGTCCTCTGATCACTTTTTAATTAGATTTTTTGTTGTTGTTGAGTGGTACAGGTCCTTTATATACTTTAGGTATTAGCCCCTTATCAGGGACATTGTTTGCAAATATTTTCTCCCATTCTGTTGGCTGTCTCTTTGCCTTGCTGATGGTTTCTTTTGCTGTGCAGAAGCTTTTGAGTTTGATATAGTCCCATTCATTTATTTTTGCTTTTACTTCCCTTGCCTTTGAGGTCAGGTTCATGAAGTCTTCCTTGAGCCTGAGGTCAATAAGTTTAGTACCAATGTCTTCTTCTATACAGTTTATTGTTGCAGGTCTTACTGTTGCGTGTGTGTGTTTGTTGATGCTGACTGAAGGAGAATTTTTATTACTTCTATGTACAGAAAATTCAGTGTACACTCGGCCGAGCTTGGTGGTCAGGTCTTTGTTTAGCCTCTGCCTGTTCCAGCTTGGCAATGCAAGCCACTGACTTTGGGCCCAGGATGTTGCCTCCCCAGATGGCGGATCTCCTGGTTTCTGTCACTGCAGTTGGTCCGGATGGCTTCCACCAGCTTGGCCAGCACTCCTTTGCCTTCCAAGTTAACTTGTGTGAGCGTGATGGTGGTGCAGGTCTTCCTGTGGACGAAACGCCCCAGCCTGGCCTTCCCCTTGAGAATACAGTAGGGGACCCCCATCTTGCGGCACAGGGCTGACAGGAAGACAACCAGCTCGATGGGGTCCATGTCGTGTGCAGTCACCACCCGCTGAGCCTCCTTGTTCTCCACCAAAGTGGTGACAGTATTCACCCCTGGTCAAAGGACGGGTGGCCTCTTGGTGGGGACATCCCTTTTGCTGGCAGCCTTTATCCCAGCCCGAGCAGACGCTCTCTGCTTCTTCCCTTGCTTTGTCTCTGGTCTGTGTGTGGGCTGGCTTGGGCCGCTAGCTGTCCGGGGGTCCAAGGCCTGGGGCAATTGGCTCATGGCAGGAGGCACTTGCAGGTGCTCATACAGAACAGCCCTTTGCGGCTGCAGCCGAATGCAGTGGGGCCAGTTGACAAAGCGGGGAAGGTCCCTTTTGAGCTCGATGTCCTTGCCCCAAATTCTTGGTTTGTTTCTCAGACGGGGATTTACCACCTCCTTCACTTCCTACTTCTCCACGACAGCAGGAGCCGGCGCCACCTTGCCCTCAGCCTTCTTTCCTTTTGGCATCTTCAGCGGCAGGAGGAGGCTGTTAAATTTATTGTTTTAGAACGCAACTTTTCTTCTTCCATTTTATCCAACATCTCCCTGTGTACGCCCCTACCCCCTAAAGAAAGGTCATCTCCTAAGCATCCGTCTTTCAGATTGCGTAGCTTCCATGTAATCTTTCTGGCATTGGTGTTTCTCTTCCAGGATGCTTCACCCACCATCATCTCCTGTCTCTGCAGAGCACCCACTTACACTAGGGCAAGGAGCACAGCCCAGTAGAGAGCTGACAGCAATAGTATTAAGAATGTAGTGAGGCAGGATAAGTAACCTGGGAACTGAACAACCCCTTAGGGTACAACCTCAGGGGCCTCACTGGTTACACAAGCAACAAGTGACTGCCTGTACGGGGCACTGGCAGCTGGAGAAAAACAAGAACCAGTTTCATCCAGCTAATCCCTATGACTGGGCCTTGACCTTTAGCTAATTTTAATGTCATTATAATCTCATTTACACTATGGTTATGACGACTCCCATCATGTACTTCACACCATGATAGTTCTGGAGGAACCAAATAAGGCAGAAAAAGTGGGGAAACTGGGGAGCCACGTCAATGGGGTGTCACCAAATAGCCCTGGTCATGACTTCCTCAGCACAATTCAATTTCTGAGTTTGCCCACCCTTCCCTCTCAAGTGTGTACTTTTGTTTCAATAAACGCCCTGTGCTTTCCCGCATCTGTCTCACTATTCAATTCTTTTTTGCATGGAGACAAGAACCTGGTCACCACTGCTCCACTGCTTGGGGCCGAGTCCTCTCTTGGACGTCCCCATGAGCCTCCGGTGACAGCAGCTGTTCTTTAACAAGGGTTTGTATTCAACTTTTAATTTAGTGCTAATGCAGAATTGACACAGGAAACTTTCTAGTATGCTCAACATTACTTAAATCTACTAGAGTGTATCAGTTTTCTAACAGCTATTAAATATTCGAAGGCAGAGGTGCTACAGAGATGACAGTCATTAGATTAGGGGTTGGAAGCTGTGAACCCACCGGCTAAATCTAGCTGGACGCTTTGCTTGGATAGCACTGTGTTTCAAAAGGTTTTGAAACTGAATATCTTTAGAGAAAGCATGGTGTGCTAAGCTAATGTTGCATTTTATCCCAAAGGATTTTAACTCATGGAGTTCTTTTCAGCAGATGTTCTGGCAGCAGTGCAGAGGGCCAAACCAAAGGGGAGATGGTTAGATGCAGCAAAAATATAATGCCAGCCATAGATGTCATTTAAAATTTTCCAGTATCCACATTAAAAAACAAAAAAAAACAAAAAACAAAACAAAACAGGAGAGGTGCATTTTAAGGATATTTCATTTAATCCAATATGTCTACAATGTTACTATTTCAGCATGTAATCAATATAAAAACATTAATGAAGTGTATCTGACACTTGTAACACATCTCTAGTTAAACTAGCCACGTTTCAAGCATGTACTAGCCACGTGTGGCTAGTGGCTACCGCATTGGACAGAAAAGGTCTGGAAGCAGAAAGACCAGTAAGATTTGTTTGGGAATCCTTTTGAAAGGACTACCTGAACTAAGGCGTAGCAAGCGAAAGTAGTGGCCAGGAGAGAGGTGCAGGACAGACGTAGAGCCAGGATCAGCTGATCAATCTCAGAGGTGGACTGGATGTGGGAGGAGGAAGAGACAAGGAAGGGTCTGTGGAATGATTTCTGGCTTGCGTGACAGGACAGATGGAGAGTGCCACTCACTGGGAGGAGGAGGGCAAAAGAAACAGCTCATGGGGAAAGAGGAATACAATGGCTTCAGTTCTGGATATGATGATTTTGGAGGGATGATCCTGGGACATCTAAGCAGACACATCCGGCAAGCATTAGGTATGTCAGTCTGAAACAGGACCGGACTGGTAGACTGAGGTTTGGGCATCTTGGTGCATGGGGTACAGATGAGATCACCCATGTCATGTGCAGAGAGGGAAGAGAATGGAGGGAAAACTGGAGAAGCCCATGTCTTCAGTACACCTTCCCTCCTTGCCAATTATAAAAGTAACACACTGTGTGTCGGGAAAACCACTGCTCACATTTCCGCGCACTCCCTGCCGGCCTTTTCCTAAACTCATGTGCGTGAATGTGTGTACATGTACTGACAGATCTGAAACCGGTTTTCTGTTTTTACTTAATCCATACAGTAACGTTTCCTTGTACATTACATATTTTCTGTAAAAGTGAGTTTTAATGGTTATATAATATATTCTATGATACCAAGGAGTCACTCACCTTCACATTACAGTAACGTAGAGATGAACATCTCTAGACGTGAAGCGTGGTCTCTATTTTTGACTATGTAAGAGGACGTGATTTTAAGAGCGGAAAACAATTAGGGTCAAAAGGTCAGTGGTAAAATAAAGACAAACTGGAAAGATTCCCTGAGGGCTGGTAAGTAGGAAGTGACTGGGGACCCTGGTGTGATCTGGAGCTATGGAGTGACCTAAAAGCCAAGGACATGGAGCGCACATATACAGGTCTCCTGTAAGAATTTCAGAGGTCAGAAGTGGCAGCACGGAGTAAACTACCAGAAGGGGCTGTAAGATTTAGAAAACGCTTTAGAAGTTTCTTAAAACAGTCAAGACTTACTGTCTTTGGAATATCTGTGTGAGTTCCACCCCCTTGCAAAGATCACCTCAAATCTCACCTCCTCCATGAGATCTTTCCCAAGTACCTCACACTCCACCTGGCCTCCTCTTAACAAAGGGATACCCGTAACCTCCTGATACACTGCATAGGCTAGTGGTTCTCACCTGGGGCCTTCGGAAACATTTTTGGTTGGCACAATGGGGGCAGGGGGGAGGAAGGGGGAGGGGAGTGGCACTGCTGGCATCTAGTGGGTAGAGATCAGGGATGCTGCTAAATCTCCTGCAGTGTACTGCACAGCCAACAGCAAAGAATGATCCAGACTCAAATGGCGATACTTCTGAGATAGTGAAACCCTGGTTTGGAAGCACCCCTCCAAGTGTTTGGAATTCAAGTTACCTCTCTGGCACTTTAATACCTTCTACCAGCTCTCCCTGCTCCCCTTCTTGTCCCCCTACAACATGTTGTCTGTGAAGTGGCCACAGAGACCTTTAAAAAAAAAAAAAGGTCAGGTCAAGTCCCTTCTTCGCTTAAAATGTTCAATGGCTTCCCAGTGCCCTTAGCTCCCCACCTCCATTTCCTATAGGTAACAATGATTCTCCTAAAGGTGATCCATCTCCTTGCTATCTGTGTGTTAATACCTCTACATCCATGTAAGCACAAATAGTACACAGCTACCATTCTATTGTTGCTTATAAAATTCACAGAGATCATTTCGTATGCATTTGTCTATCTGCAACTTGCTTACCTGGGGGACTACCGTAAACAATGCTGAACCACTCATCCTCCAAGTCTCCATGACCATGGTGCACGAGGGGCCCCAGGGCATATGTGGAAGAGTGGAATTGCTGGGTCATGTTTGCACATCTTCAACTTCTCTAGGTATTGCCATATTTCTTTTATCAATTTATTCCCATCAGCAAATGTTAACAGAGCTCCCGCGTCCTCACTGAGCATTCCCCAGTGTTGATTAAAAACAAAACAAAATGAAATTAAAAACTGAGCCAACATTCAAAAATCGGATCATTTCAACGAAATGTCATGTTCCTGGCTCTTCTTGAAAAATCAGAATGTCTGGCAAAGAGAGCCCATGTTTTCTGCATGAAAACGTGCGCTATCTGCCACAGTCACCGCCACTCCTATTTTGCTCTACACCCAGCGTGCTCCACCAGCCTTCTTGCCCATAGGAGTCTGTGATCCCTGTATTAAATTGTTGAACTATCCCAGCTTCGTGTGGCATGTCGGTGTCTGTAAGTTCAGCAGTCTGGGAGCTGGCAACATTCTCAGGCGAGGTGATGACACACATATACTGGTGTGCAGGTCCTATCCATCCTTTACCCACTGGAAGCTGGTCTCGTCTCTTCCTTATCCCCGACCCCATCATTAATTTGACTTCTAAGTCATGCTTGCTGCTTGCTTCCCTCCTCTCTCCTTTCTTTTTCTGCTTCTCAGTCCCCCTTTGCTTCTCTCAAGCTTTTTTGGGATACTTTCAGGCAACCAGAACTCTGGACTTCGGAGCTTGGCTGCTTCTGCTGATGGCTGCTGCACTGGGCACCCTTTTCACACGGCTCTGCTGGTTCATGTTTGCAATTAGAGTATGTGGTCAGGATCGCACCGACACTTATTTTCTATCTCTCCCAATGGCTAAGCGCATAATAGGTGCTCAATAACAATTTTGTAAATTAGTTCAGGAGATATTAGGGGCCTGAATTTCTACTATCTATTTATTAATCGAAGGTAAAAGAAAAGTGGTAATTATTAAAACTCTATTGTGGCATTTCCCAAACTATGTCCTGTAATCAGACAAATATGGAGAGAGCAGGCTTTTAAAGCAAAATTAAATAGATTTTTATATTGAAGGACTTTTTTGAGCCTCAAATATGCCAATATACACTGAAGACAACAAAGGGACAAGGGACAGAGAGTATAGCAGCTTCTAAAACCTCCTTGGTCAGGGAACCCAGGATTACTAGGGGAACCAGAGTTATGTAGAGCACAGATGGGGAATGCTACCCTTGTTAAGTCACCCTTCAATTTTTATTTCTTTTCCTACACTTGTCTAAAAGGTTTATTTTTTTTTCTAACAATGCAATTGTGTTCCTAGGACATTCTGAGTTATATTTTATAAAGATTTTATTATTCACAATAGCCAAGACATGAAAACAACCCAGTGTCCATCAACAGATGACTAGATAAAGATGTGGTGTGTATATTATTTAGCTGCAAGAAAGAAACAGAACTCAGTAGCTTTGTTTGCGAACTCGGCTGTAGAGTTGCCTTGTGTTTTGTTTATGATAATAGAGAGATGGTCATTTTGATCCGATGTTTAACTTGCAGTTCAGGATTTGTTCAGAGATGTGTGATTTGGTTTTGCTGGATTTGTGACAACATGCATGGACCTTGAGGGCACTATGCTAAATGAAATCAGCGAGAGAAAGATAAATACTGACCACTTGGTATCACTTACATGTGGAATCCAAAAAAAAATTTTAAAGAAAAAGAAAGAAGAAAAAGGTCAAACTTATATAAATAAACAGAGCACAAAGTGGTTGTCAGGGACTGGGGGAAACAGGGACAGGTACAAACTTTCAGCTATGAATAAGGTCTGAGGATCTAATATAGAACATGGTGACAACAGCTGCTAAGTATGACTGAAATTCACTAAGAGGGCAGAACTTAAATGTTCTCACCCAAAAAATTCAAAAGAGAGAAAAAAGAAAAGGAAAAGATACATGCAAGGTGAAAAAAAGTTTTTTAAAAGTAATTCCTCCGATAGAGATTAGGTAGAATATTTGTTTTACCCCTCTTCCCTGCTTCAGGAATTTTAATAATAAAGTTTTAAAAAATGGTTTAGGTGCCTTTTGACACTGAAAGCTGAAAAATCACACCAATTGGTTGATCAAGGCCAAGAAACCAAATCACGTATCTCTGAACAAGCCCTCAGCTGCAAGTAACGTCAGGTCGGAATGAACGACTCTCCAACAATCATAAACAAAATATGTAAACGGCAACTCTACAGCCGAGTTCCCGTAGAGCACAGTGCTAAGCTCCACGTATGACCAAGTTAGGGACAATGGGGGCTGCCTAGTGCCAGCCATCTTCCTGAGTCGCTGACAGGATTAAAGCCATTTCACTTCCTAAAACCTGGGCAGTGGGACAAATGGTTGTGTCCAATTGGACCCTTTTTGAGGGAGAGACTGGGTCCCAATCGTGCTCTGCTCTCTGGAGGCAGCCCCCCAGGGCCTGTTACACAGAGGACACTGAATAAATGAAGATACTCAAAGTCATGGATAGAAAAAAGAGAGAGAGAGAAAAGAGCAAACTCACAAATGTTCTTGCTCTTATGAAACCAACAGAGTCCTTTTATAGCCTTTTGAGGACGAAGGCTCAAGGAGCTGTGAGCAAGTGCTGGGAGCTGAGCTGGTAATACTCTTACCACCTTGCCCTGGGCCAGCCGGCACTCTAAAGAAGAATAGCTCATTTAACCCCTGTGCAACAGGGGCGCCATCCTGGCACTTTCTCAGTTTGAGGGTGACAGCTATTCTGTGACTTACTGTGGTCTACTGACCAATGAAGAATGAGACAAAGCACCAAATGTGACAGGCTGAACTTCTTATAGATGTCTTTTCATGCTTACCATATTTACTATTAGTACAAATCAGGCTAAGGAACACCTACCCTAAATCTGATATCTAACGCTAACAAATTACATGCGCCCATTACAGATGACCTTTGGAGTTGCTCAAGGTACAGACACAATCACGCATTAAAAAAAGCCGCCTTTCACTGTAATGTGTGAATGTATGAAATTAAATGAGGCTTGCAATGTAATCAGTGTGGTTGGCTGCTTTAATATATTCCATTTCAATTTCAAATCACCACAAGCCAAGAGTGACGAATCTAATTTGATCAGTTGTTCACAAAAACACAGAAGAGCAAATGTGGATCTAGCAACACGGCCAGATTTTGAAAGGAATTAATATTTTCTGCTACCATCAGAAGTCCTTAATGTAGTTTTTAAAAACAGTAATTAAAAACAAACCCAAACATAATTCTTTCCTCACCGAAAAACTCAACCCTCACACTCAGAAGTTTAAAAGATGTAATTTAAGTAAAAGGTTTATTTTTTTAAAAAGCTAACGACATATTTCAAATGTATCAAAAGAAAATGAAAACCAAAAGGTCTTATTTCTGATACTTAGCTTCTCCAGTACTGATTATTATTATCCAGCAAGAATTGGTGTATGAATACAATTCTTTTTTTTTTTTTAATGCCTAGGTCACTTTATTTATTTATTTATTTATTATTATTTTTTGTATGTGGGTGGCTCCCTGGCTGGAAATTGAACCCAGGCTGCAGCGTTGTCAGTGCCAGCACCAAAGCCTTAAGCCACTACACCACCAGGGAACTCCCTGAATTCTTGATCTCCATCCCTACCGTTAAGTACGGGGCAACACAATTTATTAATTTCGTCACTGTCCCACTCCACGTCTTTAGGTCTCTAGAGCACTTATTAGCAAAGCCTGCAACACATGCCATGCTGAGACCAGAATGAAGCTGGTGATCCCGGTTACCATTTAAAGCTATGGTACTCTGTCAAATATCCCTAATTAATACACAATCTTAGAGGCTTTCGCATTTCCCCCAGGCTTGTGTGCATCATTTTTAGAGGAAAAACACAGGATGCTTCCAGGAGTTAGACACCTGGTGGTGGCTCCCACAAGTGGAAATACACACAATCTAGCATTACTCACTAAAGAGTAGCCACAGTTTTATGTCATAATTCAGATCACTCTACTTCGCTATTTAAAAGCCTGCAGGAGTTTCCCACTGTCCCAAGGAAAATATTCACAACCTTCTGGGAAGCCTTTCTTTTGGGATCTAGCCCTGCCTGTCTCTCCAGCTTCGTTTCATATTACTTCCCCCTCGCTGGCTGTCTTCCAGCCACACTTGCCCCCTTACTGTTGCCAGATGTTTCATCCCCAAGCTCCTTTGCATTGATCTTGGTCTACCCCATTGGTTCCCAAGCAGCTGAATGCATATCCCCAGGGGTACGTGAAGAATAATCAGTAATGGTGGGGAAAAAAAGGTAAAGTAAAAAAATGCAAAACATTAGTTCTGGATCAATAAATGTTAAGTTTGAATCAGCGTTCATGGAGACACTTCAGAATGAGATCAGATCAGTGAATGATGATGGGTGAGGGTGTGGCTACGAACCCTTCCCTCAAACCGCTATTCTACCAATCATGAGGAACAGTTTCAGAACAATGCATTTGCTACGTTTCTAGAAGTTCCCCATTTAAATACAACCGTAGCCAGACTGTTTGATCAGATTAGTTATTGACTGAGTAAAAGTAAGTGCACTGTCTTTAATTGTGATTCTTTTCAAGTAGTTTTTTAATTTAATGTTTAAATACTTCATCATCATTATCAATATTTAATTGCATTATGAATATTGCAAAATTAAATCTGTGGCTTGTACATTTAGTGTAGTGATTTTTTGTTTCTAACTTATGACATCATTTCTACTATTTTACATTAAGATGGGCATTGAACAAGAGTGTCAGTATTTAAAAACAGCTGTTTTAAAAACAAGGGGTACAATTTCTAGAAATGGGTTTAAAAGGGGTTCACAAGTGGAGAAAGTTTGGGAACCACTACTACGGAGGCAGGGTGGGGTGGGGGCATGGGGTTAGTCTTCGGAGTCTTTTGGCCCCAGCTTTCAAACATGGGTCTATACGAGATACAGATTACTATCCTAGAAAATAAATTAAGCTGACCTGTTTCACAGCTATAAAAGGGGAAATCACATGTATTTACCAGATTATTGCAGAGGAGCCCTACCATATGTAAAGAGCTAAATAGTTCAATGAGGGATTTAAAATTTTTATTTTATTTTTTCAATTACCCGGCATTACCAACTGCTACTGACAGATTCTCTTTTTAAAAAAGTGACGTTCGCTCAGGTCCTCACTTCCAAGATGACTAAGAAAAGAAGGAACAATGGTCGTGCCAAAAAAAGGAAAAATGGTCCTGTCTATTCTTTGCACCCGATGCGTGCCCAAGGATAAGGCCATTAAGAAGTCCGGCATTTGAAATATGGTAGAGGCCGCAGCCGTTAGGGACATTTCTGAAGCGAGTGTCTGATGCCTAGGTGCTTCCCCAGCTGTATGTGAAACGACATTACTGTGTGAGTTGTGTCATTCACAGCAAGGTCGTCAGGAGTTGCTTCCCTGCAGCCTGGAAGGACCCAACACCCTCACCCCGATTTAGACCTGCTGGTGCTGCCCCATGACCTCCACCAAAAGTCCATGGAAAGAGCTGAAAGGACTGAAGAAATATTCTCTAGGAAGAAGATAAAGTGGAAATTGGACTTAAAAAACCAAAGTGGCAAGTTAATAACAAAAATATGGATGAGTTTGAATGTATCAACAGGCATTATATACCTGTGAAAATTAGGAAATTACATACATAAATGGACAGAGATACAAATGGTACAATCTCTAAAGTTTCTAACCAAGTGATGGTGGTTGATGTCTCTATTGCTTCTAATAAAATGCAATACACCCCATTTCTTTTTCGAGACAAAGACCCAAAGACAATAAAATACTAAAAAGCTGCAGGAATTTATTAATTTACATGAAGTTGAATAAGAGGTGAATATAACAAAGGGATACTTACTAATTTTATTCTTCAGAGATGCTTTAGCCAAATCATGTCATAACAAAGATATCATATAGCATGGCCTCTACGTTCACTGAACCAAAAAAAAATGGCATTTTTCCTTTTGTTTTTTTCATTTGAGAAGGAACTGGAGGCTTATTTATTGGGCAGCAAATGTATTCAATGACACTAACCTTTTAGGATAATGAAAAATCTCAAAATAGGTCAAACATTTGAAGTGGAAAGTACTGATTGTATCATGGAGGTACTATGCAACCAGCCTTCTTTGTGGCAGTAATTCTGAAACTAAATAGATTTGGGGAATTAGCCAAGAAGGGAACAGCATTAGGGAAAAAAAAGGTTATTAACTGAGAAATACAAAAGAGGAGTAGCAAGGAGACAGTTGCTGGATTAAAAGTACCAACTGAGGAAAAAAATAAGGGAAAACAGCAAAAGTAGAGAAAGCAATTGATATAAACTGAACTGGTCCGAACACGTAATATTAGGAGTAATCATGTGAAATTGCCATTTTTTGTAGGTCAAAAAAGGTCAAATGCCAGAAATGTTATATGGTTCAAACTAATACAATTACCAAAGCTCTTGGGACTCCTTGTTACTATATAATAAATGACATTTGCTAATTCATGAATGAGTTTTGTATACAACTATAAATTCTGAATGGCTTGTATTTGGGAACTTTTTATAGCAGTGACCAAGATGGTAACCATTATATGCCAGACTCCACTGTGGGCAAGAAATGCTTCTGTTTTTATAGATTCAACTCCCAAATTTCTCTTAAGGGCTGTTAAAGGTTTCAGAAGGCATGCTCAGAGTCCAAAGTAAGACTGGCACTGAAAATTTAAGGTAGGAGTCTGGAAGTGTTGAAGTATTTCAGAGTCTGGATAAAGGCAAGATTAAGAAGGCGCCATGAAAAGTTAAAGATACCAACCTATTGCATAATAACTAATATTTTAAGCTGCTCAAGAACACCATTATGGAGACATAAGGATGTAGTCTTAAAATAACAGAAAGTGAAAATATTAAGGCACATAAATAAACCTGTCATTGCAGTGACAATGTACCAGTGAAATGGGGCGGGAAGATGAAAAGGAAAAAATTTCAGGTAAACACTCCAGTATTTAAAAACAAATGGTGCGTTTGGATAGCTGATGTGATAATTTGAATTACAGCATGTGGTATTCTAAAAAGGAGTGCTGCAGAGTTGCCTGTGTGCTAGAAGGTGATTGGTTAAGCTTGTTCCGGTACTATTTATGATAATAAAATATCCTCTCCCGCATTTATGGGGGCAGCGGGGTGTTCAAAGAAAGTGAACATAGTGATCAAATTGTTACTGAGTAAGAGCTTATACCTGCTCCTAAGCACCAGAAAGTCTTTCTGTTAATTAATCATAATCAGCAGAAGGTAGCCTGGAAGGGGACAGTCAGAGTGAAGGGTTTAATTAAGGGCAAAGCAGGAGTTGGCATTTGCATTTCAATGCTGCCCCTGGTTACAGACTGACCAGGCGGAGAAGACACCCATTGACAAACCTTATCCCACCAACTCTAAGATGAATCCCTTTCCCTTGTCTTAACATGTCTGAAATCAGGATGTCTCAAACAAACCATAGTTTATATTTAATGATATATGCAGAGAGGTTAGCTATATCACCTTTCTAAACATCACTGATCGAAGTCAAACCAGCTAACCATTAGAGAATGTTCAGTTTCCTCCATGATTCTATAATAGCCACTAGTATCCTAGACCATAAAAAGGACCGGGGAAGGAGACTGTCCTGGTCATGTACATGTTTGCAATGTCTAAATACACCTCATATTATGCTCTTCAACTGGACTAGAAATCTTCGGAGATTCTGTATATAAGAACCTCACTACTGGACGGTGTTGTAAAGAACATTACTGTGCATGATGAAAGTCTTTATGGAAGGAAATCTATGTGGAATGGATGCTTGCCACTGATTAAGGAACTGGAGAAAACCTTACAGAAACCTACTGATGCATTTTATCAGAAATAATAAAATTTAAATAGAGAGACCATGTGATGAAGAAAAAGAGAGCTTGAGTCCTGCACTGCCCATAAGGCAGTCACGAATCACACGTGACTATTTCAATTTAAATTCCTCAGAAATAAAAATTTCAGTTCCTCAGTCAAGTTAATCTCATTCAAGTATTCAACAGCCCTATGTGCTTAGAGGCTACTGCACTGAACAACACAAATTAGAACATTTCTGTCACTGCAGAAAATTGGACCAGACAGTGCTACTCTAGACGAGTCTCTGAAGCTGAGTTATACCTCAGCTATGATGCTCATCACTTGTGAGTTTGGACAAATTAACCAGCCTCACTACTACTTGGTTTTTTCCTTGTAGACTCTCAGTTAACCAGCGCCCATGGTGATTGGTAGATGCTGGATAAATGTCAACAGACTCTCTGTTAACTGGAACAAAATTCTGCCGGTTGCTTGAGTTCCAGTTATCAGAGAGTCTACTGTAATTGTTATCCTACTCTCCAGGGCACTGTGAGGATCAGAGCACCATAAAAGTTTAGCTACTAGGAAGTTCTATACTTGTATGTGATTTGTACTTTACTAAAGCAACTCTCATCTTTTTGCATTTTTAATGTTAGTTGGATATGTTTTACTGTTTAAACCTAAAGTTTTATGACTTCTTTTCTATCTTCTTTTTCAGATATTTCCTCTAGATATTTTTAGCAAACAAATGCCGACAGTAGCCCCATGAGTAACAGAAATGAGGGACGTGGGCTGCGCTGGGGTGTGACAAGCTGGAGAAAGCAGGTTCTCTCTAAACTGCACTACCTGCTACTCAGGAACGGGGACCCGGTGTAGCCAGATACAGTAGTCCCCCCGATCCACGGTTTCAATTACCCTCGGCTAACCGCAATTCAAAAATATTAAATGGAAAATTCCAGAAAGAAACAACTGACTTCAAATTGCATGCCATTCTGAGTAGTATGATGAAATCTTGCAAATCCTGCTCCATCCAGCCTGGGACGTGAATCATCCCTTTTTCTGGTGTCTCCATGCTACATGCGGTCCCCACCCATGAATCACTTAGTGGCCATCTAATTTATCAGATTGACTGCAGGGGTATTGAAATGCTTGTGTTCAAGTTACCCTTATTTTACTTAATAATCGCCCTGAAGCTATTCATATACTCTCATCATAGCATGTTGTATAATTGTTCTATTTTATTATTGTTGCTAATTGCTTACTCTGTCAAATTTATAAATTAATCATAGTTATGTATGTATAGAAAAAACATAGTATATACAGGGTTCAGTACTACCCATGGTTTCAGACATCCACCGGGGGTCTTAGAATATATCCCCAGTGGGTAATGGGGGACTCCTATACTGATTTTCAAAAGAATGCCAGAAATCTGGCTTTTTATATGAAATCCCCAGTGAAATTCACAATGTTCTTTATTTTATATAAATCACCACTCCCTAGTATTAAAAAAATTATTTCTAAGGTTACTAAAATAAAATACTTAAAAAACCATGAACTTTAAATGCTTAAGATCACAAATAATCCAAAATTTAGAAAATAAAGAATTTATGTCCTCTTGAACCAAATGCTCAGAAAAAAAGGGAAAAAAGAGAAACTATTATTGCATGATTTTATGCCCAAGTTTTACTGTAATTAAAGAAAATATTTTTCCTTTTTCATTCCTACTCCACTGGAAAATTACAGAATATCTGGGGGAGAACTATTATATGTTATATAAAAGCCATGGGTCTTTACTGGTGAATGAGTTTAGATATTCTTTTAAATTCCTACTTGGGAAAGCTTAATGCCACAAAGCAAAGCAAATCTTTTAATTCTCCCAGTAATTTAAATGCTGTACACTCAAAAGCCCTTTAAAAGGTTCCTGTACTGTTTGTGGAAGCACATGCAATTTTTTATTCCAAGTGTACTTAACTACATTTTATTTTTATCATATGCCCACCCCAAGGAACCAGCAGTTGCGGTCCTTTGTATTCAGTCGATAATTCAAATACTGTTTCTGATATGAATATATGGCTTATCACACTTATTTATCACCACCTTGATACATACACTTCACAGTCGCATTACAACCCCACTGTGTACTGAATACCACTTACAGTTCAAACTACTCAAGATAAGCACTGTTACTTTGAAGAGAAGATTGGCAGTAATTAAAGGACTTATTTAGTAGTTGTTGGTAACCATGTTTTTAAGGAGGTTCAAAAAACAAAAAGTAGTATAGCTATATTTAATTTGGTAATTGTATTTTGTTAATGAGATCTATTTGGGATATTAACTGGGGTTAAAACAAAGATGTACTAAACTGTTATCAATGCAATGAAATAGAATGACACGGAAGTGTTTTGTAATTCATCAATGAGAAGAACTGAAACATCTGCTAACTACATGGCATAAAACTAAATCAAATCAGAACAACAATAGTATTTTGCACTTATAGACCTACTTTCAGAGAAATTTCGGAGTGCTTTTTAAACATGTTATTTTTCCGTTTTTGAACAAATAAGACAACTAAATCAAAGAGAGCCGGTGGCAAACCAGGGATGGATTTTTCTAACTTGTTAAGTCTCCTGCAATCAACTATGCAATGATGACTCTGTTAGCTTGTGCCTTGCAGGCTACACAGAAGACACAGAGAGGTGCCTCCAGATTTTCTGTGGGCTTATTAGTTTTCCCGCCTTGCCCCAGCCTATTAGTAACAGCAGTGTTTACAAACCGACACGGCCATCGACGTGTGTGCCTGCATGCTGCTCAAGTGAGGGTCCCTCGGGGAGCCGAGACCCCGTCTCCAAGTCTGACAGCAGCCCCTCCCCTTTGCCTTCAGACAACGATCTGGAGATAGTATCTAACATTTCGAGATCTCATAAAGACTAGTAAACCAAATAACAAATTTGGAATGCTGAGAGAAATTCCAAGATAGCAACGTCATTTAAAGAGCAGGAACTGTGAATCACCAGAAAAACCCCCAGCAAAATGGCCAGCTCTTATCATAGGTTCCACAGGGCAAGGTGTGGGCCTGGGTAAGGACAATTCTCCTTTGAAGTAAACTTTCAGACTTTCAAATTCATTCCACTGACACAGTAGGGCATCAGTTAGATTTCCATAACCTAAAGGTTTGAACACAGAAATTTCTAGCCTGGAATTTATGCAGTCTCCTGGAGGTGCATGATACCACAGCTTGACTCTATTAGGAATTATCAGAAAGCAGGTAAATTAAGGTGGAAATTAAGTCCATGTGAAATGAGGATGACGTGGGCTAAATGTTTGATGAATGTATGGATATACGTGGACGGAAAGATTTTGTCACACAGTCAAAGGGTATGATGGGAAATAGAGAAAAAAGGATTCTGAAAAGTATTCAATAAAAAAATCCCATAAAGTTGAATAAAAAAAATTTTTAATAAAAAAAAATCCGATAAAGTATTATATTTTTCCTATAAAGTAATCTAGAAAACATTAATTTCATATACCACTTACAAGGCTCCTATCATGTACAAGTTTCCATCAGATACTCAATAACACATCAAACATGGCCTTGTCCTCAAAGAGCTATGATACACAAAGGGCAGTGCTCAAGAGCTGCTGGGGTGTGGAGGACAAAGAGATCACTCCTAGCTAGGAGGCCTTACACCTGCAGGGCTGTCCCATCTTTGGCTTCCCTGGGTGACACTGGAAGCAGCAGCACTGTCTTGAGCCACACATAAACTACACTAACATGAATGATAGCTGATGGGCTAAAAAATGGTCTGTGCATAATTTTCATAATCTGTTAAGGAAGTTTACGAATTTGTGTTGGACCATGGGTTGCACAAGCTTGCCTTAAAGGATGAACAGAATATATATAGGGAGAGACTGGGCTGAGGTGGGTGATGAGCCAAGATGGAGTCAAGGCCCAGGAAGGGACACATGAGGGGTCTAATATGCAGGTGCCATAGTGCTGTCATCTCACTCTTTCTAGGCAAAAGGGGTGCTCTGAAACCTAACAGCTGGAAACAAGGGTGAATGGAGATAGTTTCCTAGTTCCAAGACTCCAAAGCTGGGGGAAGTGGGGCCAGGCAAGCTATTTCTCCTGTTCAGAGACTCAAGGTAAGCCAGCTACAGGAGCACAGTGCCCAGAGGTGTCCTTCTAAAGACTGTGGACTACTATCTTGTCCCTCACACTGCAGGGCACAGGCAATAATAATATGAAACTGCAGAAGGCTGCTCTACTAGGACCCAGCCACTGGGCTCAGAGGTAAGAACAAGAGGACAGGAGGTGGGACTGGTTCCAGAAACCCAAACTGAAGGCACCGAAACGCCAGGGTTGGGTTAGCCTCTACCTCAATACCTTCCCACGTGCCCACCCAGTCTCCCCAAGGACTCCCCACCCTCCACGGTGGCCCCTTCCTACTTTTCCTGAAACAAGCTAATGGGGAAAATAACATTCGCTTTACACTCAATTTTGTTGAAATGCATTCACTTCATCTTCCATTTGCTCATTATAGAAAACAGTTTCTTCTTGCTTACTTTTCCCTCGCCCATTTTTTTCCTTCACTTTATTCTCAGATGCTATATTAGCTCATATAGAATCACAAATGATTCCTTTATCTAGGAAATAATTCATGTGTTTGACTTCATTTTCCTTTCTACTGTCTACTTAAATTGTTATCCAGATGCCACCCAATCTCCCTTTCTATATCAAACTCGAACTTAATGCATATTTGACAAGAAGCAATATTAAAGTTTGAAGAGTTTCACTAACTCCAAGATTCTCAACACTGTGGGTGTGCATTAGAATCACGTGTGGAGCTTTTTAAAACACAGCCGTGGGGGCCCCACCCCAGACCTACTGAAACTGGTATCTGGTGGTGGCACCTGGGCACTGTCATTTAAAAAAATGTAAGAGCTACACCCTGGTTGTTAAGAAGTACACTGCTAAAAGGTACATGATTTGGGAACTTGGTTCGCTGACTTTCTGCACACACATACAGTATTTTTCCCCTCCCTAGAAAAGAGTCAACAGTTATTACTGACTCTTTAATATGAATGGGACAGATGCCAAAGGAACATAGCCAAACAAAACGGAAATGATTTGTGGATGATTTGTGCTTCACCCCTTCCACTGGAACTAATAATGAGAATTAAATCTGTCTTTTCTAATATACTTCTGATACGGATGCTATTGTAATAAAGAAGAAAACTAAAATGCAGTTATCAAGGTCGATTTTAAGCTCCCTGAGAGTAGGGACCGTGCCTTTTTCATATTGTAACCATGTGGTAAATAAGAACCAATCATGTAAAACTTGTCTGGTGCTGTGCTAGATGCCGGCGACACAATATGAACAAAACGTCATCAATGAGAGGCTATGCAAACCAGTTCAGACACAGTAATTATAATACTGAGTGGTGTGCACAAAGTGTTATTCTTAGAAGTAATGAAACAAAGGGACTTTCACTGTGTGCTTACAATGCGCCAGGCACTGTTCTAGGCATTTTATCATCCTGTTTAATCTGGAACCCTACGAGGCAGGCGCTCCTGTTCGAACCGTACAGAGGAGGCAGCACGGGGGTAAGTCACATACTCCAAGGTTACTTATCCAGCAAGAGGCAGAAAGCGAAAAAACTTGAACCAGCCATTCTGGTTCTGGGGGAGAGCTTTTAAACACTACCCCAGACTGCCTTTCAGGGGCCCAGGTCAGTGCCCTTCGTGCTCAACAAATGCTAACAGAAGGAACAACACAACAAATATTTACTGAGCGCTCACGCAGCATGCCTGAAGCCCCCTCTTCCTAAGACTCCTGGACACTAAGGCCAAAACTACGAATGTCTGTATGATTCTTTAGAAGCTTAGGCAAAAGGTAAATATTATCTTTCTCTCCACTTCAGTAATGGGATCAGAAGTTAGGTTTTCACAGCTAACCCTTAAATCGGTCCCTTCACTTCTCTGTTCTTCGAGTTCCTGTGAGCTTACGTCATTTGAGAGCCAAACTAAAAAGGACATTTTTAGGACGTTGCTTTCAAGAACTTCCCACATGCCCTAGCCTGTTACAGTGATGCTCTGCTGCAACAAGAAAGAGGTTTTCTTAGAATGAGGTGAGAAAGAGAGGCATATCTGAGGAGCTTGTTTTGTTCTCAACGATCAGCACACAAAGGTTTCACAGAGCCTGAGGGAAAAGATTTGGGGGCTAAGTTAGATGAGGGGCTGGGGAGAATGTGATTCCCATCATTCCTTTGGGAGCAGTAGAAAAATAACAAAACCTCTATAAAAGAGATGAGCAAGGCTGCTGTGAAAGGAGTGACCCCTCACATATAGGGAGAGCAATTTGCATCTATAGATCTCATTGGTATAAACGACCTCCTTCAAAGAGTGAAAACTTGAATGGAAAGCCACGATATATCCATGAAAGGCTGTGCCCGCTATTTGCTGAGCTGTATACAGACTAACAAACAGGAGTGGTTAACCTGGTGCACCATGCACTATAGAGATATTTTTTGTAAGTAGGCTTAGTCAGCTAATCTTGTTGAGATTTCTCTCATACTACTGATTTCTTATTCTCAAAATAAATTAAGAGGCTTCATTCAAAATTCCCTGCGGTCTACCAGCTTGAGTTTGTTGGGTGTCTTTGATTGTCTCTTGTCTTTAGATTCCCTGCCTCGTCTCTTTAGATTTTGCTATGCCCTTTGGTGTTTCCCGTTAGTCCATGTCTGGAATAGCTAATTACATGGCAGCATAATTCCCACCCACACAACAAGGAATAGCAGAACCGTTCTAATTCTCACCAATAACGGAAGACTCCCAAGTAAGTTACTGAATTATGCAAATGAGCAATAAGTGAAGAAGGATGATTCAAAATTGTATTTCATTCATTTATTTTGACAAGTGTAGTTTAGTCTTAATTATTTCGAAAATTTCTTTGTAGCATACTAATAAATTTACTGTGGCACATTTGTTAAAAGTGATAAAGCCTTCACTGAGAGAGACCAGAGTGTGCTCAGGTTCAGACCCTTGCTTTCATCTTGGATTTTAGAGACTTTTCAGCATCTACATTTTGTTTTGTAAAGACAGTATGTAACATATCAATAAAACATGGGAATTACTTTAGCAGCAAACATTTACTTTATAAATAGGCCCTACATATGTCTGAACTTTCACCAGGATGATAAAAAAAAATTAATCACGCTTCAAGTAAAACATTCATGGTCAAAATGCTACTAGGACTTTATTTTTATCTCTAAATAAAACTAGTTCAGTCTGTCACTCATCTCTTCTAATTCCTATTTCTGTTTTGTTTTTTCTTACCATACACTTCTTCCTTTTGAAGATGTCTGTTTTAAGATAAGTGGCTAAATCACGGTATGTAACATTTTCATGTCAAAATACTTAGATTATTATATTCTGACTTAAATTATTTAAGATAGGAAAACACTTTTATACACTCCTGACAGATGCATCCTGCAGGATGGCGTCAACTTCTTTCAAAGTACCACCAGTGGATACAGAGGGGAGTGATGAGAGAGCAGACTTCCAGCTTCTGGTCTTGGTTTTAAAGATCCACGCAGACCACCCTCTTAATAAGCACTTTTTAACTAAACCTCCAATTCAGATATGACTTAGAATCATCACGCGTTTGTCAAATGAGGTTCTTTGATTTAGAAAAGCTAGAATAAGCAATAGAGCACTTAAAGAATAGTGAGAAAGACAAAACACTCTCAAACTACAGGACTAAACCTGTGCCTAGGAAGAGATCATCCACTTTTCAAGGCCTGACTGGGATTCTCTCTCCCTCCTTGAGTTAAGCGGAGATTGCTCAGCACTTGACGCTATGCCCCTGTATTAGACGCGCCTGTATTAGACTTGTGTTCTTTAGGTTAAAGTTTCCCTACTACATTAAGGACAGGGCAGCTGTGACAACAGCAGAAAGAATGCTAGGCTCTCACACACCCCCAGGCTTTGCTCTAGGGAGGGCCATTTCATCTCTTTGAGATTATTTTTTATCTGAAAACCATCAACTGCCCCTATGCAATGGGAAAAGTAAAAGATAATGAATGTGAATGTTTTCTACAAAAAGTAAAGTCCTATAAAAAGTAGGCACTTAGAGGTGAATGTATGAAGAAAACAACCAGAAATATGACCTCAAGGGCCGAAACCAGGTCTTGTTTATACCTGTGTCCTTTACGTATCACACAAGGCAGAGAGGCTCAGCAAATACTGGCTGAATGAATTTGGGAGGAGAGGGCAAGGTGGGAAGGAGGGAGAAACATAGAAAACCAGACTTTGCAGGTTTGGTTTTATGATAATTTCTTAAAACAAAAAAAGAACGTTAGGGTCTAAATAGCCAGCAAAGCTATCTTCGTGTGAGCACCAGCTGGTTTAAGCCTTAAGCCTGAAGGGACAGTGCCAAGGCTAGCAGTGCTCATAGACGAAGGGGAGAACGGTTTCCCAGGGCCTTTACATGGGGAGAATGCAATGCTAATTCCATTGAACTCAATGACAGGCTACTAATTCTGTCTAGTTACCATTCTGTTGGCCTCAAGGTAAGAGAATGCTGACGGATCTGAATAAATTCATGACAAGTACAGGAAGCACTACTCTAAGAATGAGTCAAACTGATAAGGGATTTTCTTTGTATATAAAAGGTAGGATCTATTATATGGACATGATAGTACAGCATAAAATAATAAATGGGCATTGACTAATCATGTGCGATTCAACACCAGATCTGGGCCTGGGGCTACTGGGTAACTGGAGAAACCACAAGGACACAATTAAACTTCAAAAGTTACAGCCGATTCCCTTGAATCAGCGGTGTCCAACCTTTTTGGCTTCCCTGGGCCACACTGAAAGAAGAATTGTCTTGAGCCACACATAAAATACACTCACACTATCGATAGCTGATGAGATAAAAAAAAAAAAAAAAGGTTGCAAAATAATCTCATAATACTTTAAGAATTTGTGTTGGGCCACATTCAAAGCCATCCTGGGCCTCAGGTTGTACATGCCTGCCTCAGATAATTATCAAAAATTTAAAGAATTACAGAGGATAATGAAAACATGCCAATTTATATGAAAAGCAAGAAAACAGAGCAAAACCAAACAAAAAACCCAGTCCATTTAAACATTCCATCAGTTCCAGAATTAAATCTGCACTATGATGCAGGTGAGGACTAAGCAAAAACACTTCACTTTTAACCCTTAAAGGCTGTTCTGATGTGGTGCATGCAATTGAACAAAAATGAAAGATTAAGAAGGTACATGACAGGGAAGTGCTGTCTCATGGAGGGAGCACACACCCTCCTGAGAAGAAACGTTATCACAACAGAGAAAAGGCAAATAAGAACTCATGGAGACATTAAATTCTGGCCTAAGTAAATGAGCAAAGATTCCCCAAGAGGAAAGGATACGCGATTTAAGAATAATCTCAAACTACTAGAGGAAAATACTAGAGTCAGACTCAACCACTTTCAGTTCCAAATATCTATCCCTGAGCACGAAACCATTCTGGAGGGCTACAAATCCTCTAATTTGTTTGAAGCAAGTGGGCTTTTAGTCATTTCATAGCTCTCAGAAACTTTTTTTAAAATGTCACACTTGTTACTAATTTTAGCTGGTATAAAAAAAGTCACAAAGCCAGGAAGTAATAAAACCACAAGGAGTGCTTCTCTAGAAATATTTAAGGAAAACATGGAATGTCATCTGCTCCTGAGACTATAGCGCTTTTCATGTTTAAGGCTGCATTTTTAAAAGAAGTAACTGGTATACATGCTAACTAGCTCCTTCAATACATTTTAGTGAAAAGTACTAATTGTGAAGGGAAGAAAATTTAGTATAGCTAACACTTTAGATGTTAGAACAGATCATTACAGATGTTAGACCAATATTGATAATTTAATATTTCTGAAAATTATCGTATATTCTTATCATGACACTTAAAGGATCTACTCTGTCCTCTGCCATGAGTAGTATAAGTCCTGTCCTCCTAATTAATCTGCAAATAATTAAACCAACCTTCAATTAGTCTTATACAACATTACCCTGCTTAAGACAATAAAGCATTCACTAGACTAGGTTTTAAACCTGGGCTAAAATAGACTCACTCCTACAGACCAAAAATGGTTCTGGGATTTCTCTTTGTAGTGTAATTTAGATGTCATATCTAATTTGCTGTCATGACTATTGTTTCACTGTGCAATTTGTATGTCATTTTGAATAGTAAAGGCATCATAGCTTTATTGAATTAAACCTTCTGTCTTTATTTAGGGTCTGATGTTACATGTTTGTGTGTGTATGTTTATATCTCAAAAAGCTGCTTTTGACATCAAGTAGTAGAAGAAAAAGATTATGCTCTTTTGATATGTTTACTCTTATTTTAGTAAATATAAACACAAATGGGGAAAGAATGCTTCTTCAAACTAAGGAAACGTAATAATTTTCAAGAATTTTAAATGCTATTTTTTTTTTTCCTTTAAAGACAGAGATAGCTAAGTAAGCTATTCATGTTACAGAACTGTAGAAGGCCTGGCTGTTTGGTAACCTAAATTCCTTGATTGTCAATTCTGATAATTCTTTCCTAAGAAAAAATTGCCCTTTCTACTGATAGTTTTATCATACCTACTTCAAACATGAGACATTATTCTTATCACAACTCCATAATCGCAAAGAAATTCAAGGGCTCCCTGGCTTTAACTCATAAGGAACAAAGGCCATCTTACTTACATGACAACATTCAGTTTAAGGTTGGTCTGGTTTTGGTTCTGGCCTCTGGGTTCAAGTTCTAAACTAAGATCAGAACTAAGGTTAACCATGGAAAGTCTTCCAGTAGACCACTGGAATAGCCTTTAAGTAATTTTAATGCAAGAAATTTCATAAAGTTTTTACTAGATAATTACACTTCCTGATTTTGTAATTAGTGGAAGTACATGCAATTACATAATAATTATGATAGTAATTACGTAATTAAGATGTATAATTATGTAGTAAAAAACATCATGGAAATAAAACCATCTACTGTGTAAGCACAATACATTTTAAAAGTAAATTCACTACCTCAACTGTTTAAAAATACTTTCCTTCAAAATAAAGTGATTAGCTCATATTACGGTCTAACTGCTTGAAAATTGCTTAGTATTTTCCCCCATTGGTGATAGAAGTGTATTTTTTTTTAAAGTACACATACACACAAAAACTCTTATCAGGGTTTTTCTACTCTCAAAACTCAAAACTCAAAAAAAAAAAAAAAAAAAAAAGGAGGGGGGGGAGAGAAAAGAAAGACAAAATGTTTTGCAGATGAAGACCATCAACCACAGTACTGTCACCCAGATGCTGCAACATCGGTGCGTTTGTTGGTGTTGCTATATGAGATCAGACAATTAATTTCACAAACTCATCCTAGAAAAAGTGCTCCATACCTCACTGCTGACTATCACTACGGTCACCTTTGAAGTACACGCCTTGGGAAGCTGTGCACCAATACCAGTGCCTAGTCCACCCTTCAAATCAATTTTGGAACCTTTTTTCTGGAATGGCCATCAGAGCTGTCATTGTCCCCAAAATCTGACCATTAAGTTCGCGAACTTGCTGCTGTGCACTGTATAAACAATTTGGTAAGGTGTCATGACCTTGCCAAGTTCTGATGGCCATTACAAAAAAGAGTTCCAAAACTGCTTTGAAGGGCGGACTAGGCACTGGTGTTGGTGTATAGCTTCCCAAGGGGAGTACTGCAAAGGTGACTGTAGTGATATTCAGCAGTGAGGTATGTAGCACTTTTTCTAAGGTGAGTTTACAAAATTGTCCGACCTCATACTTGTCACAAAAGGGACAAGGAACATGCCCATTACAAAGATGTAGAAGGAAAGGATCTTATAAAACTTAGTAGCATATCTGTTGTCATAGCATGCCTAGATATCCATTTGTACAAAAAAGTACAAAAGTCGAGCATATACTTACAGAAATGGGCTTAAAGAAAGGCACATTATTAGAATTGGGAAATTTGTTACTCAAATCCTATCTAGCAACTTCCATATACTACTTTAGCTCTCCTAAAGAGGATGACAGAAAATGTACAGAGCCAAGATATCTCCACTTATGGCCAAAGCAACTATGGTGACAACTTCTTGGTAAAGGCAGTGTCTCTCCTGTCACAATGTAAAGTCATCTTCAGTTAAAAAACAAAACTGGCAGTATTCAGAAAGAAAAACAAAGCAGTGTGAAGGGGCTCCATTGGAGGATATCATCTCTGTCATTCTTGTTCTGAGCACAGAAGCAGAAAAGTCAGCAACAGCAGGAAAAGTAGACTCCAATGTAAACATTTTAGTAGCAAAATATGAAAAACAGAATCTTGTTTTCATTTCCAAAAAATTTCTATAATTCAATGCCTTGAAATCTTTACAAACGAGCTAAATCAATGTAACGGGGCCCAGAATGTGGTGACTGGGTGAAAAATTTACTCTGAGCACACAGAGTAGCCTTAATGTGAAGTGGGTGCAGAACAGTATTCTAGTTCTCTTTTATAAACCACGAATCTTGAGAAGCTGAAAGCCATTTTGAAACCCTATTTTACTTCTCCCCGTCCCTTCAAGTTAAGAAGAGACAAGGTGGAAAAAGTCATGCTTTCTTGTCTCCCCTCCTCACTAGTCCTAGTTAAGACTACTACATTTTTAAGCTTAATTATAGAATATACAGGGTCCGGCAGAAGTAACGCCCTTTTAAAAGTAGTATAGTATAAACGAACGTGTTGTCGCACTAACCTATAAGGGGTGGGGTGGGGTGGGGTGGGGGGTGCGGCGCGTTACTTCTGCCGGACCCTGTATTTCAAAAGACTGGGCTGCCATGCCAATTCTACCTGAACCCTGGGTAGGCCTTCTGCAGTCTGCACATTTGTCATTGTAAATAAAGTATTGCCCAAAGGATGGCTCGAATCAATGAATGGATAAAATAGAAGTAGGCTTAGATGTGAAGAGGGGAGAGTGTCTTCTAAAACTTGCATGTGCCTAGGAATCACCTGGGAATCATGTTAAATGCAGATGCTATGCAGTCAGTCTGCAGTCAGTGTGCGGAGGACCTGTTATTTTGCATTTCTAACAAGTTCCCAGGTGATGCCTATGCTGCTGGTATACTGATCACACTCTGAGTAACACCATCTTAGGTTTGATTTGGAAACAAGGGCAAGGAGAAAAAAGCTGGTTTGGGTTTACCTGTATGTGATTTTCTCCCTCAACTGCTAAATTATTCGAACATTTCAGTGCTTATAATTTGCTTCCTGCTGTAAAAGGAGTACATGCTGAGATTATATAACTTAGAAAGTACATGTAAGTATAAAGGAGACAAAAATTACCTTTAATCTGAGCAGAGATAACAACTGTAAATAATTCCAGTGTTTCTTACTGATTTTTCCATATTGCATTATCAACTACAAATTTGAATCATAATGGTTACTTAGTTTTGAACTTCTATATTCTGTTGTCAGTATTTCCCTAAGTCATTAAAGATTAAAATTATGTAATATCTGCCAATAGCATCAACAACAAAAAGCCCCAGGAGCTCAGGATTCTGCAAGCCACTTTTTCTATTATCAAAATTCTTCATGTGTTTCCACAATCACGTCCTGACCATCAAGAGAAAACTATGTTCTGAACTGCCACATCAGTCTCCTATAATACTCAACAATCAAAGAAATAATTTAAAACAAATAGATCATTTTTATTTGCAAGAAAATGAAAAAAGGGAAAATGGAGTTTAAGTTACCCATTTCAAAACTGATTTTTCTAAAGAATTATTTTTTTCACAATTATAAAAATAAAATTTATTAGCAAACTGGTGCTTAAGTGAATTGCTACCTTTACTTTGAGATTCTGCCTTTACATTTTTACCTTTACTTCTACATTAAGTAAAGGTAAACATTCACTTAATTGTGCATTGCTTTGTGTGTTTACTAGTTATTAAAAACAGAAAAAAGGCCCATTTTCAAAACCCAACAATAATTTTTTTCAGTAGACTAACCCATGGGCTGAAAAAAATGCTAAAAGAAGAACTGGACCCGATAGGCTCTGTCACTGCCTTCTTTTTAATGCTGTGTGAGGGTTTAACGAAGTAAATTAGAAAGAAAGCGCCAGCTGGCTTAGCGAGGGCCCCAGGTCTCTTTGTTACTTTTATTACTTCAGCACTACTTCTAGCCATGATAAAACTCCTGCTTTCATTCGCTTCGGCAGTTTAGGAAATAGAGGAGAAAGCCTCACCGTTGAAAAGGACCCGTCTTGAGACCCTCAGAAAGCTCCAAATTCCCGTATCCACCATAGCATATAATTTCTTTCAGAAAACTCTTTATTTTCTGGCTAAAAGACCAATCACTTCTCAAGATTCCTTCGCTTTTCAGCACTAACTGTTGTCCCTCTTTCGGGCCCCCATTTTCCACAAAGTAACACAGTTATGACCACTTCATGAATGTTACTATTTAGCTGATGGTGATCAGAGAACAGGAACCCGTGGCAGCGTGGGTGAAGGGCGGTGAGCTGCCTCATTCACTGGTTAAGGAACTGGACTTTCCACTCAGTTCAAATTGGCCACCAACAAGACGAGAGATGCTATGTAACTTGTCTTTAGTATCCCTCGCCAAGAGATCTAACAGATATTAAATCCGAAAATGCCAAGGAGTGTTACTGACATTCATTTATGGCATACCCGAGTCAAGCCAAGCAATATAGGAGGTTCTAGAATTGTACTGCACATTACCCTCCGTTCATGGACAGAACTGTTTCCTACGACGAATTCCTCCAAAATCCTTGCAATTGCTTGTGTGGCTTTCTTTTCCACCAAGAATTCTTTGAACACAATTTAGTAGCTGGCTCCAATGGGCAAAGCACAGACAAACAAGACATAACCTTCTGCCTCAATGAACTCAGTGGAAGAGAAAGTCCCAACAATTCCGGGTAAGTCCTACGAGAAGGGTGCTCCGAATGCCACAGGAATGCAGAGGAAGCTTGTATTACATCACTCAACTTCTTCAACAGAATGGGGCACAATCCGTTTCTTCCTCACAGGGCTGCTGTGAGGACCTGTGTTAGACATTTGAGAAGATGACAGGAAACTATAAAGTACCTTACAAAGGGACAGCCTAGTCCTGGGTGACACTAACAGAAACAACACATGCCTACAGGTGTTAGAATCAGGCATCCAGAAAAGACAGAAGAAGAGCAACAATAACAGGAGATGGCAACGTTTAAGAAAAACAGCTGAAGCAAGTAGGTGCCAACTGAAAAGCTCCAGCGGGGGACAGGACTGTGAGCTTTTACCTGGATGAGGAGTGAGGAGCAATCTGGCCAGGCGCTGCTCAACAGGCTGGGTGCATTCCAGGCCACTGTTATCCCTTTGCAAGAAGTAGCGCGGACCTAAAGAATCGTCCTTCCAGGCCTAAGGAGACTCCATAGAGAAATCAGGCTCCCTAACAGATGCTTTTCATAAAGCCAAGAGGAAAACACCATCTTTTCGTCAACATTTCTGCTGTAGCTCCAATTCCTTTCTTCAACACAGAATTCTAAATCTTGGTGTTTCAATTTTGGCAGACGCATGTTCAAAGGTGTTCATAAAAATTTCACCACAAAGACCATCTGTTATGGACTGAATTGTGTCCCCCACCCCCAATTCAGTACCTCAGAATGCGACTGTATTTGTACACAGGGCCTTTAAAGCGGCAATTAAGTTAAAGTTAGGTCACCAGGGTGGGATCTAAACAGAACAGAACTGGTAACCTTAGAAGAAGGGATTAGGGTACAGACACATTCAGACGGAAAAATCAAACACTAAAGTGAAAAAACAATTAGTATTCAAAGAATAAAACGACAAGTCGCAGACTGGGAGAACATATCTGCAAAAGATATACGAGGTCTGACAAGTTTGTCAACTCATCCTAGAAAAAGTGCTACACACCTCATTACCGAATATCACTATGGTCCCCTTCGAAGTACTCCCCTTGGGAAAGTATGCACCGATGCCAGCGCCTAGTCCATCCTTCAAAGCAATTTTGGAACTCTTGTTCTGGAATGATCATGAGAGTTGTCGCTGAATTACCCTTGATGTCCTGAATGTCCTCAAAATGTCTTCCTTTCAATACTTCCTTTATCTTTGGGTAAAGAAAAAGTCATTGGTGGCCAGATCAGGTGAGTAGGGAGGGTGTTCCAATACAGTTATTTGTGTACTGGCTAAAAACTCTCTCACAGACAGTGCCGTGTGAGCTGGTGCATTGTCGTGATGCAAGAACCATGAGTTGTTGGGGAAAAGTTCAGGTTGTTTTCGTTTAACATTTTCATGCAGCCTTTTCAACATTTCCAAATCGTAAACTTGGTTGACTGTCTAGTTGATACAAATTCAGAATGAACAATCCTACTGATATCAAAAAAGGTTAATAACATCGTTTTGACTCTTGTTTTGGACTGACGGAAACTTTTTGGTCATGGAGAATTGGCCGACTTCCCTTGAACACTTGGACACTTTGTTTCAGGGTTGTGTTGGTACACCCATGTTTCATCACCAGTGATAGCACAGCCCAAAACATCGGCTTGCCTCTCCAAAAGGTCTTGGCAAACTCTGACTTTCTTTACTTTTGTTCACTGGTGAGCTCCTTAGAACCATTTTGGCATGCACCTCTCTCATACCAAGATTTTCTGTTAAGATATTCCTGTTTCTCTATTGCTGTCTACTTGGTCTGCTGTGCTTCTCACAGTCAACCAATGGTTTTGATGCACAGTTACAAGAATTTCTGCAGTGTTTTCATCAGTTCTGCTTCTTACTGGCCACCCTGACCTCTCATCAGGGACGCCTTCTCTCCCCTCAGAAAAACACTTAATCCATTTGTACACTGCTGTTTTCTCCATGGCATTATCCCCATAAACTTGGACTAACATGTCCCTGGTTTCACTTCCACTCTTGCCAAGTTTAACAAGAAATTTAATGTTTGTTTGTTGCTCTAATTTAAGCTCCAACATTCTCAGGACAGCACACAAAAACATAAAATAATGAATGCCACTGAGTAAGACACCGCCACATGTCGACACGAACACAGCTGTGAGACACAGATAGACCAAGGTTGTGACACCTTACCGAGTTGTTTGTACAGTGCTGCCAACATAAGCACATGAGGCAAGTTGGCGGACTTAATTTTCAGACCTCATATAACGGTACGTATTCACTCTAATTAAAAAAAAAAAAACACAACAATAAGGAAACAACCTTGTAAAATAAACGGGCCAACGACACCTCACCAAAGAAGACACACAAATGGCAAATAAGCCTATGAAAAGATACTCCAAATCATAGGTAATTAGGGAAATGCAAGTTGAAACAATGACATGCCACTCCACATCTGTTAGAATGCCCAAATCTGGAACACCGACAGCACCAAAAGCAGGTGAGCATGTGGAAGAATAGGAGCTCTCATTCACTGCCGATGGGGACATAAGATGGTACAGTCACTTTGGAAGCCAATTTGGTGGTTTCTCATAACATTGAACATACTCTTACCATATGATCCAGAAGTCATGCTACTTAGTATTCACCCAAAGGATATGAAAACTTAGGTCCACACAAAAACTTGCACAGGGATGTTTCTAGCTGTTTTACTCATAACTGACAAAACTCAGAAACCACCAAAATGTCCTTCAGTAGGTTGAATAAATAGTGCATCGAGACAATGGAATATTATTCATCGCTCAAAGAAAATGCGATATCAAGACACAGAGGAAATTTAAAATAGATCTTAAGTGAAACAAGCCAATCTGAAAGGCTACAAACTGTATGATCCCAACTACAGTCATCCCCTGAACATGGATTTGAACTACTAAATCCTGGTGTTTCAATTCTGGCAGGGTCCACTTAGATGCAGAATGACACGGGTCCACTTAGATGCAGATTTTTCTCTCAATAAATACCATGAATGTATTTTTTACTGTGTGTGGGTTTGTCTGTCCCCAGTGGACTAAAGCACCTCCAGGTCAGGAGCCTGGGCCATCTCTGCTGGTCTGACATCTAGGGTGGCACTCAACACATAATAGGAAATACACAATGTCTCGTTTTTACTGTTCCCAAATATAGAAAAAAAAAAAAAGGCTCAGCTGAGAAAAGAGATACCTTTTCCGCCTGCATTTTTAAAGGAGACTTAATTGAGAAAATTGGGCAAAGATTTGAACTAATTCGTGTCTCCCCAAAACTGTTCACTTACCCCTACCTAGGCCAAGGCCCCATGGGATGAGGCAGTCAGCTGGGACCCTAATGTGCCGCCATCGTGGAAATGGATTTTTTACTTCAGATGCTACCTCTATGTTCCCCCCAAAACTTTCTTTGGAGTGATTATGCCATCTGTATACATTCTGGAGCAGTTACAGTAACAATGCCAAAGTCCCACAGAAATAAGATTTTTAAAATGTTATGTAGTTACAGTGAACATGCAGTAAACACTTCACCAAAGTGAAAAACACACAGTAACCACTTTACCAAAGTGAAAGGACAAAAACGGTAAATTTTCTTTACCGTTTGAAAGGAAAGGGAAAAATACCAAATGGGGGTTAATTCACATTATGGACTAATGGCCTGTAAACCCTCGTTGAAAGCAAAAGAAAAAGCTTTGACAAGTGCTTCTTTTTACCATAAAAATAAGTAAACCTCTTTCAAATAATTTGTGTGTGCTTTTTCCAAGTCAAATTGCCAAGTTTCAAACAAAAATTAAAACCACCATCCAGTCACAACCCTTCAAATATGGGCTTTATAAAATGGAAACGGTAAAACAATCCTAGCAAAGGAAATGTTGCTAGGTACTGAAAGTCAAGTAGAGCCTCCAGCAAATATTTCACAGGGTACCTGTTGACAATTCCAATTCCAGGGTACCTGTTGACAATACTTAGATTCCATTTGCAATCATAAACCTGAGTGTAACGACTATAATTTTTCACAGGACTTTCCACGTTAACATCCATCTATTGGTGTTCTGGCTTTGGCCCAAATTGAATAAACATATTTGCCATCTGGATCCCACCAATTTTCAATTCATTTTTACAGCAAGTCTCCCCTGAATGACAAGTCAGGAGAGAGCAATTTTCACTCCAACTTATAAAGTGAGAAGTGATTTTTAGGCATGCTACCTGAAGCTGCCCCTGTAATTGTTCGCCTACTGACTACAAGAATATTCCTGTTCTCCAATTGTTCTCTATGGATGACAACTTGTGTTCGATTCTTTTATTTAGAAACCATCCAACTGGTGTGTGCAGAGTGGCTAGGACAGGGGTTCTCAAACTTGGCTGCACATCAGACTTGTCTGCAGGACTTTTTAACAAGTTGAGCTTCCTAAACGCTACCTCACACCTTCTGAATGAGAATCTCTGGGTGTAGGATCCACAGATTTGGATTTTTCTATGGCCCCAGGTGATTGTTTCGGGAGACATTTTCAGATGTCACTTGTTAGGAAACCTCTGCTTCTGGACCCAGCATTTCAGCTTATTATCCTACCACTAACAAATACTCAGACACTAAATGATCTGAAAACGCCCCCAGCAAGGAAATTTCAGCTAATTCATTCATTGCTAAACTGCAATTTAGTAATAACAAATAAGCAGAAAGAAGCTCAAAGAAAAAATCATTTTGATAATTAAAATTCCAAAAATAAAACAAAAGGCTCTTGGAACGTTTTGTGAAGTTCCTTCTGTCAGACATGTATTTCCTAGCCTTCTCTTGCTATATTTTCTTTATTTAGCCTTCTGCCACATAAAAGAACCTGTCAATAATTCACTTGGTGCCATTTTGGCCCTGAACTCCTGGATAGGGTTTTTATTAGAAGCAAGTGACCAAAAACAAAAAACAAAAAATAAAAAAAAAACCCCGATTTTTAAACTTGGAAAATGAAACTACAGTAAATCACCGGAGTGTAGATTCTATAAATACTGCTCACCCTTTGCCAAGCTAGAAGCTTTCAACTAACCACTCTTATTTCCTCTTATTTTCTGGGAGAGCAATATACTTCTTGATGTTCTGTGAACACTGTGGGTAAGTCTCCAGTGACTTTCCAGATCACTCCACCATGTCTCCAAGAATCACCAGACTTTTGAAAACTGCTGATTGTGAGACTGATTCGGCCCCTTAGGTAAGAATTTTTGAGATGTCTAGCCCCTTGGAGTCTAAGAACATCTAGGGAACAATCTAGGATGGCAAGACCTGAGGCCCTGAACCTAACTGTCCCCTATACCTGGGCTCCTGAGCATTAAAGAGAAAAAACCAACATGATATAGAAAAATGTTAGTTACATGCAAACAAGGGGTTAGAATAAGATGCAACTTGGAGTCCTGTTTTTCACGTACGAGACAAAGTACCGAAAATCAGGTCCAGCGGTCTAGCGCAGACTCGGAAATGACCGAACAATCGGTGCAGCGGTCTGGTAGGGTTAAGAAAGAAGCAAGAGGTAGAGCAAGTACTCATATACCTACACCCACAAAGAGGTAACACACCCGGCAGAAACAGACAACGTCCTCATTAGAGAATTAGTATTTAATTCTCTCAATTCAGATGCCTTAAGGAAAAGTCCTGGGGGTAAAACAGAAACAGCTATTATTAATGCTATTGCAAGTAAACACGGGTTCGACATCAGCCATGAATGGAAGTTTAAAAACCTAGTGATAAATGGACAGAAGGAATTTTTTTTCTCTCTATAAATGTTACTCATTCACTGAAAACATGCTATGGAGAGGCTGAGCCCAAGTTCTTGAACATCTCAACAGTAGACAATGATGTCCGAACCAACTCTTCCATCCGTCGTGGAGTGGTTTCTATTCAAGGACAGCAAAGCCAAATAAGCCAGGCCATTAAACAAAATAATTTCTAGCCTATCATGTAGATGGAAAAAATGGAACTGAAAACAGTTAAGACCAAAGCAAGGGGATTCTTACGCGAGGAAATGCAGCAGTATTTGTAGGTTTCTATATGCCCTTGAGGTTGCCTTCAGCCCTAATACCAACCAACAATATGTTGAATTGATATTCACTGACAAACAACATAAACACTCCGTGGGTAACTAATAAGAAAAATGTGTAAATGTGCCTTTTTTATTTTTACAGGTAATAGAAAAGTTGTCAATGTGTTTTTTCAGGTAGGAGGAAAAAAATAAAACCCATGCCCTTGTCATGACATTTTCAAATACTTTAAGTTATGTAACAAAGCTTTGCCCAGACCCATTAAGCCCCACAGTGCCCCCAAGTCCTGTGTGAGGGTTTCGGGCAGCACCTGATCCTTTGGGCTGAGGTGCCTATCTGCTCTCTTAGGATGGAGTCAATAAAAGAACTCCACCCCATCCCTCTTTCAAAATGAACCTAAGCTTTTAGTGAACAGCAGAGACACACTCCAGGGCTATTTTTTTGTGGTAATATGTGGTTTTTGTAGGTCCAATGATCACGTTGCCTATGCTTACTTTATTACAATTACTAAACTCTATAGAAAATAGCATTTTCAAAATATAGCATTTAAAGAGCCCTTTTTGTACAGCTCCTCCCCGCAAAGCCCCGCTTTAATAGAGAACAATATGAGACAGGCTGTGGCGGCCAAAGCTGGGGATTCCTGCGCTGCCGCCCCTCATGCAGGGGATGCCGGAGCTCACACCAGCCCCCGCGGCCTGCTTCTGAGACAGCAGCATGATGCTGCGCGAACAGCCTG